>BMAU01020376.1:0-490000 GCA_019973935.1 Trichonephila clavipes
TAATCCGAACATCCGGTTAATACGAACGGCTCCGCGGAAAAATTTTTATAATTTTAAGGACGAAAATCGGTGAATATTTCAATATAAAACAGTGTAAACCTTAATTCAAAACAGTTCTTTATTTAATATTCACGCACTGTACATAAAGTTATGGTACAAGTTTTTCTCCAATCACAAATTGTAGCTTTGCCAACATTAAACTCTGTAGCCAATTTTTGTCGCACCTTCACCTTTATCTAAACGCTTTAGAACCTCTAGTTTGTCTTTAAGAGTAAGTGTTGAGTGTTTATTCTTACTCGCCATAACAATCTGTTTAGGAACACTGTATCACAGATAAATGTCCAAAACACACACAACAAACTGTTTTCACTGTAGAATATCACACTGTAACACTGTTATTAACACAGAGACAAAAGCGGACGAGTATAGAACAAGCACGGGACGACTGACGGCCAACAGTACGGGCACACGCAGTCACACTGACACACTAAGTTAGGAGTGGTGGAGGGAGGACACACGCGTCGAGGAGTGGGAATACAGTCCACGCGGCAAAAAAGCGGGCGCGTACGCTCACATTACAGAATACATAGACACAATAGACCCGTACTCCCGGTTCAAATTGTGATTTCGTTGTTACTCCGGCTAATCCGAACAATCACGTAATCCGAACAGGGGTCGGTCCGATATTGTTCGGATTATCGGGACTGTACTGACACACACACACACAATATTTTTCAGCATTAAATGAATTCATGACACAGGAATAAAAATAAATACTGCCTCTTTATGAGGGTAATTGCTGTATCATGAGTTAATAAAAAATAATCATATGAAAAAATTACGAAATATAAAAGTATGAATAATCCCTTAATGGTAAGTAACAATAACGGTTGACAAAATCCTTTAGAATATGGTTTTCTTATTTTTATCGTTTTATGAAGAACTATACTTTATGGAAAATCAACAATATCTAAACCTAATATACGAGAAGACTATTGCAGTCCTTTTGAAATTTCAATGATGATTGTAGTCAATCTTCTTAGCCATATCGCTTCCAATAAGAGATTTGTAGGACAAAAATATTTAAACAAGTGTCGCAACGTACACCAGGATTTTAGGGAGCCCAAAGCCTATTGTTATGATTTTGAAATACTTTATAATATCCAGCTTAGGACCCCAAACATAACTTTTTAGGAGAACCCTAATATTCTTCGTTACGCCACTGACATAAGCCCGCCATGAAAATTGCGACATAACTTTTTAAAGAAGGCTATCGTATGCAAAGCCAATGTAATACTGCATTTAGTTGTATTAGTGTCGTAAGAGAAACAATTGCTTTCATTTGCATAGAAACCTTCTGATACAATATATCACGCGTAACACTGATTCTCATAAGAGTGCAAAGTATTCTTCCACCTTACCAGAATCTAATGTGCAACGCTGACAGCCTGTATGGATAAAATTTGAAGCGTAATCACATGTAAAGAAAAGTTTTGATATGGTTTCCATTAAACTCTCGTAATGCAATTCGTTTATAAGTTAATAAGGTGAAGGAGTTCACAGGAATAATTACTCTCTTGAAAGAAGGAATTAACCTGACAAGGTCTCAATTACGCTTCTTCCTGAATACTTTTCCAACATCCGAAAGTAATTAATTCACTCGCAGAATCGATTTCGTATGACGGCACTAATATTCTAATGTGAACGCTAATTCTCTATTGAATTCCTGGGAGGATTGTGGTGGTTACAGAGAAGAGTTTGAACCTCTTGCTTAATTGCGTTTTCCCTTTTTTCAAAAAAGTAAGAAGGTGAGAAAGGGTTGAATACGAGATGCGATGAATCAAAACTGTTTGTTGCAGAAAATCGATCGAATTCTTATTCCAATTTAAAACGAGCTTTTCAACTGGTTTGATCGAGCAATGGGATGGTTAAAAAGTCATTAATTAAACAATGATGATGCATCGAAAGAAATGTCTGCTTTTAATGTCTCCGAAAATTTATGTTTTACTAAGAAAAATTATTCAGGGGGTAAATCAAATCAGAATTCTTTAGAACCAACTATTGAGAAAATTTAGATTTATTTTAACCCTTTGAGACAAGAAATTTTAATAAATAAAAAGCCCCGTGTTGAACATAAATTCTACATCTTTTTAAATGACACACATATGATATAACTCTACTGACATGTCGATACTTCCTAACACAAGCGAACACATTTATATCATTTGTTGATGAGAATCAAAACTGCTTTTCCCAAATTAAACTAAAAACAAATGCGTTCACGTAATTCTTAGAACATTTCGATGTGTTTAAAAGAATCTCAAAATGCATATTTACATATAACACACACAAATGTGATATACCTTTAATACCACCATGCCACACACACACAGAGTTAAACCGGGAGTGGTCACGCGGGGGTACAGAGTCACCTCAGGCTTAAAGAATCTTTAATTCCGGGAAAACACTTTGTTACCAATGACCTTGTGAGAATCCTCCTATATGACAGTCGTCTTGGGTACTAAAATGTATTGTCACACATTCCCTCTTTTTTTTGGGAGTCGCGAACGTTTTTCTTCAGGTACTTGAGGTGACTGAATTCCCCACACGAGACTACTTTTATTCCAAAATATTTTCTGTGAACAGGCTACATTTTTCCCCTGTGAACGATTTAACGGTTTTGATTACCGTGTTGTACGACTCCTTACGGTTTGTAAATGTAAATGAATCGAATATATAGAAATAACTAGGCATGTGTGTGATGTCTATTGGATGAAGTTGAAACTGATCAGGCAAAGTAAGAACCTGATGAAATAAAGTAAATTTGATAAAAAGGGATAAACACGAAACTTTTGAGCTGAAAGGAAAGTTTTCAGTTGCTTCCTTAAGAACTCCATCAAAAATGGTATGAAGCCGCAAGTGTTCCATAAGACACACTGCACCCTGTCAAAAAAAAAAACACAAGCAAGAAAAAGTTCAACATGCTGTTTGCCAATCATCTAAGAACAATAAAACTACAATAACTTGAACAAAATATGACAGTTTTTCCAGCAAATATCATCCCTGTAATGTTGAGAAAAGTGTCTACAATTTGTGTCCTTTATCAACCCGGAGGTTGTCGCGCAGGGTGTGTCATACCCACAGTCTAACTTTTTTCAACGCTCCTTGTAAACATTTTTTTGGAAAATTGATAGCTTCTCGTGTAGTTGATTTTAAGGTCATATCCTTTGAGGGACCTTAGCTTGTAGAAGAAATATAAATATATATTTTTGGATACCATCTCTTCGGGTATGTCATACCCTGAGCATGAATCCCCATTTCAGTTCTAAATGCATGTGCACGTTTTAAATATTCCTTGTGGTATGGCGTATGATTGTAGTTATGATGAAAAAATGTGATATTTAAGTAATTTAGTAGATACAGTATTTAACAGATAGAGTACTAAAGTATTTTTAGGTGAATAAATTATCTTCAGGTTATGAGGAGGAAGAACTAAATGATAAAATGTATAACAACAAGTATAATTCCTCCACTGAAATCAATCTGAATTAGAAGATGAAGAAACTATTGAAAATAAATGTTTTATATGTAGACATACACACACAAACATTTGGGCAGACCGTAATTTTAAAGGAGACAACTGGTAAACATCTTATCCACTTTCAGATGAACTTTTGTAAAAAAAAACTATTGCTGGAACAATAAGAGAAAATAAAAAAGAAATTCCAATGTTGGAAAGTTTACTGCTATATGTTTAGTTTTAATAAGATACAGATTAAAAAAAATTAAGATCCAGTGAAAACATCGTACTTACACTCACGACAAGTCTAAAGGAGTGTATAAACAATGTGCTGTTTATAGTGTACAATGTACAAAAAAATTTAACCTTATAAAAAGAAAAAAATCTAATTTTACATGTTAAAAATGTAATAAACATGTTGTGTATATATTTCCAGCTTTTCTTTTTTTAAACTTTTGCAAATAAATTTTACGTTAAAAACATAATGTAAACACCCTTGGGTGTGAGATACTCTGCGCGAGAACTTAAGGTCGTTTTTTTCGCAAGAGAGATGACAGATTAAAGTCACATATATTTGAAACCTTTTAGTTCAGTTTGATTGGATTTTTTCTCAAATTGTCGAAGAAACATTGAAAAGTACTTAAAAGCAGGTAAATATACTTTTTCTTAGTTAAATTACTCTCTGAAATTACTATTTTTTTGGTGTACACTAAAAATTATTATATAAACACACGTTCAATAACGTTAGTATGAAGTGCTTGCCTTCTCCCGGGTCAAAATACCAAATTAAATACAGTACTGTTTGAAATGCATGCATTGCGTAACTAAGTGTATGGAGGAATTAAAATAAATCCCACTTTTAAGGCCTCTCCGATATCTTTCTTTGGCGTAAATCTTAAGACTAAAATTACAAAATAAAAGCCAAAATAATTGTTTTTAGCAGCGCAAACCACTGAGGGGCGTGCGGTAAAAGAGTCCACGAGGTTCTTAAGGGGGCTCGTCCATGTAATGGCCTGTTTTTTAAGAATTGTTAGAGAATTTTTTTATTTATTTATTTTTTGATGACCAGTAAAAAGGTAGAACTTTACGTTTTTTTATCATTATTTATATGTGTTTTAAGAGTATGTATGTAAATGTTTAGCCAAAAAAATCCAATTGAACGGGAGTTATAGCGCTCTGAACACACCTGCCTCGAAGAAATGGACGATCACTTCGTCCGTGATTCCAGCTGATTGGTTCATCTAAAATAAAAAAAAATAGCGGTGTTTTAATCTATAAGCTTAAATGCACCAAATGAACTACACTTTATTGAAAATATCAAAAATTGGAATTTTTGTAGACTTTTGAAGAAAAAGTTTCGAATTTCATGGGTTTTTGGGTATGTTTTTGTCATAAAAAAATGAAATATTTTGAATTTTGGAATGATGGAAGTTCATTTGGTGCGTATATATGTGCTGAGTATACCCTATATATTTGAAGTCATTCGTTCAAACCATTCTTGAGATATGATGGTGGAAAGTTTGAAAAACATAGTTTCGAGAAAACGTTTTTAAAAAGTTTCAAGTCCGATTAAAACAATAAAAATCTTAACTTAGCACTACGAACAACTGCTCTTCTAACACACATTTCTCTTTTTTTTCTCTTTCTTTTGAATTTAAAAAAAATCACTTTACCCCAATATTCTAGACATGTTAAGGAAACAATTTATATAAAGATTTTTCGAAACCATCACAAGAGTGAACCTTCTTAAAAGTTACTCATAGAGATATGTAGCCATGCTAATTCATGTGTCGTGAGAAGCTTTTTACATTCTTCTTGCTCCGATGAGAGTTCTCAGCATTCTTTCAAATTCTTTTTGATAGAAAAAAATTAAGAATAAAGTTTCTCTTCATGCATCAAAACCATTTTTTCAATCAATTAGTAAAAATAATTACTCCGGTGAGAGAATTACGCAGTAAACCTACTCAGTGTTTATGGTACAAAGTGAGAAACTTTTCCCACTTTTATTTAAAAAACAGCACTGCTCAGCGCAACAGCCCTTTCAGAGGACCATCGTTTTACTCTCTCTTCTACATCAATCATCTCTGAGAATTTTTCATCGGTTAATTCTGTAAATGAAATTTAAAAATTTACTATATTACATATAGAGCTCGTTATTTTAAAACCTAGAGTTTAATTATAGAGTAACAACTAAAATTCAATTTTAAATAAAAGTATAATTATAATAAACCCCATGAAGCTATTAATGATACTATTAATGTATATACAATGGCAATTGTCCAAAAGGTGTGTTAATAAATCTTCCCTTATCTGAACATATAAAGTTAAAGAGCCTTAATTTTGTACACAAACGTTAGCGATTGCAAGTGCTCTGTTAGAATTTTCTGGATATACTTAGAATAAAAAAATATTGTGAATTCAATAATTTAGTTAGTGACTCTGACTGTTATGCCACAGGATCTAGGTTTGAATCTGGGAGAAATCATGGGCGTTTGTAAATGTATTGTACCTTCAAGGCATGGGGTTACTCTTTCTAACCGTCGAGCCGCAAGTCCTCTCGTGATGCAGGTAGAAGGGCAGAGAGGTAGGAAGTCCCGAACTACTCCTCAGGGTGTTCTCTCTCAAAATTGGGGGGTGGGGTGGAACCGAGCAAAACATTCTGCCATCTGCATGGTGCTCAAAGCTACGGATAACGACAGGCGTACACCTAGCCCTCACCACGATGAACTTCGTGGGCCTCGAAATGACTCCGTCGATCAGGTGGCATAAGAAACAACAACAAAAAGTTACATGAGTCACCAGTAAAGTCATAGATAAACAAAATGTGTTTCGTATTCCACAAATTCTCAGAAGATTTGAAAGCATCATTCTGCATTAAATGTTTTTAAAAATTTGATGACTTGGGATAAGATGCATAAGACCAGGATGTCCGAAAAAACACCAGGAAAGAAAAAACTAAAAAAAAGTTCTAATTTCAGAAAAGACGCCATTATGATTTTGAAGAGGTGACTGCGTGTAACTTAAAAGAAGGTGTATCTGCGCTGTCGCAAAATCTTTGGAAGAAATGTATGACTGTCCAAAAGGACAACTTTGAAAGAGATTATTATGAAATTATGGCGTATGAGTCCTTTTTTGAATAAAGGCCAATTATTTTTTGAGAAACTTTATGTGTAAAGCATCAACTACTCTAAATGTATTGTAAATGCAAATAATTGATTAAATAATTTATAGGGAAGGGAAAAAATCAACACCTACCTTTGAAACAAAAGATGCGAATACAAAACATATTAATTGTACGTCCAAACATTTGCGTTCTTAGTCCAAGAAATTATGTAGCTTTTTAGTGTTATTTTATTATTTGAAAGATACCTTCCAAAGGGAATTTATAATCCTTTCCCTTATTTTATTTCAAAGGTCTAGTCAACTTCTATTTCATTCATAATTAAAATAGAAATTTCATTGGTTTCTTTCACTGCCGTAAATTTTTCTTCGAAGTACCTTCTATGATTCTAATTATTAATTGTCTAAGGGACATTAATTTCGGAATTATTACAAGTTTTAGATCTGTAGTAACTTCTCAATTTTTCAATAGTCGCATTTTAAATTTTGAATCGTTGCAAATTTTTATTCCTTTTTATTTCTTTGTTTTCTTAGTTAGTTAGTTAGTTAGTTAATATTAACGTCGCACTGTTCAGCTACGAGGGCTTTTGGCGACGGACCACGTAATTTTGAACCATGGTAGTGACGTGGACGACACCTGAGCTGGCACCCCCTCTCCTAACTACCACACCACACCAACGGGAGGACATTTCAGCTCTCGACAGATTTAACGTGCAAAAGTGGTACTGGGATTTGACATGCCTGCCATGGTTGGATACCTTAACCACTTGGCTACCGCAGCCCTCTTTGTTTTCTTAGATAATGACTTATTAGGTTCCCTTTCACAATTTTCTGCATTCAAAATACATTTGACATCAAATAATTGTTCCTTTTTTCTTATTCCTCACCTTATAAAGATAAGAGACTAGAGTTGAGTCATTGTGTGTCTGCTCATTTTTTTTTATTTCTCGGTAATATATGCCAAAGGTAATGCCTAAGTAATGAATCAAATGGTAATGTAGTGGTAGTAAATTGGATTAGAGACCACCATTAATTAGATCTAGTTTAAGATTTTAGTTTCGCTAGTGTTGCTCAGCGCTCGAACTTAAAAATTAATTCATTTTAATATGAGGACAGGATATAATGGTTATTTAGATGAAAGAGGTGAAAGATAAAAATATACTGAAAAACAAAGTATACTAAACACATTAAAAAAAACGCAATCTACAAACAATCTTTTCCGTTCGGAACTGAATTCTCTTGAAATCTGGAACACTTTTCTAGCAGATATTATGAATAGATATTGATAAAATATTTGCGGGCCAATAATTTTTTTATTTTAATTGGGCATCATTTACACCGTTTTTGAAAATAATTATCTGCTGATCTTAGTTCGGTTTTTAACAGCTATCAAGATGTTTAATGCTTAGAGGAAACTCGATACGATGTCGTTATTGTAAAGACTTCCCTTTAACACAAGAAGGTCATCGTTCCTCTACATAAGTTTAGAGTAATTTGGGTCTATTTTTTATAAGAGTTTTTTTTTTCTATAATTATACCAGGATTATTGAAGATAAGTCTCATAATTCTGAGCAGTATTCTAGTAGAGGACAATATATGTCTGATAATCCTTTCACAAAAAATTAGATCTACTAGAATATATCGTTGTACAATTTTCATTACTTCGAGTAATGATAATTACTTGAACCAGTTAATATACTTGAGGTAATTACATGTAAATACCTGGTAAAATACTTGAAAAATTATAAAAAAATAAATCAACCAATGTTCTGATTAATAAAATTTTTAAGCCACTATAATACTAACAAACTATATTTTCTGGTTCTTTCTTCAATATTTCATAAAAGTTTGTTCAGCTTTTATGAAATATCGAAGACAGAATAATTTAACAACGTTATAATGTTTAATAATTTAAAAATATTTAATCTAGATGATTTTTCAAATTTTTCCGAAAAAATGAAGATAAATTAATTTTTTGCGTGAAAGAAATGTTTCGTAGTATATTTTTACTATAATAATTTCCAAGAAGTAAAAATATATTTAGGGGTGAAAAATGGAATGTATTTCAGCATTTATTTTGTAAAACATTAAGAATACGAAATTTAGGAAAATTCAGAAAAAATAAAATGTACATCTTTTCACAGACGATTTCGAACCTTTTGCAAGAAAAAGTATTCCCTTAAAAAAGCTAAATTAGCTAAAAAGAGAAGTATAGAGTAAAAATTAAATTGCGTGGAATCGGAGGTTTCAAGAAAAAAGAATAAATGTTCATAGCAGTAACTTAAGACTTTCGGAAACGCGCATTATGTTCTAAAGAATATAAGTGGAAGTCTTTTTAGAGCATATGTTTTGCTATGTGCATGACACTCCTATTTTAAATAATTTTTAATTAAACATTTATTTTTCCCATCAATTATATAACAATTCGTTAAGTTTCGCAGTTATTCATATGGTTTTCACTAAATAAATTCTTATAACAAAAAGTATGCATTATATATTTTTATATGAAGTCATAAAATCAAAGGCCTCGTGTGCTATACATTTTTATTTTTTTTAAATTTTCGAATAAATGAGCTGAATATGACTATGTTCTGAAATACAAATTTGAACCATCCAAAAATCTCACCATCAAAAGAAAAGTTCACTTCAAAAGGCTTTTCACCTTGACGAATTTAATCATTCTAGAATTTTAAGCAGATTCATATTGTCTTAAATTACTTTTTTTGGCTGTCCTCTAGGATACCAAGAAAATTTTACCATTACTTCTCATGTACAAGGCCTGTAAGAATGAGTTAAAGATTGAAATTTAATTTATTTTTATAGAATAAATTTTGGTAGCATATGTGGAAGAATTCCAGTTCAATTTTATTGGAAATACGACAGCAAAACAACTATTATGCGACTGATGTACTCGAACAATTAAGAGCCTTAACTTACCATAATCTAAAGTTTGGGCAAACTAGTATACATATATAGTCTAAATTATCTACTAATGAGAGATGAACATTCATCAAGCAAACCCGATGTATATATAAGGGAGAGATAATTTCTGATCATTTATATAAGCAAATATCTTTTTCAAAATTAAATTTTATGAATACTTTTAATAATAAAAACATAGCACATATGTTCTTTTATCGAAATATTGCCAAGAATCAAAAGAACAACCAAATGATATATATGTTACCACTATACAAAGTATCAACAAAACGTTATATACGTTGTCAATTTTTAAACTGTAGCAAAAATATACAAACATAAATTTCTTGGTCCATTAATAGTCCAAAAGAAGTTAATAATGAAATTAGACGTTTTGTATTCTTACACACATACACATATGTTAGTGTTCACGCAAATGTAAAAAAAAATCATTTTATCACACTCTACGTACATGACACTGCCGGGACATTTTATGCTGCGACTTAATTTTGCTTTGAAACTTATGGAAAGTGTACAGTGTTTTTGGAAGATAGATATATTTCTAACTCCAATGCATAGCTAAACAAGTCATACAAACTGCGCACCTCAGACATACTTAACCCTTATGTTATTAGTTTATAATATACTATGCAGCTGTCAGGATGCAATTAATACATCATTCAGCACCTTCTGAAGTAAATTTTTATTGCTTTTTTCCAGTACATGGATGATAGTAGCCTTGGTTATTCAAGTTACAAGATATCCTAAAGTAACTCAAATGTTTTCATTTGGATTTTAAAATCTGAGTAAAGTTACAGGAAGATTAGACTAGATAGTCATGGACAGCTGTGTGATAACTTCTATTAACTATGGCGTGTATTCCATATCATTATACAATTGGAATAAGAGAAATGTTATGGATATTTGTGAAATACGTCTAGTATTTTCTTTTTCTCAGCGGATCACTTTACATCTGCAGTTAGTCAAAAAGCGTTATCTATACTGATAGGAGAAGAGCATGCCCTCCAGATATGCTTAGCTATATGATTTTCATAAAGTTATGCAGAACCTTTGTTTTCTCAGTGGAGCACAATCAATGTTTGATGATGCAGTTCCGCTTGACACAAGCATCTGAGACGAGTTCTCAGCAATATCGCAATATAAATGGCAGCAAAATGTACGTTTGTTAGTTGACCTACTGTGATGCGAAAGTTTCTCTTCGCTTTCAGAAAAATTTTGATATCATCCAGGGCCGTAGTACTGAAACCCTGTCTCTATACATTGTGTCTACTTCACATTCTATGTATTTGAAATGATGCACCAAGTCAAAGAAAAACACAAATGGACGCATTACAGTACCCTAAAAATTTCAATAAAAATTTTTTCCCTTGTATTTTCTTGTGGCCGATCTCATTGGAAAGCTTGCTTCCCAATTTTAGATCTCATAAAAAATTAGTTTTTAAGATATTTGAAGTTTTCTGTGAAAATAGGTTTTGGTTTCAGTTTCAATTTAAAGCATTTTTCCTCTCTTAAATTGAATTAATTTAAAATATTTTTGAGCACAAACAACTCTTTCAATATGAAATGGTTGTTAATTTCAATTTTCATGACTAAAATCTTTTCTGCTGGATTATATTTTGAGTGTTTTGAGTTCTCATAATTACTTAGGATTGATTGCAATGCCAATTTTATTTAAAAAATAGATTATATAACTTAGAAGCTTTCTCATTAATGTTTTTCTGTTGAGAAAATGGCCCGGTCAAAAATTTCTCAGATTGCTATGCGAAACAATGTTTGGAAGAGATGGTGTACTACTGAAAATGACATATCTAAAAATCAGCTCTTCATTCATACTGCAAAAAGTCTTCCGAATACAAGTATTGCAGATAAAACTGAATATTTCCATGATGCGCCAAATTACATTTATAGTTAACATATAGTATTACTATAATATGGTATTTTAGTTCTTGTTGGGCGACTTTATAACTTGCTAAACTTCCCCACCTTAAAACTAAAAAAATTAATTTTTATGTACAAAACATGTGGTTTTTAGCTTAAGTTAGTTGTACATAAATGTGACATAAATTTTTTGTGAAAATACTTTGTTAAGATTGGGTTGAATAATCTGTCGTCTCTCTCGTAAGAAACACAATCAATATTTTTCAAAAATATATTCTAAATTAAAAAAAAGAATCAGTCATAATTAATTGAAGTTGCAGAGTCTGTCTGAGTACTCTAAAAAAATCATCTTGCAGTGGATCTCTTTACACTGAGATGTAACTGGTAATGAGTTAACGGACCACCTAGCAAAGAAGGGAACTTCCATTCAACAGACAACAAGGAAAACTGCCCCTTTTAACAGTGCCAAGCTTATCATTAAGAAACAGATGAATTATATCTCTTCAATTCAATAGGCAGATAGAAATTCCAATAAGATCAATTGGAATAATCTTAAAGATCTTCCCATGGGTCCAAGACGTACAACAGTTGCCGAGTTTAGTCTGGCCAGTGGACACGACTTTCTCTTCAAACATCTTCATCAAATTCATGTTGTACAGGTCCCTTTCTGCTCGCTCTACGATATTTGGGAGGGGGAAGCTGACCGTATTCGCCGCTGCCCAGCACTAAAAGGATTCTCTTTGTGCGATCTTTATTGACTAGCTAAGGACTTTTGAGGTTCATAGACTTTTCTCGCCATGTTAATTCCTACTTTGTTTATTTTGTCTGTTTTTGCTCCTACCCCCTTGTGGTGTAGTCTTTTGTAATCCTGGTCAGTGGAATAATTAATTGAAGAAGTATTTTAATATACATAGAACATTTGAAAAATAACATATTCAAAGATTAGAGATTTACAAGCATTATAGATTCTGTTTTA
Organism: Trichonephila clavipes; assembly: GCA_019973935.1. Lineage (NCBI taxonomy): Eukaryota > Metazoa > Arthropoda > Arachnida > Araneae > Nephilidae > Trichonephila > Trichonephila clavipes. Next base: position 12,435 of record BMAU01020376.1, read on the forward strand.
TGATTTTATAAACTTTTTAAATGCGTTTTTCTCGGAGTTTTGATTTTGAAAATGTAGGTGTTTTATAAACCCTAAGACTTTTTTTTCTGTTCAAGATAGAATCTTGAAATTTTTATATATGCTCAAAAATGTATATTTTATAACAATTAGTATAGATTTAGGTCTGAAGGATATCTAGTTATTTTTTTTTTAAAATGGTAAAATTGCTATTTTAAAAGTTTTTGAGTGTTTTTCCAGGTTTAGCTAGAAAAATAATTTTTAAAAATCAACAAAGGAAAACTAACACTTTTTTTGAAATAATCTAAGAAAAACTTAAAATGACTAAAAAAATTAAAAATTGAACATTTTGTAACAGTTTGAAAATATTTGAAAAATTCTTAGTTCTTTTAAATTTTAAAATAATGGCTGGTCAAACTAACTTTTTAAAATTCAGAATCAACTTAGCAATATAATCTGAATATAAAACACAAATTATTTTTACTGTTACTGTCTCCCCATTTTTTTTTCAGAAAGGGTAATGGTAGCTGTAGCTGTACATTAGTTGGCAAGGGCTCCACATCTCAAGAAACGTTCTAATTATGGCTCCGTTAGGGCTCTGGGCTTCAGAGGAGACTATCATTTCCAGATCTCATAATCATGGGCACTTGTTTGCTTCATGACATCACATTTCAGTGTTATTCCCTTCAAAGGTAACTCTGGAGCCCTTTACAAGTCACCACCTATCTCCAAACTATCACGTGATATTCATAAACTTCGTCCTATAGCAAAATCACTAGATCTATTGTGAATTGAACGCTTACGGGACATGACAAAGAACTGAATTCGAGCCCCTAAACACCATCAATCTGTAGCGTAAATGAATGAATGGCTGAAAAAGCACATCATTATGAACAATTCGAATTTTTTAATCTTTTCATATGCATTATACACACACACCCAAACAAGCAGGCACACACATCAGTAAAAAGAAAACACCTTTCAGTTTCTTATTCAAAACTATTTTTTATAAACTCTACACCGAAATGTTTACGTGGATAACAAAATGCCTTATTATTTTGTGAAATCTCATTATAAAAAATAATCATGAAATATATTGTGATTAGTGAAAAGTAGCTAATGGGCAGCAAAGTGATACGCCCATAATTGCGTCATTAAAATTCGCGAGCCAATTAATGGACTGTCAGTTTCAAAACAACTCGACTCTACCATACTTTCTTAGTGTTATCAGTCAATGAATTATTCATGCGCTTCACTCGGGTGTCGACGAAAAAGTATTTTAAGGAATTTTTAATGCCTTTTTTGTGTTTACTTCTCCACTCAGAGTAATGGATTCAAAACAGAAATACGCAGAAGCAAGAGAGGGATATAAATAAAATTCATTTTTTTGGCAATTATTAACTAAATACATTTTCTTAATTACTGGAAGTAAAGCTAGAATTGAAGCTTAAAAAATTATGCCGAGTAGCCATGCAAAATTAAGTCAAGTTTCTCTTTTTTAAATATTTTAGTAATATCGTTTGATATATTGATTTGCATGAGACTGACTTGTTTGGAAAGAAAAAAGCAAGTTTTACAGCGAGTATTTGTATTTCATATAAAAGTAGTAATGTTAATACTAAGATAACCACTATATTTCTTACTCTTTTCAAACTTTTAGTTAAAAACTTTATGTATAATATGTTTAATCAAAATCTATATGTGTCTTTTTTTTCAATATGTGTTTTATAATTATTATTATTTAATCATTTTCCCAAGATTTGAGAGTTTATAAATACATCGAAATCAATGCATAAGACCAATTATTCTCAAGCTTTGAACTTTGTTGAACCGATTTTTAATCATAGTTCCCCCCCGTAACATTTGTGACGAATCTATACGGAACTTTATCACTAACCTTCTGAGCCGACCTTTTTAGGGAAATTTAATTCCCTACCTATTTCCAATCAACTCCAAAAAGCGGACAGGATTCCTTGTTATGCAGATTAGATTCAGTATTTAAGTCAAACGAAATAGTAAAGTTAGAGGAGTAGGAGATAGATATTGAAACATAAAGTTATAGTGAATTTGAATTGAAGTTTTATTGTTGGAGATAATTTAATTTCATGAAGAATTGAGAATCCGAGTGGTAAATATAGAATTGAATTTAAAGTCTCATTAAAGTTTTAAGAGTGAGATTAAAGTTAAATGTTCAATAAGAACATTATTAAATATAATTCTGGGATCTCTTATCGTGGTAATTTCTGCGTGATCGTTATTTAATAAATTAATTAATTAGATCATTAATTAATTAAGTTAATTTAAAGGATATTACCTTTAAAACCTCATAATATTAGAAGTAATTGTTAATAAGTCTTTGATTCTATTTGAGAAAGATAACCAAATAAAGAAAGTTATTTATAAAAATGTCTACTGGTTCTTCCTTGACTCATAATTATTCTCGTTCTCAAAGTGAGGTCCTAAGGGACCTTCACACATTGACATTGTATTGAATGCATTAAAATAATGTACTTTTTCGCTAAAACTACAATACGAACTTAATAAGAAACCATAAAAATGATTAAGATGAGTATTGTATAAATTTTGTATATAATTTTGTGCATAACAATCCCATGGGTGTCAGCACTAATTATAAAACTTGTTCTTAGTTTAGTGACGATGAATTAGTTAACAAATACATTGTACAGTACTGATAAATTTATAAGCATATTATATGAGTGCAAACGAGTATTTTATTAATTATGTCATAATGTATTTTTTGTGCTTCCTTTCGGTAAATTAATAATATTTTTAAATAATCTTCTATTTTCAAATTTTCGATATGTTTGCACCCCAATGTAAGGTTATCACGCTATTTTAGGGGTGCGCACTCCGTAATTTGAAAAACAATCAATTATTGACTGAAATTGGTAAATACAATCATGGACAAAAAAATTAGCGCACCAAGAAGGAATCGTCAAAATGAAACGAAATTTTGCATACTTAATGACTATTTTGATATAAGTAAATGATTAAAAAATCAAAGAAAAAGGATTGTTTAATTCAGAGAAAAAGGCAAAATAAAGGAGGATTTAATAACCTGTTAAACCCCCTCTTGCGTGAATGCACGATGCGATACGATCAGGTCCTTAGGCATACAAGCTCTGCATAATATCTTGAAACATTTCGTTCCATATTTGCTGTAACCTTGCATCTAGTTCGCTCAAACTTGTGGGATGCCCAACTCACCGTCCCAAATGATCACAGATATGTTCGAATGGAAGCAAATTTGGGGATCGGGCAGGCCAAGAAAGGGTAGTAACATACGGAGACAGTCTTGTGACACCGTCGGCGAGTGAGGCTGAGCATTGTCTTGTTGAAAAATGGCTTCTGGAAGCCATTGCATAAGTGGCAAAACACGTGGTTGCATGACGTAATGGAAATACTGCTTGGTTGTCGTGGTGCCACAGATCAATACTAGGGGTGACCGTGTAATGTAGGCAATGACACCCCATACCATCACACCAGCTGTAGGAGTGGTGTGTCGCTGTAAAGCAAAGGCAGGTTTGAGGCGTTCACCACGGGGTGTCCACTCACGAACACGATTGTCATCACTGCTGAGATTGAATCCGGAATTGTCGCTAAAGACGACCTGGTTTCATTCCGCTGCAGCCCAGTTTCCTCGTGCACGGCACCACTCTAAACGAAGGTGTCGATGGGTGGGGCGTCAAGGACAGCACACGTAACGGGCACCGCAATCCCAAATGTCCTTCAGCCATGCGCTTTCTGTGGTTCGATGAGACACAGGGGCCCCCTAATGAAGGTGTTACTTGTTCTTGGCTGACGGCCAACGAAGCTGTTGGCTGTACGCGTGCATTGCTTACGATGTGTGAGTCTTCTCGAGACTGGTCTGTCAAGGGCGTCCTGATCCTGGTCTTCGTGTGAATGACATCTCTCGGATCCACTGGTTCCAACACCTCCTCACAACACAATCAGAGTGGCCTAATTGACGAGCTAATCGTCTAGCTGACCAAGCAGCTTCCATCATTCCGATGATTCTCATCTTCTCAAACTGCGACAGCTGCTCATATTGTCTTGAAAAACGGCTTAATAACATGTCTACCTCAGTTCTTACTTTGTAAACGATTCAGCACACTCAAACAAGCTTTTGCTACCTGTTTTATACTCCACGGAGAACGACATTAAACGCGCCCTACCGGCTATACGTAATGCGCAATCACGCTACATTTCTCATAAGTTGCATATCTCTTTGACATGTACCTCATGCCAAGTTTCATTACGATCCCGCCATTATTTCTTGGTGCGCTAGTCTTTTTGTCCATGAGTGTATGTGTCATAAAATAAAATATGTGACACGTAATTATGCTTGTATAAATTGTTTTTTTAAGGAATGAAGTAAATCTAAAGACAATGTAAGTAATAATGTTTAAAAGTCAAAGTTTTATGTATTTTTTTTCTCCAAAAAATTAGGATACAAGAAGTAAGGAGTTCATCTTGTTTTCATTCTCAAAGAAAACTTGTTGTATTCTTCTCTATTTTCTTTTTGTATATTTTCTAATGGGTTGCAAATATTCTAAATATTTGACTTTACACAAGTAGAAATCTTAGCCAATTCCAGTGAGCCCACCAAATTTGCAGGAAACAGTGTCTGCTCTGTCAAGAGACTTAAAAACCGAAATAGTGCTCGAATTGATCTCATATAGGCAGAACTTATAGCACCTAGAGGATCGGGAACTATGGTGTTTTTTCATAGAACTATTCAGATTCCTTGTCCTTTGGAAATATGCTACAGGAATTGCTCACAAGAGCTCTGTATGTACAATGAAAAAATCATTAGTTTGTGAAAACAAGAGGTTTAAGTATATTGTGCACTTATTACAAAGCTATCTCAAAATTATTGTACAAAAGACATGCGTGCGGCCTTAAGCAAATCATGAAACAATCCCGTAAATTTATTGTTGATTAACATCTCTCTTGTGTTTACCAACTACAAAATGGTGCATACCGACCTCAATTACTTAGAGCTGTGGAGGATTTTGATAGTCTGGTAAAGCTGATAAGTTTGGTGAAAATAATGTTTAATATCTTTTGTAAAGTCCTAACACAAGGTTACTCTTCTTGTGTGTGTGTGTGTGTCTACCTTTTCATCGATAAGTTATTTAGTCAAATAAATGCCCTGCCATACCTTTCATTCAAAATTGCGTTGGAGAGAGTCATAAGAAAGCCTGGAGTAAACACCAGAGACAGTAATTTAAGATGGCATAGAGATCTGGCATTTGTAGATGATATGTCATTGGTGACCAGACGTAAAAGCTATCTGATATACTTACACTCCAACTCGTCCTTTAATTTGGATTATTTTCTAAAAACGCTTGCAGAACTCAGTCATTGGAGTTCAATGTTTAATAGTAACAGTTGAAATTGTATTTTTAAGAAAATAGATGAATTTAGTTGCACGTTCATTATGGAAGTGTCATAAGTCACTTCGTTTGTAAATCGAGATATTTAAGGGTTTGCATTTTAACATGTTTAAAAATATTGATAAATTTTTGAGCACTTTTCACTAAAAAAAAACCTCAACATATTGATTACAAATTTTTTGCAGTGAGGATATATCGTTAAATTGTAATAAATAATATCATTAACTTGATTTTATTTTTAAAAAGTGACCTGTGTCACTTGCAAAATAAGTGGCTAAATTGTTGCTGATAATAAAACTTTTACTTAACTGGATTTTTATCTAGAAAGAGAAAGCTGCTTCTCTAAAAGATTCTAATCCATCATGCCCTTACCTACTCAACGGATACCTGGACTATGACCATGATGAAAGAATGATTTTTGGGTATCTTTGAACTAAATTATTTCTCCAGAAATTTGGCGTATAGTTACACCAAATATTCAAAGAACCAAATAATGTTTATTACATTTAAATAAGCCGATTCATTTGGAATTGTCATGTTATTCGTATGAATTCCATTAACATTCCAAAAAAAAAAAAAAAGCTTTTCGGCTCGACCATGTAAAACTCTGAAAAAACACAGAGACATAGTCTTCGATGATGAGATGCAATGGAACATTGTTTGCCCCTTCAAACTAAGATTTAGTCGAGTTTTCTGCCACTGGAAGTAGTTATAAACGTCAGGTTTAGAAAGGTTTGACTCATCCTGGGTTGCTGCGCCACGTATGATGATGTGCATAAAAGGAAGGAAAATGAAAAAATCATGCAGACGAGCAAAAAACAATATACGTATAATTAGGTAATGCATTTACCGAAAAAAGTTTTAGCTCATAAAAAATAGAATTCTCAATAGTATTTGAACCATTTTTTTAAGGAATGAAAATTTTTTACCGAAAAAATTCTCCTTATTTAAACATGTTCAAAAAGCTGAATAAAAGTGGTATTACATTGTACAAAAAATGTTTCAAAATAAAAAGTGAGAAAAGGCAAATTAATTTCTTAAGCAATTTTCAGTTACTATTTTTTTGAACAATGTATTTTCTTTGCATTTTATTATTTCTTTTCTTGAAGAAAATATTTATAAAATAAGATATAATTGAAAATTGCAGAATGTGCGTGACTACAAATGATTTTTTAATAATTAGTAAAATGTGAAAAAAATCATCAAATTTACCTTAGAGCACTTTTAGGATACAAATCACAATAGAAATACAAAAAAATTATTTAATAATTATTAAAACTTTAAATCAGCATTTTTTGCTTGTTTGAACTCTGAAGAACTTAACATGAGATTTTGGATTAAAAAACGTCAGTTTTTCATCGAAAAAATAAAATGCTTTGTTTAATATTTTTAGAAAACTTATCATCATGCCATAAAATATTAATTTTTATTTAATTATGTGTTTGTTATCAATAAATAATTTTCTTAAACCAGTCCAGTTTTAAAATGACTAATATTGATTTTAGTGTCTCCTCATTTACTTATTGAAATATAGGTATAGGTTTAATATACCTATCTTTCCAAGTATACAAGTATAGGTTTCCAAATAATATAATTCACGCTTTAATTTCAGATGCATCAACGTAGTTTAATTATGACAGAACTCCCTCAACGTAAAATTAAAGGAACTAAAATATTTCAATACTTTTAGCAAATCATTAAAATTTAAAATGAAGTAAGTCTTAGCAAAATATCAATTATACTTTTTTTTTATCTTTCAATTTTGTCCAAATTTCGTTTTATAATTTTATTTATCATTACTCTTTTTGTAGTTTATTTGATATGAGATAGAATATTTTTGATTTTGTTTTATCATTTTAATGGAATAGTGAAAGATCCATTTATTAAGCATTTAAAAAAAATAATAAATGTACCTATCTTTGCTAAAAGTTTTTTTAAAAAAAAATGATGCGAATGAAAAATTACTTCAGTAGATTTTTTTACACCAGATTAGTTCCTAATAAAATATTTCAAGAAATATTAGGAGGACTTTAAAAGTACTTTGTAAAAACAAATTGTGAAACTTATACTTGGTTAAATTCTTTTACTTATGATTAACAAGCTATTTATAAAACCCCTTCAATATTTTTACTGTAAGTCCAAAGAGATTCTGACGATAAAATAACCATTTGCACTTATTAATGAATATTTTTTGGTTCAGAGTCAAAGATTCAGATTAATATCAGTTATGATATATTTTAAAATTAAATAAGGTATGACTATATTGAAATTAATTTACAATTTTAAAAATTTATTATAAAAACGAGACATTTCGACCCATTATAAAAATATAAATCTTTTAGAACAGTGTTACAAAGGGAAATAATTAAAAGAAAAAAAGAAATGTTAAGCGAATATGGAAAGAATCGCACTTTGATCAATTAAAAGTATATGATTCATTTTTTTAGATTATGCTTAACAATTATATTATATTTATTTCAAGCCCTAATCTTATATTACTTATTCACATATACACACAATCGCCTGAAATATATAATCATTCATTCCAATTACGAAAAAGTCAAAAGATATATTATCATTTTATAGTTATATAAAGTATATTATTAAATTATATTGATGGTGTACAAGTATATAATTTCGGGTACGAACTGAAAATGATGACCAAAAAATAGTAAAATTTTCTATTCAAAAGTAAAATGCGGAAAAAATTGAAATACATATATATCTAAATTCTAATGTAAAACTTATTTTTAACTGATAATGATATCTAACTTTCAATGCAACTTTAAATTAATTCCTATAAATATATACGTATACTCATTAAGCAAGATTCATTACATTTTCAGATATAAATGAATAATACATCTTAGCAAGAATTTTTTAAAAAATTATTCGGCTCATAATTAAATTTTTCTGAAATCATACAGTAACTAATTAAAGCCGATTTATATTTTTAGTAAACTATATTCCCTTTTTCCGTATTATATTTTATTTTGTATCTAAAGATTTTGGTAAACTCATCATTTCTGATTTTAAGGCGAAGCAAATATTAAGAATCCCTTTGAAATGTCCAGCAAAATTCAACTTCCAAATACCAAAGAGCAACCGAGTAAAAGATTTCCGAATATGTATGAATCCTAAGATAAAATTAGGGAGTTTTGAGCCTTATAATTGTAAAGAATTTAAAATATGAAAGGAAATTTACAAACATATAAAAAGGCCAAAATTAGTATACATAAACTTCATAATTTAATATTGTAACGGTTCTCTTATGTCATTACTGGGTAAACCAAAATAATGGATAAGATCTCGGGGTAATTTAAAATAGTTTTAATGACACAAAACAACACAGTTACAAAGGACAGACATTTAGACATAATACAGATTAAACGTTTAGAGGAAATATATTAAATATAATACATAGTCCAGGATTGGACAGCGAAACCCAGTAAAGTTCAATCGTTCAGTTCCCAACTTTCTCTGGCGGTACTACAGAGCTTCGGTCGGTAATGCTTCCGTTACGAGTACCGCCATCTACATTTTGGTCTTCGAATTAAACCATGTGTTACAGACTCCCCCTCTGGTTCCGTTGACGTATCGGCTCGGAACCTGGAGATAATTTCTTTTTGGGGCGTCCTCTTTTCCTTAGAGGAGCAACAAATCCGGTGTTTCTTTTTATTTCAGGTTATTGATAGTCCTTTAAGGCATAAACATGATAAGTCCCAAGGGCTTGGTCTGGGTTGGCCGGATCGGCAATCTCATATGTTACTGGTGATCTCAAGGTGAGTATGAGGTAAGGACCTTCTCTCTTTAGCATGAATTTCCTTCTCCTGTTGTTACGACTTATTGGATGAATGGTGACCCAAACTTTGTCACCAGGTTTGTAATATTTTCTTCTTCGTCGATCGAAGTTTTCTTTCTGACAATCCTGTTTCTTTACGGGATTCATCCTGTAGGGATACGTTGCTATTGGGGGTTGATCACCCGAGTCAAAACGATGTTCAATGAAAGGCGTGTGCTCTCCCCTTGGATGGAAACATGCTTCATTTCTGTCCAGGAGTATATTGATTTTTCTTGCCTGTTTTGGAGATAGTTTTTTACCCTAATCCTTTCGATGTTAGAATGCACTGAGTGTTATATCTTCTAATGTCTTCTTGAAGAATTTGTACTGTTTCCGAGGATTTCCTGAAAAGTGCCATTTTCCACTCTGGACGTCAAGGAAGATACCAGCTGCATTGAGGAAATCAAGTCCTAGCAAAGTCTTATTTCCTTTGGTACCAGACAATACCAGAAATTCTGTAGGAATAACTTTGCCTTCAATGTACAGGTCGACGACAGACCATTCGGCAGACCATAATGGTCTGCCGAATTCCATCAGCCATCATAAATGAAATCCTCTTGTTCGTAAAGGTGACATCATGCTCTTGTAGGAATTTAAACATCTTTTCACCTGCAATGGTATGGGAAGCACCGGTATCAGCACACACAGCAATCTTTTCTCCAAAAATTTTGAGAACAATTACGCTTGTGGGATACAAGTTTGAATTCAAGTTGAATAACGTCATACAGTTCACTGCTGTTTCCATTTCATTAGCTCTCGTGCATTTAGGACATTTTGACTTGAAGACTCCAGGAGTCCCACATCCGTAACACCTTATCGAGTTTTTTTTTCCTTCAGTTTTGTAACTTGGAAATCTAGGCACTGTTCTAGAGGGTCGAGATAAGTGGTATTCATGGGATCCTCCAACAGGTTGATTTTTCTTTAATGGAAAGGGTTTACTGAATTATTCTTTCTTCTTTAAAGTCTGATTTGAATTACTTTTCATTCCAGGCCTTAGGTTGTCATATGCGTCCAACTTCTCAGCCAATTACAGAGGATAGTTCAAATCTGCCAAATATCCAGAAAATGTTCTTTGATATTTTCTGGAGTTTTTCTTTTTATCTGATCAGCAATTATCAGACTTTTTAAGTTGATCAAACGTGGTTATCTTCAACTCTTTGATCCAACCTTCAAAATAAGAACTTAACTCGAAATAAAAGTCTCGCCATGTTGAATCTGGGTTTTTCTTCTGTTGGGAAAAGTACTGCCTAAACCTATCCCCTGTAACTCGAAATCTTTTGAGAAGCATTTCTTTTACCTTTTCATAGTTTTGAGCATCATCTTCATCCTCTCTTGCGATGAGCTGAGCTATATCAGGTGGTAGAGGGCCAATCAGGTATGCCGTCCAAGTGTTTTCAGGGATGTTCAAGAACTTCGCTTGACATTCGAAAATTGTCAAGTATAGACCCATTTCATCTTCCTTCGAATTGAATCTCGGAATAATTCTATTTAACTCAAGCTTTGGGTTTTCTAGCTGTTGGCTTGTAACAGGTGCTTGTGACAGCTTCTGCATTTGAAGTTGAAATTTCATTTTTTCCAGTTCGAATTCTCTTTCTCGTTGCTGAGCCAAAACCATGGCTTTCTCTTTCTCCTCCAGTTCCGCAGCTTTTTGTTTTTCTGTTGCAGTACGTTCTTCTACAATGACGTTGAGCACATCTTTGACGAATTCCTCATCATACCTATCGCTGTTGGTTATGAGATCTTTTAGTTCAATAATTTTGAGATTGTCCGACGGAGCCAGACCCAATTCTGTTGCAACATTCGTAAATCCTCTTTTCTGGGCCTTCCGAAAAAAGCCATTTTTCGTCTCAAAGTTAATTTAGTAAAGTTCAATTAAAGTTAATGAATTAAAATTCCCTCAAAACTGTTAATTCTGTGATCTGAAAATATTATAGTCAAACAATACTTATGCACTTAAAGCTTCCAATACATACAAAAAATACTCTATACAATAATACACTCTTCCTGAATGACAATATAATTCTTTAATTTCAAAATGTGCTAATTAATTTTCACATAAATTTTAATGAGATTAAAAAAATGAAACAAATTCTTCAATATCAACTATCTTCTAATTTCGTATTTCAAAATCAAAATAATAATATTTCAATAATATTCATTATTAGTCAAAAGAGCATAAGCAATTAACATGAAATCATTTAAATTAAATCAAAGAAAAATTTCGTTTTCGTTAACTTAAATCACCCAAATAAATTGTTTTTAATCAAAAGCAATTCAAATGCGTTTAAATAGAAATAACATTCATAAATTATTTCATCCACTCCGAAATTAACACTATTACAAACTTGTTTACACTTAGAAGTACTTGAAATTATTTTCCAAAAAATTTTTTATATAAAAAGCATAAATGTTTATACTTTATCAAAACATACAAGTTTTCAAATGTTATAGTAATACTTCGTAGTAAATCATGTACTTCACAAAATAATTATTTTTATATTAGACATAAAAAGTAAAAAAAAATATTAGGATAAAAATTGCATTCAATGTAAAACTTAATTAAAAGTTTAGTAATCAAACAAGAATCAACGTGAAATTATTTGAATAAATACCAATCGCAATAATTTCTTGATAATAAAAGTATAAATATGTATATATTAATGGCATAAAATTCTTAATTAGTGTGAGTAAATATACATTCATAAATAACCTTCAATTAGCTTTAATCAGAACAAACAATAGAATGCGAATTTCGTTTTCAAAAAGTATTAAGAATACTGATAAATAAATAAGTGAAAATATCACTTAAAATTCAATTAATTTACTATATACTGTAACACACAATAAATACTAAGAGCAATAATATATAATCACTGTTCTTATACAGAATAACAGAGCAAGATTATTTAGGATAAACAACACTTATATATTCACAGGTTTTCTGGATGAAAACAATATATTTATTTATTCGCAGGGTTGCGAATTCTCTATTTGTTATCGGGTGACAACGCCTCAACCTAAGTGGAAAAAGCGAGAGAAAGCTGGGAATTCTTCGGATCGGCCCGACGTTTTGGCGTCTATTTGTAACGGTTCTCTTATGTCATTACTGGGTAAACCAAAATAATGTGAATAAGATCTCGGGGCAATTTAAAATAGTTTTAATGACACAAAACAACACAGTTACAAAGGACAGACATTTAGACATAATACAGATTAAACGTTTAGAGGAAATATAATATTAAATATAATACATAGTCCAGGATTGGACAGCGAGACCCAGTAAAGTTCAATCGTTCAGTTCCCAACTTTCTCTGGCGGTACTACAGAGCTTCGGTCGGTAATGCTTCCGTTACGAGTACCACCATCTACATTTTGGTCTTCGAATTAAACCATGTGTTACAATATTACATTTTTTTTTTGTTAATTTATAATTATTTGAGATGATAAAAACTTCAATAGACGGTTGAATTTGCACTTAATAGAAATTTAGAAATGAACCATGTTTTAAACAAGAAATGGAATCATGTAAGCTCAAAAAAATTACCGTAAAATCCGTCGTATATATAACGTGCACTTTTAACACCAACAAGTGATATTAAAAAAAAATTTCAATTCCTACTTAGATCAACAGAAAAATTTTATTTTAGCTACTTTTTATTAAATAGTTACGATTAACATAAACATGTAAAAACATATGACAGAGTTACAACATTAAGTGGTAATCTATTTTTTACTACTTATCATTAAACTATCGTATTGTTATCCAAAACAATCGTGCATATAAAATTTCAGTTCAATGGAATGCTTTAAATCGTGAGAAAAAAATCTTTTAAAGTTTTGACCCGTGTCGCTAAAAATTAAACCAATGTGGCTGTATATATAAATCTTTAAATAATTAGTTTTATTCAATTAATTTTAAGTATTATAATTAAATTATCATTTTTTTACACAAAACAATAGTGTATAGACAATTTCCGCTCAAATAAGCGCTTTAAAATGTGAGAAAAAAAAACCTTTTCAAGTTTTGATACAAGTCACCAAAAGGGTCGCTAAGTCGCCAAAAATGATGCCAACGTGGTTGTATTTGTAATTCTTTGAATAATTAGTTTTAATCAATTAATTTTTATTAAATAGAATTAAATACTGTATTGTGATTCAAAATAATCATGTATATAAAATTTCAACTCAATGGAGCACCTTAAAATGTATTTTATTAAAGTTTGAAAATTCCTCGAAAATAAATAAATAAATATATAGAGATTTGGAACTAATATTAGGAATTGTAAAATAAGATTGAAATTTAAGGATGCGCATTTTAAAAAGTAGCAAGAGAAGTTAACATGAAAAAAGACTTCTAGATGTATCGAAATATTGTTTATTTGAAAGAAATTACATGCGCCTTGTGAACTAAATGATTTGTGTAGTTCTAGAAGTATACTATTGTTTTCAACAGTCTAAGATAATACCTTGAATGAATAACTTCTAAACGTAAGGAACATTGCATACTAACTATTTTTTTCGTAAAATAGAAGGTGCGCGTTATACAGTGATTATGCATTAAAATTTTAAAAAAATGCATCTTGAAAGTACATGTGCACGCTCTTCACCTTTGTGTGTTACTCACTGGATTTTACGTTATATATTTTTGTACAACCGTATAACAACAAAAAAGTGTTTTTCTGCGCAAAGGAATGATGATGAGGTGTAATGAACTTGCGTAGTTGTTAAGATCATTTACTTTATAAAGTTTTAGGAAAAGGATTAACATTTGAGAAAAATTCAAACAGAGATATGAAAAATAGATTACCGGTTGATTCATTAATAGTTTGACTAATTTCAGAGGATCATAGATTTTTATTGAATAAAGTTATTTTCAATGTAGCAAAGTTATGTTTCCTGTAGCACAGTACACGTTTCGTAAGCGTTTTGACTCAGCTAAAATACTTTTTTTCGATCCTTTTTGGGCTATTTTTCTAACTCCCTCTTCAATTGTTTTTTGAAGACCTTGAAATGTGCTCTTACTTCACGTCTATTTAATTGTTCTTTTAAGTATCTCTATAAAATTAATCGTAAAGAACACAGGCAGGGGATAGTGATAGTCATTTATCTCAGGAGGCAGAATGTTTATTTTTTAATGTTCAGCCATTTTATAGCTGACTTTACAGTATGACTTAGTGCAGAATCTTGGTGAAAAACTAAAGTTCCATTGAGGGTAAAGACGTTTACTGTTTTTGATCAAGTGTTTCAAAACTTTATTCTGATAGTATTTAGCATAAATTTTGAAATTTGGTTCTACAAAAAATGGTTTTGTTAAGCCTTGAGAGGATGCTTTCGTCCATAACATAACAACTGACGGCCAACTTGCATTTTTCAAAATAGCTGCGTCTTTTGTTTGAAATATATTGAATCTTCGTTTTGCCAGTTGTGAATGCCAGATGAAATAGTGCTTCATTAGAAGTTATCCATGCTTTATATCTACCTTTCTGTAACATTAAATATAGAGGCCCAGAACGTTTTCTTTGTTTTTCTATGGTTTTAACAGACATTTGGTGACAGACAGGAAAATTTATTTTTTTATAGTCAATTTTCTTTATTTGACGATAAATTATTGATTGCTATATTTAAAGTTTCTTTACCATAGGTTTTTGAGGTAAAGAATTTTCTACAGCGATAATTCTTTTCAACGTCTTTTTTTCTCTTTCATTAAGGACGTCCTATCATTCACATGTTTTCCTTGGAGCTTTTGATTGCGAGCCAAATTTTATTTCTTTTTGAAGCTTTTAGATAGTAATACAATAGGAAAATGTCTATTTTGATTTTTAAATGCTATATTATTTGCATGATTTGAACAACCATACCTCAAAAGCTGTAAAATTTCGTTCGGGGTTAGAGGATTTAATTTCAGTGCTGTAATTTATTCCCACTAATAAAAATGGTTAGATTGGTAATTTAAAGATTTCATTTTTCAAATAAAACCAATAGTAAAACGATAGAAATTAATCATAAATAGTTACGTACTTTTGAAATTGGTCCCACTAGTTTTGAATTAACCGATATTGATCAAAAACTAGGTTTGTAACATGGTCTCTTTTGTGAAAAATCCTGTGGAGGAACCAGCCAAGTGGTGTGTAAAGAAATTTACATTAATGATTGCTGGAGAATCACAGTCCACTATAGCAACTATTCTCTACGTTTTTACTCCTTGAAACCCCTCGACATACGATGCGAAAATAAAATATCTTTGAAGCACGTTCTGCGCTTTCATATATGTCAATCAAGTTTAAAACATCATAAAATGAACTGAAAATTCCTCCTCAAACTGTGAAACAATCTAGTGGAAAATTCTAAAGAAATTTTCCTGAGTAAGATAGTGGAAAAAGTAATCATCCATTTATCGTTTCCCTTTAGGTAGATATTGATTTAGTAGATATCTTACACTTGCTTGTCAAGTGGCCACTTTGATGATGATTTATGAATAGGTGTATTTTTTGACGTTTTTTCCCGAAATATGGGTGAACCATTTTTCTGTCATCATGTTTCCATATCATATGCCAATGTCTTTACATTTATACAAAAAGCACATAAAATTTATGAGTGATTTTGAAAGAAAGTAGAGCGACCCATTGACGAGATTTGATTTATTGACGGACAAAGTCTGAAATGTTTTGAAAAATGATCCTGAATTTTATGCACTGATATTTAACTCGAGTTGTTCAAATCTTGAAATACACTCTGGAATAGATGAAAAACTGTGCAATGTACCTTTTCATAAAATCTATACATTTATATTTCATAAATATATATATACATATATATATATATATATATATATATATATATATATATATATATATATTGTATTTGCCTCACGAGCACTGCTATAAGAAGAACAATACTCGATGTTTATTTCATTGTAATGTAAATTTACTCAGGGGATTGTTGATATTTTATTTCCTGTTCTTTTCTTTCAGTCCTCCCCATCCTTCGTAAATTTATTTAGAACTTTCTTAAAATTCAGTTACATATATCGATGACATCTATAGTTTCAAATTTTCACACAATCCTTAAATATCTTACAAAAACACGTTTCAAATTGTTTGCTGATGTTTATAGTTGCGCTTGAATTCGTATTAAAGTTAGTAATGATCTAAATAGGACGTTGACATAGTTATATGTTTCCTTGGAAAGTATATTATACGAAGATGATATTGATGATGATGATGTAATGGAAGAATTTTATTCTTGATACTATATGATCGATAAAGGAAATGTGATGCGAGCTTTGATCATTGAAAGTATTAAAAATGATATTTTATCTAGCCATTCTAAATGAGGCTTAGAGGGTGTGTACAGTATCAGTAAAAAAATATCCTTGGAAATATCAATTTACAAAAGGGGTTAAAGAAATGTAAAAAAAAAAAAAATTAAATCAAGAGGTAAGCTCAAAAGTGTTAATTTTACCTCAAATTTAAAAAGTGTTATTTAGACGTTCTGTCCTTTTAAAATCAAGAGGTTAGGCTAAGAATTTAATGTAAATGAATTCTTAATTATAAGGTATCAATAATTTTTATATATGTATATAAACAGTTTATGATCGTATAAAATCATCGAATACCCAGCAAAACGGGTGGTTAAGGGCTAGTATTAGTTAAAATTTAGCAAATAAGTTGAATTTAAGACAGAATGGAATACAAATATTTAGTTTCATTTACTGTTTTATTCATTAAAACAGTATTCTTTTTCTTCCATTTAAAGCGATAAAAACAAGGAAGAAATTGAATTCCAGTCAAAGTAATTCATGACCATAGGCGATAAAACATGATTTAGTACTGTAACCAGAATATACATTTTTTCTAATGATAAACTGTAAATACTCCACCGAGCTTTTATTGCTCATACTAGTAATACAATAAGGCATATACTAGAGAGAAAAACTTAACAACTGTGTCATTTTTCAGCATACAGAAATTGAATTCTAAGCGAATGCTTTTGGTGAAAAAAACTTGAAGAATCAGAGCGCTATAAGACAACTTAAAATGAAAAAGGACGGTTTATTTTCAGACATTTGCTGCTTGTGAAATGAGGTCTTAGGGGCAATTTGAAAACTAAAAGTAATCATGACACATTTACACGTTGTACATATCCAAAAGTTTAAAAATGGTACGCCTCGACAATTGTTCGGCTATGAGAAAAATGTTGCACCATGGACTTGAGAAGTTTCCGAAAGGATGGCTACAACAAAATATTTAGTAGTAGTAAAACTATAGCAATGAGTGAGATACATCATTATACAGGCAAAATGAGGCATCTGTAAATCAGTGAGAGGGACGACTTAAGGCAAGGGCCAGTTCAGCTTGGTCCCTGGGCCTCAGCCACGATGGAAGCACCTTCTCGTTCTCGACTCAGCCTTAATAAGACCATGATTCGAATAATTTAAACGGTCAACTGTTATTTACGGTTGTCTCCACCAAAAAAATGGGAATTTTGGATGAAATGTCAACTGGCTACATGAAATAACCATTATCCATGTATAGGCCTATTTATTCAATGTGGGTCACGGGTCGACCAACCCTGTTTTAAATTATATAGTTTTTTTCTGCTGATAAACAATTATTGATATCTGTTAATGAGGGAGGTAGAAAAAATACACTTTTTTATCACTATTTGCAGATATCCTTGAGGTTGTTCTGGCATGCTTGAGTGTGATGGAGGTATAGTGAACGAATAACGAATAGAAGAAGCTTCATACCACAATTTCGACATTATATAGCAGAAGTCTTTTCAGTTTCCTTTGGAACAAAATTTTTTTCAGAAAATCTATAGGTCAAGACTTGTTTTTAAGGAAGAGAACTGTTGGGTAATTTAATATTGAGTGTTGCACTACACACACACATAATCATTATAATTTGGAGAAGTCATACCCTTTGAGATGAACCAGTTAGTTATTACGTTGTGGTACGAAAGATAAAATGACTTTGCATAAGCATATAATTCTTGTAAAATTTGTATCAGGAAATCTCGGAGATAAATATTCAGTTAAAGCGAAATTAACTATCAGAGTATAATTCAATTAAAGCAAATTACTGATAAACAGATCTGAATAATAAACAGATCTGATACGTGGCATTGCTAGTTCTAGGACCAATAATAATTCCTTTGTTTGCTTCTCAATGACAACCCTATATTTAAATTCGCAATTCTCCTTTTAATTGGCAGATAGGTTTAAAAAAACAACTAATACATCTGTTCACTATCATACTTCATCATCACGATATTATCTCCTCCATTCTTAATCCATATCTCTTTACACAACAAGGCTGATTATATAATTTTTAAAAGACCAGTACTAAAAAAAAATAAATCCACCAACAAAGAACCTAGAGGTAATAAATAGAAAACCATGAGCATCCACTATACAAAAGTATTTTAGCTTGTTGTTCTTCCTATTGGTCAGACAGTGTTTTGTAACAACTCCATTCTATTAATAAAATCATTTTCGGCTTCATTCCATTCTTTGTATTTCTGCTCATTTTTCTTCACCCTTTAAATAGTACATTGCGCTTCTTCTATAGTATAAACTTCCTACCTCTAGGTTATTATTTTTTTTGTAGAAATATGCATTAAATTGTGTAGATGTTCTAACATTCATAATCATATACTAAATTGCTATAAATCTAATGAAGCAAAGCCATATAAACAGAAATATATTGTTACGAATTTTGTGTAATGAATGCTTAAAATAGTATAAATAATTTATATCTGCATGTGTAATACGTTAATATTACTTTCTGTTTTATTTATTGTATGCTGAAATTGTAATATTCGCAAGCAACGCCTTTCCTTTCATTATTATTGCGATTCAATGGAAACATGCCGAAAGTTTGGTAATAGAGCCAAATTGACATCATTTACGGCGACCATTTTGAAGACTATTTTTGTTGAGTTAGTGACCATATGGATGCTTCTGAAAATTACTGGAGAAATCTATTAATAACAAAATTAAGGATGTAAAAGAAGTTTTCGAAAAAAATTCGTATAGAACATAAATAGAGTCACTCACCGAAACTGGGACAGTGCTTTCTTGACTGTTGAAGAATCGACCAATGAATAGCGATTAATTGAGCTGTTGAGTAGGACGAGCGAGTACTTGGGAATAATATTTAACATATTTGTATTTAGACACTGATAGTTGTATCTGAGGTGCTGTTATGGTATCCGACTGCTTGCGACAACTTTTTTTTGAAAAAAAGGAGATATGGAGATCTTTTTGTGATTTTTATATTTATTTAGTATATTTTAAGGAAAAAATCCTAAAATTAGTAAAAGAAAAAAAAATTATTATTATTAAAATGGGTAAAAACTAGTAAAAATGTACGAAAAATTACATAAACGGGGTCCACTCTGTACAAAGATTTTATGAACAAATTCTAAATTTTTCAATTTTGATGTGTTACTTTGTTATTCCTGTTTGAAGTGACCTTCACGATAAGAGATATTTTAATTTTTACAAAAACTAGAGCATTTTATCTAAGTCATTATACGAAATTGCTTAAAAAAACATTGACTATATTCACATAAAGAACTGCAAATTTTGAAATAAAACAGTGATTGATAAATCTGAAGATCAAAACACTTCTACTGTTATGCAGAACATAAGCAAAAAATTTCAGCTAATTATTTTCAAAACTTTTTGAGCAATCGCGGTCCCCGTTTGAGTTTTTCGAAAAAAACACATTTCGAGTAAAACGCATTTTAAAGTTTGACATCTTGTGTAAAGTTATGGCATTTGCTTTTACTAAAGTGCTTGTAGTTTTTGTTCTAGTGGTGGGAAAATAAAGTACTTGGTATTGTTATTAAGTTAATAAAATGGTCTATAAAATAAAGTCATAAAAACATTTGCCAATTTTTGAAAAAAAATCATGGTTTTAGGGTAGTCGGATACCTTAAGCTGAGATGTTGTCCGATGTATTTTGCAATAAACATAAAAAAACATTCGATGTGACCGAATTACGTGGTCTTATGGAAATTACTGCGTCAATGTAAAACAGATCACGTGTTCATACGGCAATGCATTTTCAAACTGCTTTTTAAATTAATTTCAATTTCCCTTCTTTTATGAACAATTCGTCTCTTGTAACTTCCACGGTACAGGAGATTACTGAAGCTATATCCTTGCAATATCTAGGATTTAAGTTTCTTCAAAAATCGCGATTACCAAGAACGTGTGAATACAGAAACGTAGTTCAAATTCAACGTTATCTGTCTACTTTATCTCATTCTTTCAAAAATGATAAGTACAACCATTGATAACACGACGGTGCGCTTTTTACGTTAAATTGACTGACAAAGGAATGTACACACATTAAAAAGTAGGAAATAATTATTTTGTTTTTTATTTGTACCTTTTATTTTATTTTAATGGTGCTTATCAGTAAAAATTACATCTGTTGCATTTTTCCGTCTAAGCATCAGTCCTACATATATTCAATAGCTGTGAGAAAAAAAAATTGACGCTATTTTAAACATTGCATTTGTAAATTTTTATTAAAGAAATTACAAACATGTATTTTTAGCCTACATTTTAAACTCAATAGAAATATTTTTAGTAAATAATTATAGGATCAGCATACACTGAATAAATATAAATACAATAAATATATATAAATTATTTTTAAAAATTACACCAGGAAATATTTTTCTAAAGGAATAAATTTTTTAAGGCTGTAAAACATTTAATTTCTTTATTCTAAAATACTTTTAAGCATATTTTTTCAGCAATCTTTAGAGAAATACCTCCCCCACATTAAATACCAGCTTTCAGAAACAGGCATATGTAGCTTCTCTACTTTTTACCTAAAAAAAAGTGAGCTAACTAATACATTCTAATTAATATTGTTTCGAAATCTCATTTTTTACTCTAAAACGCCAATAGACATTAATCTCAATTATCGTAATTTAAACTCTTCTCGAAATCTATTTTAAAATGTTACCACAATCTGGATTATGAAATATCTTTTGGTTGTATGAAATCAGTCGCGATGCAATTATATGTATTACACGTGCTTATTGTACGAGTATAAGCAGTAAAAAAACCAATAATAAATATAGAGTTGAAACTTAAACTGCAATGAATTTAAAAAGAACTGTGTCAAATTTTTAAAGTTATGTACATAATTATTATTGTTCTATTAATGAACCATTCGACACATAAAATTAAATTTTTAGAAGCACATATCATACGATTTACATACACTTTTCTATGAAATAAAGTTCTTAATGAATTTCTATTTTGCTAAATATTCTCTGGGATATCATCTTCATTAGACGTAAGAGGTTGGAAAATGATTCCACATGTCTTACGAAAGATTTCTCTGAAAGGGAGATAGACGAAGTTATTTCATATAAATTCAAACTCCTCTGAATCTCTCCCTGCTTAGAATCATTGAGGACGGCCCGGATACGTCAGAATATTTTCCCCTTTCTTTGTCTCTTAAGTTGATATTTCCCAGTGTGTAATATGTGTACTACATCTGAGATATTTAAGGAGAGTATAAATATACTTTGCCCTTCAACTAAAATATGAAATGTTTTACATCTGACGCCCCCTTAAAATCACTTACCTACTTTAGTTGTATATAAGTTATTTCATGCAATAAGAATAGAGCAACAATAGCAGGTAAACCTACATTAATAAAAAATTACAAAAAAAATACTAAAATTCGTTCTATATATGACAGTCGGAATTACTAATGAACTAATGAAATAAATTACTTAAGAGGAATATAATTAATTTTTCGTCTTATTTAGAAATACGGCAAACAACTAAAATACTGTTAAATTATATAACTGGTGAGAAAAAAAAGTATTATTAAAACTAATTTCTAACTTATATGTCGGTATATTACGTTTCATCACTGACCGATATACATTTGGATCTTTACTGCACATAATTTGGAAATTTATGTTGCTTGAAGAAACATTTATTGTATGAAAACACGTGTTTTATATTAATATAGAGCATATATCAATCTACCACTGGAATTCGAAAAAAATTAACATATAAGACGATGAAATTGTTAACAATATACACGTCTCTCCCATTATGTATTTTACTTTGCAAATGCAGTTCTCAGAGAAAAATAAACTTATTTTTAGTGGGAGAGAAACAGAGGGGTATTCATGGGCAATTTGATTATCATCTGCTGAAAACTTTATACATTCTGTGACTACCCTAACTTCAGATATTATCAATATAGCACTTCAGAGCAAAACACGCTTCTTTTACTAAAATGTAGCATGAGAAAATGATCCTTAATACTAATAAAATACTCCTTAATAACTAATGGTTAAAAGAAAAAAACAATATCATATATTTTATTGTTAATGATTTTAACTAAAGTTTCCATCCCAGAATACACCGTATTTAGAAATAATGGTCCTTTCTTTCTCTCTTAAATCATTTTAATTCAAATGAATTTTTTACAAGATATATTACGTAAAAAATTTCAATTATTATAGAAACATGTGTTCACAATCGACTGAAATATTAAAATATAACAAATTTCTTGCGAAGATTTTCTTTGAATTCTTAGACATATATGTCATGATTTTTTTCAAAAAGCATTCCCAATGTTCAATAGGTCAGGACTCTGACAAAACATATCTTATACTAATAGCGTTCTGATGCGCATTTTAATGTATAAGCCCTTTAATTAAGCGGACGATGTTATTTTAAGTCAAAGCATGAACAAAACTCTGATCTCCTCAAGGATCCATTGAATAGAATAGTGAAAGCTGTTGCTTTTTGCTAGAACTGGGTTAGTTTTCTAATACTGCTTTGTACAGAAATAAGAAAAAGCGTTTCCAATTCAGGTGTTTCTGCTTAATATGTGTATACATTACACATGACCATTCATACGTCGTAACTGGTTATTACCTGATCCTCACAACTGAATCGTTACTTATCTTTAACAATTATTTATCTTCATCATAGACTGTTAGTTTTGTACTAATGGAATAAAAATACAATTTTTAGAGCATTCAAAAGTTGAAAATAAGATTAACCCGGTATCTACCGACGGTACTTATAAGTACCAATCACTTTAAAATTACATAGAATAACCATTTTCATGAATGTTCTAGCGATACTTAGCAGGGATATTCTTTTAAACCTACTCTTTCAAGATGTATGGTAGCATGGGTTCTATGGTGAGTATTTTAGCGTGGAAGGCGAATAGTTTTACAGCAGAAGTTGCGTTTTCATTGGATTACGAAGATTGTCATTTTTGTTCCGAAAAAGTAATTAATGTAAAAAGATGCCTTCTTTTTTATATGTTAAGGAAGACCTTAGAAAACTATTTTATTATTTAAGTGAACAATGTATATAATTGATTTTACATTTGAATAACTTTGTGGTTCTTATAAGTACCGACAGTACACTGGGTGTTGAAGCAAGAACTTTGTTTTATTTTTCTGTCCGTGAGGCTTATTGTTGTGTTGTAAAGTTATCACTATAGTGCAATAGACTAATGTTTTCTTTTTCTTTTTGGTGTTTCTAAACTTTTTATTTTGCTTTCTTTATTGTTTTATTTATACGTTTTCAAAATATATTCAACTTTGAATCTGAGCTTGTTTTTGTTTTGCCACACAGTTAAATGAAATATCTTTTCTTATTTAAAAAAAAACAACATTTTAATTTCTTTATGTGTAATTGAGATTTAACAATAATAGAAGATTTTCAATGTACTATTATTATTGTTATTATTATTTACTTTTCTTAGAATATCTGCAAAAAAGAACCTCTGTCTTCAGGAGGCTTTGGATTTTTTACAGAGCCTAATATTTGACATCAATGATGTACTAACAGATGATCTTTCATATGAAGAAGTCCCAGCAAATTATTTGCTGGAATTTTAGTTAGATTCTTAGAATGATGATCAAAAGACTGAATACAAGGTGCAGTAGAAAATGCAACATTTCTTTCTCCAGGCTGCAGTGCTTTAAAAAACATTCAATTGAAACCTCATTCGAAATGCACAATGTGTAATGAATTTCTAAGTTTATGTATATAAAAAGTAAATACATTTTTAAAATTTTTAATACTTAAAAATAAATGTTTTGGCCTGTAAAATATGAATGTCCTGTGATTATTTAGCATTTTTATGAGTTAAAATTGCGTTAAAAAGTCATTCGGTCTTTCGTATTATGAGAATATTAGGAACCTTTGTGGTCTGACGGTACTTTAAAGTATCAATTTAATTAATTAGCTCTAATGAACTAAATTTCTCAAAGTTGAGTATTTATTTATGTATATCCCTTAATTTTTAATGCAGTGATTCAAAAAAGTATTGCATGAAAAAATTTGCAGTAAATCATAATTCGGTAGATAAAGGGTCGATGATATAATTGTTAATGCTGGAACACAACGGCCCCCTTTCACTAGCAGCCGAGAAGGCAGGTATGTTACCCTCATGGCCTTAATAGATCGTACAGCCAAGTCACGAGCCCTGAGTCAAGAATTGGGGGTCGTTTGCAAGACAACAAGTGTCTGCTCGAACAGTTCAACGACGTTTGCGACAGATATGCACTTTTGCAACGCGAATCCGTCATCGTCATACTGTCCCATCACCATGCTATTGGATAAACGTCTTGGACACCACTTGTTCACATTGACATAATTTTGAACAGTGCACGTTACATTTCTAGTGTGTTACGACACAAGACTACCCTTTATTAGAGCCCTGTGAAACCCTGCGTTTTAGCAGGATAATTCACGATCGCATGTTCCCGGTATTGTACGGACTTTCCTTGATGCGAAAATGTTAGACTGTTGCCCTGGTCTGCAAGCTCACCAGATCTCTCGCCAATAGAGAGCGCCTGATCCATGGTCGCCGAGAGACTGACTCGTCACCATACGCCAGTCACTACGGTTGATGAGTTCTGCCATCGTGTTGAATCTGCATTAGTATCTGTACCTGTTCATGCCATTCAATCTCTGTTTGACTCAATGACCAGGCATATAAGTGCTGTTATTACTTCAAGATGGTGTTATTCTGGGTACTGATTTCTCAGGATCTACGCACCCAATTTTCTTGAAAATTTAATCACTTGTTATTTCCAGTATAATATATTCGTCCAATAAATATCATTTTGTTATATTCATTTATTCCTGATGTAGCAATTTTATTGGCCAGTAGTGTAGAAAAAGAAAACGTAAGTGGTATTTGAATATTTATTTTTGGAGTTGGAAAAACACACTTTAAACATTAATTACGTCACACATGACAAAATAAAAACAGTAGAGTTCCGGACTTATATTTAAATATGAATAACTACATTCCTGTTTACTTAATTCATTATCGTCGTTTTCTCTAGAACTTTGTCTTTTTAACCAACTGCTAGAGAAGTCGCACAATATTCGCAATATTTACCAATCTTAGTAAAGGAATGAAATGAAATTAATTTGCTTATCTCTATACATGTAATAAAATTCTTTACAACATTTGTATTTCTCAAGAAACGAGAACAGATTTTTGTGGAGAATTTCACTCCACGTTTCATTAAAATAATTCCAAGAAATTACTCTCTGTTTAAATGAAAAACTTTTTGATTTTAAATGGTTTTCACATTTATGAATACTAAAGTTGAGAAAGTCACTTTATCAATAGATGAAAATGAAATACGTGTGATTTTTTTTCAATCCGTTTCATATTTCAATGCTTCTCGAAAAATATCTTATTAGGTTCTTTAGCTTTCACATAAGATAGACAGCAGTTAATGAAAATGAAATAATTCGTTTTTTAGTTTCGCTCCACATTCAAAGCAAGAGTTCCTTAAAAAGGAGATTATTTTGATTGGTTGGAATGGTGCGACTGATTTTGAAAATTTGTTCAAAAGAAGCAAACTTTATTAATAAATTTTTAAGCTTTAAGGATAAGTTTCTCCCTCTTACAGAAAAAGAGGTCTTCCAATCTATTGAAATATTGTTAACAAAACATAGTTTGAAATATTTACTGAAATTTATTCATCAGAATTAAAATGTAAAAATAAAACTTGTTTAATATGATAAAACAATTGGGAAACATAGGTTCGATGCAAATAGATTGTATTGACTAAAATCTACCATTTTTATTTCTCTTAAGATTATTTTTTCATAAATAACATAAAGAGAAAACCCGCGAAAGAGAAATTATTCAAAATATAAATACTGTTTTAAAAGAACAAGCTTATTATTCAAGATTTTTTCCCCTTGAAAATTTGCTAACGAACATTAAAAAGGTCTCTCATTTGAGTTTCTTAAATGTAAGTGTGATTTATTGGTATTTGTGCGAACTTATTTATATTAGAAGGAAAATTTTTGGATTTTCTCTTCTGTTTACTACGCAAATGTTTCTAATCACGTAAATATTAATTAATAATTTTTTGGCATCAGAACAAAAAAATTCCCCACAAGAACATTTCCGAAAATTTTTTAATATATTTCTAATTGGGGATAGAAAATAATTTAAATTTGTAAGTTTGAATATTTTTTTCCAAATTATTTCCATCCCAAAATTAATTACATGAATGTTTCTTATTTAATTATTCTGTAATACAAATTGAATTTATAAAAGTAAACCTTGTTACTTAAAACCGCGAAGATGGAATTCGTATCCCTGAGCATTAAAAAAAAACCTTTGAAATTAAAATAAATAGAAATTCCATTTAAACCAAAATATAAGCAAATTAATATAATTAATTAAAAGCAAAATATTTCTGTTGCAATAAAATTATTCTAATGACTTGCTCAATAAACGAAGATTTCAACATTTAAATATTAATTGTTGATATAATTAGAGAATTATAATGAGATTTTAAAGAATATATATGAAAATTATAAAAAAAAAGAAGTTTTTTGAAAGAAAACAATCAAAAGTCTGGTTCGAATTATCTTAAAAAGTGATAAAAAATTCTTATCATTATGAATTTCCTTTAAAAATTTTGTTAATTTTCGCATGCGTGAAAGAAAATATTAACGTAATTACAATTAAAAGAAGACTAAAACTGAAAATATTTTTCATAGTTATAAAAGGCTGTAATTTCTATTATTAAATTCAATTACTAATTAATTAATAAAAAACGCCGCTAAGAATGCTTACAATTGTTAAGCTTGTCCTTTGTGCAAAATAACTTTAATAACATAAATATTCCTATCTTCAGATTCTGAGAAAAATAAAGTGATGTCAATAAAATCAGGGAGGATTCTAAGAGCAATATTGAATAGATATTGAGGGTTTTTTTGAAGCGTCTGAATTCTAGAAAAAAGTATCATCATATATTTTAAGGGACGCAATATATTACTAGAACCCCGTTAAAAAAGGTATCTTGAGTAGGATTTTACATCGCGAATTTTAAGAAATTTAATGATATCTTTTAAATTTATTTACATTCCGCTTAGTTCATTCACGCATCTGGTACTATTTTCAAGTGCGAACAAAATCGCTTTCAATATAGAAACGCGCGGTAACACGCAATAATATTTTTCATTTATAGGTAAGGAAATAGTTTCTTCTTTAAAGGAAGTATTTATTGAGTTTGAATTAAGAAAAAGATCCAAATGAGATTATGTTTCCAAAATATCTTTATCATACACGATAGCATGGAGAGCATTTGTGGCAACACTTTTGAAGGAATTTTGTACGGTAAAAAACTCTTTCCTATAAATCCGGAGTGCATGAATATAAAGAAGTATAATAAATATAAGAATATATCTGAACGCTTTGATGCCTTGATCCTATTTTAGTTTGTGAATCGACCGTATCACAACTTTAAACTTTTCTGATGAACCTTAGAAGAGTCAAACCTCTATTCACTAGATACTTCTGCAGGTATGGACAATAAAAAAACAGTAGATAACGTTTTTTTGTCATAGAAACCTCTTTGGAATGATCTATTATCATTTCAAGTCGACAACCTCTTCCAAGGACCCTTCATTGTTTAAAATCGGTTCTTAAGGAAAAATGAGAATTTTGCTACTGCAATCATTGATAAACAGCCTCTTTAGCGGTGTAAGAGCAAGTTGTGACACTTGCATAACTCAACAAGATAGACATACTTTTTAGATGAGCAGGCAGACTTTTGTTGTATTCTATTTTAATCACTCTCATTTGCATATTAACCTACAATAAACCCCTGTTTAGTTTTTGTTACTATTTCTTATCTGATTGCATAAGGTATACCGAAGTGGTATACCTTTGCTATACTGAATTTCTACGTTTTAAGCCCAATTTTTGTGCAAATATTTAATTTGTTTATGTTTGAAGGTTTTTTTAACACTTGATTCTTTGTCCGAATTTATTGGTTTAGGATCATGTTACCTGAACATGGTTATTGACAGTAATTTTGCTTACATTTTATGTATTGTTCTAGGTTCCTATGTTTTTAACATTAACCAATATTTAAATCCTTTTTTTTAGATATTATTGTTATCAACAAAGCGAGAGAAATATTTTCATCAACATATGTGGTTTTGCTTGGTGGAGCTTTTCTCCACCTTTATAATTATAAAAAAATCCATAGTCCTAAATGTTTTTTGTTGTTTTCTGAAAAATAAAATAAATCGTTAACTTAAGTTTCAAAAATTATTAGAATCCTAATGAACAAAACACAATTTAGTGCAGAGTGAATCCAACTTATGGGAATGAATAGAAAAAATGTGAATATGTCTTTGGGCAATGCTTTCAAGTGGCACTCACCAAAAGTAACTCTGTTTTTGTATTATCTTCTAGGTCAATTTTAATCCTTGCTCTAGAAGTTCATAGCATAAGAATGATAAATCGCACGGACTATATCAGAAATGTACCGGATGGGAGGCACCAAGATGACTCTCAATTCATGCTTGCTTCCACAATGAATTTATGAAATCAGAGAAAGAACAATTATTTTCCTGTACTATAGAGAATTAATTTACTGGAGATTCCTTACTGTCATTGGATATATGGAATTATTAAATATATTCTAAGATTAGATTCTTATAGGATTTGATTCTGATTTTCGAAGATAAAGGTTTCATTACACGGGTGCCGACATGCAGTCGAATTTCGAAAATACATGTGTCAGGATCCGGGGAAATTATAAATCTGCTTTTGTTTGCGTTCCTTTCTGTCTTTTTCAATTGGTGTATGAAATGATAGAATATGGGTAAATATTTAAACCGTCAATATTCTCCAAGTTGCAAAGAAGTCTGAAGGCCCAAACATTGAATTTTTTAAGAATACAAAATCTGAGTTTCTGTTTATTCTGAAACTAAAAATTGAATTTTGTTTAAGTATTGTCGACTAAATAATCTTGACTTTTGTGAATTTATTCTATCTAAAAATCCTCGGATGAACTAGCTTTCTAAAACTATTTTTGGGAAATAGTTTGAGTAGAATTTTTTTTTTGATTTGTATGAAGTTAAGTTCTAAGGTTTAATAGAGAAAAAGCGCATTGAAAGATCAATCTTTTGAAGGAGACTGAAAAAGTAAATAATTAATGATATGACACACAAAAGAGTACCATGATTTGATGAAATATTTGCATTCAAGTGAAATACAAAAAGGGTTTAGTATATCTGAAATAATAAAAAAGTGCTTTTTTGGAAATCCAAACATAGAAATATTTGATACTATTATTTAGGAAAAAATACTTAGAGTGCCTGTTTATGAATGTTAAAATTTAGAATGATTAATCATATTATTCTGTAGAAAAATACGAAAGAGTGTTCAGCTATCTTTCTCCTAAAATGCTTTAAAAATTAAATAAAACTCGGTGTATCCCAAATAAACTATTATTGATCTAAGGCTGTGGTTCTCAAACTGTGAGGTGCGCCCCCTGGGGGGCACGATAACCTTACGAGGGGGGCGCGAGCATATCGAAAATAAAAGATTTAAAAATAATTAATTTACTGGAATGAATTCAAACAAAGACAATTCAGACATAAAAAAATGCACTTTTACTCTGATATTATAGGCAAGTGATATTGAGTCATCAAAAATAAAAACTTCTTCAATACCTAATTAGCTATCTTTTTGATCCTATAACCAAAAAAAAACTTTTATTTGATTTGCTGTAATCCCATGATGAGAGATTTTTTTTTTTACTACGCTTTCTTTTTAAGCCTTTCTTTTTAAGCCTCTCTTTCAGAGAAAAAAACAGATCCCAGATTCCAGAATCGAAGAAATTTAGGAACATAAAAAATTCATCACTGTCATTACTTTTGAAATACTGCACATTATAGCTGTAATCTGTATGACCTTTTAAGTTATTGGTACAGTTAGTTATGACCCCTCTCTTCCGTGTTTGTTTCTCATTTAGGGAAGTTGTAAGTAATGCATTTCTCTGTTGCGTTTTTTTCGATGCAAAAAACGTTTTACACAATTTTTTTAGCAGTAACATACATATTATCATAATGAATTCAATTTTTACCCGAAAGTGGTTGCCCGGGACACACAGATTACGAAATCGTTAATTCTGGCAAAACCGTTTATTTGTTACCAAAGAAAAATTGAAAAGTTCTTGAAAGTAGGTAAGTAAACTTTCTCTTAGTTAAATTATTCACTGGAATCACGATTTGTATCGTGTACAATAAAATAATTATATAAAAAAAGGATTGGGGTGACTCAATAGCCCCGCTCGACCTTATCGAGTGCGCGCCTGCTTCCGGGTTAAAACATGTTGAAGTCTTATCGCTTTAAACATTAAAAATAATACAATTATTCTTCATCGGAAATTTATATTATTGTTCATTCTTTAACATCAATTATAAATGCTAATTCTGTGAGGCTTAAAATTACAATTCGCCTAAAACTAATTATAATTTGAGCAACCATTTTAAAAAGATCATTTTACATTTTTGTAAGAATTCTCGAGCACTTGGCTTTGCTCTCCTTACAATTCAGCTATTATATCAATAATGTTTTATTTTCTTATAAATGAACTCGTGCAAAGAGCGGGCACTTCAGCCGGTATACGTTTAATGTATCAGTGCTGCACAGAGTATTTTATAACTAATTAATTAATACTAAATTAAGAACAAGTTTAATAAGTATTAACGATTTCCATGGGCTTGTCTTGCAAAGCAAAGTTTTTATAAGGAATGCATATGATTAGAAATTGACCCTCTGAGTTATTTTTCTATATTTAGCAGATATCTATATTTTGTCTTCTAAGAAGCCACCACATTTTGCAATATGTTCAATTTAAAAATTAGAGAAAGGAAAATTAACATAATAATTATCCTATTATTTTATTTATTTAATTTTGCTTAAAAGTATTATACAAAATTCAATACTTAGGTTACTAATTTGTTTGGTTTATAATTAAGATCCCCTATTGTAGCTTTAGCGTCAAAGTGCATTATTATTGCTTTCAGTACATTATTAATGTATAAGGGGGGCGCGATGAAAATTGTTATCGAAAAGGGGGGCGCCAGTATTGAAAGTTTGAGAAGCATTGATCTAAGGTTTTATTATACATGTTGTTGAATAGTAAAAGCCGTTAGGTAGCGCTGTTGCAGTGAGACGCTTCTGTTTAGAAGTAGTCTTGTGGCAACAGTCAGTGCATGTATACTTCTTAAGATGTAAACACACTCTATAGGGAAACATTCTCTTGTGAAATATTCTTGTGTCGGAATTCTAACTTGTGAAATATGCTATTACTTGTGAACTATGTTATTATATGTGAACTATTCTGTTCATATTGAAATATTCTTCAGCATTGAAATATATCCAATAATATCAAATTGAACTTGGACTTTTCATTGAATCAATTTTCTTTCAATAGACAGCAATTCGATGCCGAAACCTTTAGTCTTAGATTACAATTGATTACAGTCCACTAAATTCGTCGCTGTTGCTAATACACACATGTAGCTTTGCTTAGATTTTATATATATATATATATGCTTTCAAAAACTATTTCAGAGTGTCTAATTATCTGGTTTTCTTGATAGATCTTTTACAAAAATATTTGACTCATATATCTATTTATCTATCCATGTATCTTCTTACCATTATACGGGTTGCTATTAAATATCTTGAAAATGTTTTCTTTTAAACATTTTGTGCGATGAAAAATTTTTTTTTTGTTCAACATCTTTGAAATTAAGTAATGTAAGTTCTTAATTTAGAGTTAAAATTTTTGACATTTGAAAGCTCTTTATCTGGTTTGATTCCTAAAAGTCTTGTCTTATGAGTAGAATTTCGCAGAAGCACTGTAACAGATGAATATAACAATGCCGATTATCATAGTTAAATTGCTTCTAATTTTAAAGGAAAAAAATACTTAAAATTTATTTGAATATACATACGACTATTATTTCTCTCTTTTGTTGACAAATGCTAAGAATAAATGATAAGACTCGATTATGTGTGTGGTAATGAAGATTTATTTATTCAAGCAAATGTGGAATTCCCTAACATGTATCTGAACAATGAGCTATTTTTATCCCAGCATTTGCATTTGTTTTCCGAATTTGGGTCACAATGTAACTGTTATGATACAAAAGCATGAAAGGTATATACAGATATAACCTAGATATAATAAAATATTCCCTGACTCCCAACACATGGCTGAAGATTTTAAAGGTCCCTCTATAGTCTAAGACTGTTTCTCCTATTTATACAAACTTTTTTAACAATCCTTCTCCCCCTAAAATATAAACAATAAATGTCGAATTATATATCTCTATACACATTCACAAAATACTTGTTCCAAATAAATAAATAAATAAATAGTACAGGTGCAATTCAAATAGGAAACCGAGATGGATGCAACCGTTATCGTATTGGCATACAATGTGAAGTTCTTAATCTTTGCATATGTGTTTCTATTTTTGTAAAATCTTACGTTTTAATACTGGCTATGCAGCTGCAAACAATAAAAGGAATTAATATTCCTGATCGAATTACATGTTCTTTAAATATATATATATATATATATATTCTCGAATGTTTGAATATTCTTCTTATTATATTCTTGTGATCGAATTACATAGTCTTAAAATATATATTCTCGAAATATTCGAATATTCATCTTATTATATTCTTGATCGAATTACATGTTCTATTAAGTATCTTTATTGGAGATAATTTAGAGTATTCTTGGATGGCATGTATTAAAAATTTTCCTCGATGATTTTTTCGTCTGTAAAAGAGGGATAAGATTAGAGGAGAGATCTTCGTGGACACCCTAGCAAGCAGCTGCGGAACCCCGGAGGTCTGTGAACCACAGTATAAGAACCACTGCTATAAACAGTAAGAATTGTTGTCCATTTACTCAGTATGGAATCGTAATCCGATGAATAAGGAAAACATTTTCAATGGATACAAATTTAGAAAGTAAGCATATTTTGAATGCATTTCAATTTCTTGGAAATCAAAAGATGGTTTTCTAAGTATGTAGTTTGAAAATTGTACACTTGAACCCCTTAAAAATTTAGGAAGAAACGTCGTAGTAAATTATTTCATTTACTTCTGTCAAGTTTTCTAAGAAATTAAAGGGAAAGTAGAAGAATTTAGTTAGTATGGTGCCTAAAGTCAGAAAAGTAAATATTATATTCAGCAAAAACGTTAAAAAACGAATATATTTGGTCTAAACACTTGCGATTTACTGATGTGAAACGAAAAAACAATGGTAATCCTGAATTATATGCATTCAAGCGTTTACAAAGAATTCAAAGAAAACGTTTGAAACAATCAGTTTTCACAATTCAATAAAACATGGCAAAGATATTGTTGGCCGAAACGCAAAGCAATGTTCATTTACATTAGATTCAAGTGAATGACTAGTTCACACATTCTACAATATTTCGGGCTATTCTTCCCTAAACTTTTGGATTAGTTCCAAATGTTAAACGGAAAAAAGTTATAAAGGCGTACTTTTCTTCAAACATTGCGTAAAGAATTGGGAGCGGAACACGGGGAAAAATCTGATCAAAGAAGATGACCTGCATTTTGAAAATCCACCTCAGCATAAGAAAAGTGAGAGAAAAAACAGGTACCACTTGGAAACGTGACAGATAGAATACAAGTATGCTCTTGTGATATGCGGCAAATGTACAAAATGTGAGTAGTTTTTTATTACTTTATATCAACTTGCGGAACATCATTCTTATTTTACTGATTTAACATTTTATGCACGTACCATATTTACCAGTAAAAAACAAGTAATATAAAAAAAAATAAGTCAATTCCTTCTTATATCAACAAAATTTTTTTTATTTTAGCTACTTTTTATTAAATAGTTACAATTAATATAAATATGTATATACATATGACAGAATTAAAACATTAAGTCATGATTAATTTTTATTAATTATCATTCAAGTATCGTATTGGCATCCAAACGAATCTCGTGTCTATAAAATTTCAGTTCAACCGAATGCTTTAAAACGTGAGACACAAAAATCTTTTAAAGTTGTGACCCAAGTCACTAAAAATGAAACCAACGTGATTGCATCTTTATTTCTTTAAATAATTAGTTTCAGTCAATTAATTGTAATTAATTATAATTAAACTGTCGTATTTTTACCCAAAACAATAGTGTATAGAAAATTTCAGTTCAAACGAGCGCTTTAAAATGTAAGAAAAAAACATTTTCAAGTTTTGACCCAAATTGCCAAAAACGATGCCAAAGTGGCAGTATGTGTAATTCTTTGAATAATTAGTTTGAATCAATTAATTTTTATTAAATATAATTAAATTACTGTATTGTCATCCAAAATAATATAATGTTTATAAAATTTCATTTTAGTTGAACGCTTTAAAATGTACTTTATTAACGATTGAAAATTCGACCAAGATAAATAAATATATAGAGAGTGTGAGCTAATAGTAGGAATTGAAAAAAATATTAAAATACACATTTTTTTAATCGCGTTTTCCCCTTCATACCACTCAACGACAAATGACATCTACTCGCTGTTTTGGGGGAAAGCAATATTTAATGTGTTCTAGTAAAGATGTAGAATTATCTTATTCTCTTTTGCGCAAGAGTCAAACACCTCACAAGAAAAAAGAATAATTAATACGTGAAAAATAAATAAAATCTGTGTTGAATAAATATAATAACAAACGAAGATCAAACTTCATTCAAATAGATTTGAGTTCGTATCAATATATATTAAGATTATATTACGGGATATGTTTTAAGAAGTATAAAAAAAATGTCAATAATTATTTTTCGGTTAATTTATTTAATGCTCTTTGCAAAACTGAGACAGTGTTTTCAAGAACTTGCATTGCTTATTCATTGTAAAAAATAAGGAAAAAAATTCCACTATAAAATATTAATTTTCGTTTTCACCATTATTTGTATGGTATATTTATAGAATAATATTTTACACTAATTGGACGAATGTAACATTAAGAAATATGCAGGTTTTCTTAAGTGTTTTAAGTAAAAACAAAGTAGGGAATTTTTTGTCCATTGTTTCTTTTAAAAGGAAACATTCGGGAAAGGGGAAAAACATTTATCCTAGTTATGGAACTTGAAAGGCATGTTTTTGTATTTGGTTTTATTGCTTGAGAACGGAATCTTGAATGTAAACCATATATATATATATATATATATATATATATATATATATATATATATATATATATTAGAGGACCCAATAGACGTTGTCCTGTACACACATCTTAAAGTCAAAAATTCCAAATTTTTATGAATAAGCTTTAACAATCTGGACCGTTTTGAGTAAAATTTGTATTAAAAAGTTATTACAATGTCTAACGTCATTACATGTAAGGTTATAAAATTCAATCAATCGATAGCGTGTGAGTATGTGTATACTATGAGTGAAGTTAAATGTAAAGGCTGTGTGAATAAAAACTTAAAACTTGTTTTAATTAAAGGTGAAAAAGTTGAGACTCAAACTATTTTATAACAGGTATATTTATTAAATTGTACATAAACTTAATTTATTCTAATGCCTTTAGATGTACAATATTTTTGGTTAATCATTGAGGGGTATAAACAAATAAATTCGATAGTTTTCCAGCTTGGAACACGCAACATATAATTGGCCGTGAGAAAAGCAAGGATTTTCTAAGTTTAAGCCACAAATCTTCATTGTTTGACCTTGTGACTTATTAATAGTCATAGCAAATGCCAAGCGAATTGGAAATTGTAAACGTTTAAATCGTATAGTTGAATCTGAAGGAATCATTGGGATCCGTGGTAGAAGTACAACTTCACCTTAAAATTTTCCAATTAAAATAGTGGCTTCAAGAATGTTGTCCATGATTTTTTATGACTGCATGCCATTACCCAATTTCGGTGCGTTCAAATTTCGAAGTAAAATTATGGGCGAGTCAATCTTCAATCTCAAATTATGTGGTGGCATTCCCGGTAAATCCTGTGAATTTAAAAACTCTACAGGATAATTGACTACTTCATCAGGATTAACAACAGCGTCAATCGATTTGAATGTAATTTCATTACCAGGCAACGACTGTTGTATTTTGAAATTGATGGCATCAACATCCAAATTTTTTGCCGCTAAAATAGCTAGCTCACGTAGCTATGCATGATTAGTATAATTATGTCGTAAATCTGGAAAGATATTTTTTGTTAATTCATCTTTGGTAGCCACAATGTTGCAAAAATTTTCTGGGAGTTGAATATATTGTGTATCTTCACATACAATTAAATTCTACCATTGCCAATGTCTAGTAATTGTTCAGAGAACCTCGACGCTAACGGACCGGGTTTAGCCAGTTTGGCTGAAAATCAATTTTCGAAGCCAACTTACGTCTTTTTCAATTCCTACTATAAACTCACGATCTCTATACATATTTTATTTGTTTGTTTGTTTATTTATTTGTTTATCTTGGTGGAATTTTCAAACGTTAATAAAATACATTTTAAAGCGCTCAATTGAGTTGAAATGCAATGTACATAATTATTTTGGATGACAATACAATAAATTTTAATTATAATTAATAAAAATTAATTGATTAAAACTAACTATTTAAAAAATTACAAATACAACCACGTTGGGGACTTAGCGACCCTTTTGGCGACTTATATCAAAATTTGAAAGGGTTTTTTTTCTCACGTGTTAAAGCATTTAGTTGAAAGGAAATTTTATTTTAAAGCAATAGTTTTGTTACAACAATGCAGGTGAATGTTTTTAATTAATATATTTTTAACTAATTGCGATATCGGACCGAATTGTGAACCTAAACCATTCTCAAATTTACTTGAACCCACACAAAAAATTTCATCGAAATCGGTCCAGCCGTTTAGGAGGAGTTTAGTGACAAACACCCGCACAGAAGATTTTTATATATAAATATATTCTATTTTATTTAAAATGCCGATTCATTCTCCAGATTTCTTGAGTAATATAAAAAATAAAAACTTCGCCGCTTTTTTCTTGTGTTGCTTCTCTTAGCCTTTTATAGGCCTTAGTTTGAAAACCATAATATTGGGAGTTTCTTTCAGCTTTCGGATTTCAACTGTTTTTCTTTATATTCTGTGAGATATTTCCTTGAATTTTCTACACAAGTGTTTTAGTCTATTATTTTCTTCCAAAACATGTGGATTGCCGGTAGTTCTACTTTCAGTATTCTAAAACATCTATAATGCGCTGAAATATTCCGATTTCATTGAGTTTTATATTGATTAGTTAACTGTTTAATAAAATTAAATTCCAATACAATACGATGACAATCAATGACTGATCTCGTAATCATTAACAAATAACTAGATATGATATTTTACTCTCCAGATCTCAATATGGTGTCGACGGGATTGTTTTGATCATCCACAGATTTAATTCGCATCATTTCTTTTACACTACTGGTTTTCAAATTATAAGACTACACACCTTGACTAAGTAGAAACTGTCACATTCATAAATTCACGGCCATCCCTTGGCTACCTCGGGCAATTACCGTGTTTTAGATTTGGACAGTAAAATGTCATTTTTTTTGAGTATGAAGAAACAGTGGTCAATCAATAAAACGAAATACTTTAGAAGTTTGTGTTTAATCCTTTTACGATGAAATTTTTTTTAAAAAAATCACATTGTTGATATCTGAATGAATTGAACTATCCTAGTGCCTATACAGTATTCCAGTTTATAAGTATTAATCAAGCAGGATATCCTAAAAGTTATTGACCTAGAAAAAAATTCATAATTATATAAGTAACCAGACCCAAAAATTTGGGATTAAACTTAAGTAGTCAGTATGGAAATCAGTATTCAGACACATAAAATGAAAAACTAAGACTAAACTTGTTTAAAAGCACTATTTTTCTGTAGCCTTTGTTTGTTTCCCCCATTATTCAGATACATAGACGTTTTGCTTTATCGGCCAAAGTTCAAGAGTCTATTAAAGTATTTGACCAGTCTTGGATGTCTATGCTTTTGGGAAGCTGTAAATCTGTGATAATGCCCCTAGGGTGATTATCTCTAGGAGTATCAGCGTGAGAGAGCTAGAGGCGTAGAATTAACGAAAGAACTAGAAGGAAACATTATCTTAATATGACTTTATATTAAGATATTCAACTTAAACCTTTAGCAAATTAGATTATAATAATTAATGTGAGAGAATCTACGATGGTAAAACACACCACACACAATATATTTATAATAACGACTGAACCTAACTCAGACCACTCTCAATAACTGAATCGCTTACACTCAATTCTGATACAATCACTAATCCTAATATTAAATAATCAATCCTACCTTGTTGTAGTATCAGTAAACGATCACACTACAGTTAGATGAAGTCTTGGGAAATGTTGATTACTGGATCTCTATCACGTATAATTACTATTATTCGCCACGTAACATTATCTAAAACTTCTTCAATCTAGAACCATGGACTGTTTACATTCCTCTAATTGCCATCACTTGCCACAAATTTCCATTGCGCTTACACTAACTTCTGATATTTAAAAGGTTCTTAATTCGCCTTTTTCTTTCACACTTCACTTCTTGGATTTGACTGGAAAATAGTTGCCATTAATTCTGGCTTCAAAGAACCCAAAGGATATGTTAAAGAAAAGACGCGTGAACCCGTCACAAATCTACCTGAAAAAGTACATTTTTTGAAGGCCAACTGGGCTTAAACATAATGATATGGGCCGCATGCAACTGGGCTTAAACATAATGATATGGGCCGCACGCAACTGGGCTTACTCTAATTTATTCAGGTTAGACTAAGAGGCCCAACGATTAATAGGAGAGAATTAGCCAGATGATAGCCAAATAAGAAGTTTTAAGAGTAATAGTGTCAGTTTTTCAATCCCTTCTTGCAATATATTTATAATGTTGAAATAGTTTTTATTTTTAAAGACAAAACAAAAAATCAATAGGCTTTTGTATTCTGGGTTAAAAATAAATACCAAATATCCGAGGTACTTCTCATTGGTAAGCTTTTGATTGCCAATTCTCAATTTAAGTTGATATTTATACAGGAGCCTAAATGTAGTGAGAATGGATTAAGAGGTAAAAAAGAGTCTTAGCTCGACTACAAAGTTAAAAAAAGCTGTCAGAGAATCGTCGACTTTTAACTCCAAATCAGATAATCAGTTTCATGGCCTCTTAGAACAATGCATATGCAGACATTCTAATTATTTACCTAGAAAAAGGTAATTTCACTACACCAGGCAATTATGTAGGAAAAGCAGTGCTTCTCCAACTGTGGGGGCGCGCCCCCTGGGGGGGAGCGAGCATATCGATAATAAAAGAATAAAAAAATTTATTTACTGGAATGAAGTAAAACAAAATACTTTCTGACATAATAAAAAATACACATTTACACTGATATAATTTATAGATATCATCTGCGATATTACGTCATAAAAAATAAAAGCTTCTACTTCAAAACCTC
This sequence comes from Trichonephila clavipes, assembly GCA_019973935.1. Lineage (NCBI taxonomy): Eukaryota > Metazoa > Arthropoda > Arachnida > Araneae > Nephilidae > Trichonephila > Trichonephila clavipes. The sequence continues at coordinate 52,562 of BMAU01020376.1, forward strand.
ATTTTAGCTATCTTTGATATTGTAACCAAATAAAAAACCTTTTATTTCATTTGCTGTAATCCCATGATGAGAGATTTTTTTTTATTACGGTTTCTTTTCAAACCAAAATGAGAAAAAACAAAACCCAGACCCATAATCAAAAAAAAAAAAAAATTAGAAAGATGAAAAATTCATCACTGTTATATTATTGTCATCAGCTGTAGGCAGCAGAATGTATTTGCTGCGGTTTGACCTTCGAACTTACTTGTACGGTTAGTTACGTCCCTGCTCTTATGTATTTGTTTTTTCGTTAGGGAAGTTGAAAATAAACTATTTCTGCTGTGATTTTTTTCCTTGTAAAATATTTTTATGATTTTTGGAAAAGCACAGAGAGCACTTTGAAGGATTAATTGGCCAAGATTTATTTCTTTGAGTTATTCCGAAACACATAAAGCATAATGAAAAACGGTTGACATAATTTTTTTTGAGCATCCATATTGTAATAAATACACTTTTAATCCGGAGCTGTCACGCCGAGCACAAAGTGCACGAAATAGGTAATTCTGGCAAAACTGTTTAATTGTTACCTATGGCCCTGACACTATCCTCCTGTTTGACAGTCTTAACGTGTGAACTAAAATATATTTGTCACATATCTCCTTTTTTTTTTTTTTTTTTTTAGAGTGACAAACGTTTTTTACAATCTTAAGGTACTTGTTTTGACTGACTTCCCGGTATGATAACTTTTTTCCGAAATATTTTCTGTGTCCTTGAAAGTAGGTGAGTATATTTTCTCTTAATTAAATTCTTCTCTGGAATTACGATTTTTATTGTGCACTATAAAAATAATTATAAAAAATGGATTGGCGTGACTCACAATAACCCCGCTCGACCATTAGTATCGAGTGCGGGCCTGCTCCAGGGTTAAAACATGTTGAAGTCTTTTCACTTAAAATATTAAAAATAATACAATTATTTTTCATCGGAATTTTATATTATTGTTCATTATTCAACATGAATTCTAAATGCTAATTCTGTGAGGCTTAAAATTACAGTTCGCTTAAAACTAATTATAATTTGAGCAATGATCTAAAAAAAATAATTTTACATTTTTTTAAACATTGTCGCGCACTTGGCTTAACTCTCCTTAAAATTCAGCGATTATATCAATAATGTTTTATTTTCTTATAAATGAACTCGAGCAAATATTGGGAACTTCAGCCGGTGTACTTTTAATGTATCAGTGCTGCACAGAGTATTTTATAACTAATTAATTAATACTAAATTAAGAACAAGTTTAATAAGTATTAGCGACTTCCATGGGCTTGCCTTAGCAAAGTTTTTCAAAGAATGCTTAGAAATTGAAGTTTTTCTAAAAAAAGCTGATATCTAATGCTTATGATTCATACCATGATCATAGAAATTGACCTTTTTGTGTTTTACTAATGTTGCCGTTTGTTTCGTTTTTGGTCCTTTATGTTGCAATTAAGATTTGGTATCTGGCTCTCTCTAGACAAAGCATTTACTAAATGATTTAATCACTATTATATGTATATATTATTTACAAATATAATTATTGAAACACACTGAAGAGCCAAAAAAACTGGTACACTTGTGTAATATCGCTTAGAGCCCCCACGAAAACGCATAAGTGCCGCAACACGATGTAGCATGGATTCGATTAATGTCTGAAGTATTGATGAAGGTAATTAATACCATGAATCCTGCAGGGCTGCCCATAAATCAAAAGGAATAAGAGGCGATGGAGATCTCTTCTGAACAGCACGTTGTAAGGCATCCCGGAAATGTTAAATAATGTTCATGTCTGGGGATTTCGGTAGCCAGTAGAAGTGTCTAAATTCAGAAGAGTGCTCCTGGAGCCACTTTGTAGCAATTCCGGACGTGTGGGGTGTCGCATTGTCCTACAAAAAATTCCCCAAGTTCGTCGGAATGCACAATGGATATGAACGGTGCAGGTGATCCGACAGGATGCATACGTACCTGTTACCTGTCAGAGTCGTATCTAGGCATATCAGTGGTCTCATATCACACCAAGTGCACACGTTCCATACAATCACAGAGCCAACACCAGCTTAAACAGTCTCCTGTTGACATGTAGGGTCCATGGATTTATGAGGCTGTCTCCATACCCGTACACGTCCATCAGCTAGATTCAATTGGAAATGAGACTCGTCAGACCAGGCAACGTGTTTCCAGTCATCAACAGTCCAATGTATGTGTTGCCGAGCCCAAGCGAGACATAAAGCTGTGTGTCGTTCAGTCAACAAGGAAACACGAATGAGCCTTTGGCTCTGAAAGCCTAAATAGATGATGCTTCGTTGGATGGTTCACAGTTACACTTGTTGAAGACCCAGCATTACAATCTGCAGCAATTTGCGGAAGGGTTGCACGTCTTTCTCGCTTAATGATTCTCGTGAGTCACCATTAGTCCCGTTCTTGTAAGATCTTTTCCGGCCCCAATGATGTCATAGATTTGATGTCTTACCAGATTCCCGATATTCACGGTACACTCGTGAAACAGTCGTATGTGAAAATCCCAATTCTATCGCTACCTCGGAGATCCTATGTCCCATCGCTCGTACGCCGACTATAACACCTTGTTCAAACTGCCTTAAATCTTGATAAACTGCCATTGTAGCAGCAGTAATCTATCTAATAGTACCAACCTATCAATCTACTCTGATTGGTTCCCTGTCTCTTTATTTGCATACGCATGCCTGTATCAGGTTTTTTGGCTCTTCAGTGTATAACATTAGCATTAGCTGTACTATTGTAATTTTAAAAACAAACAAAACTGAAAGAGCATGAATTCCTTTTTATACGTAAATAATTGCAAACATTTATTTAGAGCTATTAAAGTACAACTTATAATTTCATTACAAAACGAAAATTAATTTGGTTCTTTTTCGAAAGAATTATATCAGTCATTCAGCTGAATTTATAATTTGCATTCTAAACAAAATATTTTTTAGTTATAGACTGACAAAAATTGTCTTGAATTTTAGCAAATATTAAAAAAGGCAAAAGGAATTTAAAATATAGTATTAGGCAAGCTTGAAAAATAATAACCACATAATGTATGTCAATAATTGAAAATGGGAAAACCTTTTCAAATAATATACTTTTAATTTTGCGTGTTTCAAATCACGGTTAGTTGTTCTGAAATATAACAATATTTCCCATCTATGCTTGGGTAGTTCAATCAAAAATATAATCCACTAACTCTTACAAAGTACTTAAACGAAACTGTAACTAGAAATAAGAAAAGGTAAGCCAATTAAAAAAGTAACATTATCCGCGTAAACTGATTAGACACGTGGTAATTATTATTATATATCTCCTTATAATAAAGCTGCATTTCGATTGAAAGACACTCAAGAAATAAAATTGTTTTTACATTAGACAAAATGTCTTGCGAAAAATTGAAGTAAAGGGAAAATTTTAGAGTTCTATTTCAGTTTTAAGCCCAGAATTACCCCAGAAAGTTCAGAAAAAGCAGCGATGTCATTGATAAAATTGCTGTGTTTCATAAATACAGATAAGAAACAAAATTACTTACAAGCAGTTTGAGCTCGAAGAGAGAATATTTTCCATTCTTTTTCTCCAGCTACTCTTTCGGAATCGTCTCTGACGTAAAAGGTAAAATGCAGTTTATATTTTACATTAATTTTTTTAGAAGAATAAAATACAGACAATGAGTTTCTCTTTTGTTTTTGGTTCTAAATAATTTACGAAAATGTGATGAAATAAGCTTTATCTCTTCTGTCAAAAGCGTCTCTTAAAATTTCACTAGAAGTACAAGCACTATTTGATAAATAATTCAAAAAGAAATCAAATTGTATTTCTATTTTTTGGTAGAACATTAATTATCTTTTCGTTGTATATTGCTAATAACACGAATAGATGTCTTTTTCCAATTTTACAGATAGTGAAAAAGAGAAAAGCCTTTTAAATTCGCATTAGCATGAATTCCTTTTTATACATAAATAATTGCAAAAATTTATTTAGAGCTATTGAAGTATAACTTATAATTTCATTACAAAACGAAAACTAATTTGGATCATTTTCGAAGGAATTATATCAGTCACTCAGGTGAATTTATATATAATTATTATATATAAACCATTCTTAATTTTAAGGAACATATTTATTTTAACCGAGAAAATGAAATATATAAAGTGTACATTTTAGAAATTTCTTCACTTAAAATGTACCGTAGAATCTAAAATAAATCGAAAGTAAATGAGGTGTTTTTTCTAAAAAAAAGTTTGTTATTATGCATTTGTGTTTTTATAATGCTAAACTTTTAAATAGATTAAGACAAAGTAATAAATATATTTCTCGAATATAATAGCAATAAAATCCAAATAATTTTTTACTCATTTATTATAAAACTCGCATTTGATAAAAAGAAAACAAAGAACTTTTTATGCAATATATGTTTCATCCCATTTCTGAAGCTTTAAAATCATGACCTATAATAATTAATGCTTATCGTTTTAACATTAGTAAGACTGAAACTTAGTATATACCTATATTGCCCAAAAGAAGTCAAAATGACTGCCTTGTGAAAGAATGATTAATGTGTAAAAAATTGTTTAAAAGTAATTTTGAATATTTTTTATATTATTTACATTTACATAACAAGTTATTAGTAAATATTAACAGTAAAAAAAGTTCTTCACTTGGCAAAAATATATTCTAAAAAATTGTACATTATATATGTAAATGTTTTTCTAATTGAAATTAAAAAGTGTGGTAAAATGACTTCCTTTGGGCAATCTAATGTTAAAAAGGAATATCGAAATTACTTAACAGTTATTTTATACAACAGTTTTCGAGAAAAAATTAAGTAATAAATTTTGATTATAAGCTTCCTTGAACAACTTCACAAGGTTGTAAAGATTCCATTTGATTGATCAATAAAGACGTTTATAAAATGTTCAACGCCAAGCACGTATTAAAATATTTAAAAAAGGTTTGGATATTAAAAGCAAAGGAAGAAAAAAGATAAAATGTGTGTGTTGAAGGCTTGTTAATTTTATATTAATAAATTTTATTTTTTTACGGAAAATATTAAGAACTCCTCAGCAAATAATACTTTTATAAAGAGTACGTAAGAGACTATTTGTAGAATAAATATTTAACGAAGAAATGCTTGTATTTCATTAAATAGGCGTTTATTGTAAAAAATCATTTTTTCGTGTACATAAGAAAAAATACTAAATGAAAAACAAAAATAAAACTTATCATAATTTTTTAACACTTATATGTTATTTTTTAAAATCAACTAATATTTACTAAATAACAAATTTAACTAATTTAAACTGAAAAATATCATAGAGTACTAAAGAGCAATAACGGACCGTAAATAAAGTGTTTATTTTCCAAATTATAATGGAACTAGAAGCATTGGACATCAACCACATACACGCTCACTACATTCCATCTAAGAAGTACACTCAGGAAAATTGAAAATAGCGACCCAAGAAGAAAGCATCGGATTGAAATGAAATTTAATACACATAATGACAGAGATGAGAGATTCACTTGATCTCAAAAACAAGACAATTAAACGAATACAGGGTGTGCAATGACACAAATATTGGGCAACTTCAATAGCGCGTTGGACCACCTCCAGCTGCAATACATGTCGCCACACGGTCCGGCTTTGAGTTGATTAGACACCTTATGTTGTCCTGAGGCAGATGGGCCCACAAAACTTGAACAGCCAACTCTAAATCATGTAAAGAATAACACGATGGCATCTGCCGTTTTAACTGATCCCACACGTGCTCTACAGGGGACAAATCGGGGAGCGGACCGGCCATGGAAGAATGTGAAAATGACGTAGAAAGTCTTGAGCAACTCTTTCTGTATGCGGACGAGCATTATCTTGCTGGAAAATTGCCCCTGGGAGAACATTTAGGAAAGGTCCTACATGGAGTCGAAGAATATCATCAACGTAACGTTGGCACGTTAAGGTTCCACGCATCACAATTAAAGTGGACCGGCTATCATAGGCTATGGCCCCCAAACCATTACACAAGCTGTGCGGGTCGCGTGACGTAGAACAGTGTGGGGGGAATTGTACCACTCACCAGGGCGGCTCCACACCTGTACACGGTTATCATCTGTCCCCAAAACAAACCGGGATTCATCACTAAACACAACCTTTTGCAAATATGTGACAGTCCACATTGATATGGCTTGGCACCACTGTAAGCGCAGTTGCCCATTTTCCGGTGTTAAAGGGAGTGCACGGAAAGGGCGCTTGGATTTAAGATTTACTTCTGCAAGGTGTCTAGAAATTGTTTGTGAAACAATTACTACGCCTGCTCGTATCGTTTAACGAGTCACTGTGGGGTCCACAAGTGCTTGCCGCACGATCATTCGCTCCACTCTCCTCGTGGTCTCTCTGGTCGCTCCAGACCCGGTTTTCTGCGCGTGGGTACCTTCTCGTATCCACTGATACCAACAATTTCTAACGGCACGCTCAGAACGATCCACCTGGCCAGCAACACGGCGCGTCAACCAGCCTGCAGTTTTCATCCCGATGATCAGGCCTCTCTCAAACTCGCTGAACTGTGAACACGTTTACCTGGCACACATGTTTCACTTACCAAAGTCTTCCTTCAATGGGTTGCTAATCGTCACTTTTATGAATCTTCGAATTTGCGCTGGCTTATATAGCACCGTCTTCCAGATTTAGCGCTACCTCGGCATGTATGAGCATGCGTATTGGCACAAAACTTGGATCATTGGCATATGACATTACGCTGTACTTATTTGCAAAGTTTCGAGATTGTACTTAGCTTCCTTCTTGAGTCGCTATTTTCGATGTTCCTGAGTGTATAAACAAAGTTAAGTTCTGACAAAGGTCTGGCTCAATTCCAACAGAGGAGAATGCCATCTGGTGACTTTACATAGGAATTAAAGTACAATTGCTGACATAACATACAACTTTTTAAAAATATGCTGAGAATCATTGTTTGAAAGACAAACATCGTAATTTTTATGCTTTATTCTTTATTTTCAGAAATTCGAGAGGTCTTGATTGATTGGCTCTATTTATATAATATCCACCCCCATCAATCTCCACTGAGTTCAATCAGCTTAAGCTTTATTGGCACATTGTTGACAGAAAAGTAGCTACTTTTCAATCTTAAAGATTCATATGGAGAATACTTTAATTCATTGTTCGCCAAACATTAAGTTACTGAAGCTACCTCACAATTTTTAAACCCAACAGTAAACTACTAAACAAAATAACCACATATTTTTTTTTTTAAAAAAAGTCCTACATTTGCTTATTGGCTATAAACTTATCTTTCTACTATAAATATGAAATACATTTTAAATAAACTGTGTACAACAAAAAACTGCTGCCAATTCTATATAGTGGTTAGTCACACTGACAGCTGCTTTGCAGGCCCTGGGTTCGAATCCCGGAGAAGGCATAAATGTTTCTAAATATATATTACCTATACGGCACAAGGGGGTACTCTTAGCATTCATCACGTCGCAAGTCCTCTCAAAAAATGGTGGGAAGAGAAGAGAGGTATGAGTTCCCTGACCACCTCTCCCGGTTTCTTCCTTGGAATTAGGGTGGCCCCAAGCCAAATCCTACCTGTATGGTGCTCAAAGCTGCGGTAAATGATAGGCGTAAACACTAACCTCTTGCCACGATGAATCTCGTAAGCTTCGATCTGATTTTCTTCATTTAAGTGGCATCAACAACAACACAATATAAAATAACGGAAACTGAATTGTTCGAGAAAGAAATTGAAGTGCATTTAGTAATAAATAAAAGTGAATCTTATCAGACTCACTTTTTAATAAAAAGGAAAGAACTGCTATTTTTTTCGTTATCAGAAAGTTTTTTAACAATGGGAGAGTAGGTAGTGGCTACCATTCAGTTACAGTTGTGAATTAGTGTTAAGGTATCCGACTACGTTCGGAACCGTGATTTTACAAAAGCGCATAAATAGATAATTTTCATGATATTTAGTGTCACTCAGATTAGAATACATGCATAAAATTGTTTTAAGGACATTTTGATAGAAAAATTTATTTAAATATAATATTTTGGCAGCATATTAACTTAGAATAATCTTTTTTTCCAAATGTTCTCCTTTTGTGAAAAATGGTTTTATTATAATAATATTTTTCCTGTATATAGCTCAGACCTCTCTAGAGAGGCTCAACTAGAAATTTTGAAAAATTCACATAATGTTTAGAGTTACCACCAATTGAAATAATTATTGGCGTTTTTTCTTAAAATATTTCTCCCCTCTGTTGTCGTAAATTATGAATAAACCAATTCTTAGTTATACATTTCAAAAATTCTAGTTGAACCTTTGTAGAGAGGTCTGAGCTATATACAGGCAACATATTATTATAATAGAAGCATTTTTCCCAAAAGGAGAACATTTGGAAAAAAGGCTATTCTAAGTTAATTTATCTCGCTTAAGTATTATATTTAAATAAATTTTATTTGTCATAACGTCCTTAAAACAATTTTATGCATATATTCTAATCTAAGTGACACTAAATGTCATGAAAATTATCCATTTATGCGCTTTTGCAAATCACGGTTCCGAAAGTAAAGGATACTTTAATGAGCATGATTCTCTTTCTGTACTCATTTTAAAAACATAAACATTAACGCAATCTACTGAAAATGTCTCTGTGAAGTACTAGTAGCTTGCGATCTTCGGTTTGGCCATCTCACTGGTTGGAATGATATATTTATTTTTTTAAGAAGCAACTTTAAAAATGTATTCAATGAGCTGCGTATAGCACAGCTTAAATTCTATCAAATAATGGACATAAAAAAATATTTGCACTGAATGCAAGAAAAAATAATTCTTTTCTTCTGAATGGAATTTCCTGAGTTGACAAAAAAGATCTTGAAAATGCAAATGAAATTTAGAGCTCTGTGAATCAAAATAAAAGCATACAAAAATGATTTAAAAAGTATATTTTTATACAATGTAGAGATTCTTAAAAAAGAAGAAAGAGAATGGATTTAACAGGAAAAATATATCTTTCTCAATTTTATTTCTCTATCTAATTCTCCTACAAGATTATTTTGAAAAATAATTTAATAATTTTTTTTATTTATTTCCTCCCCAGCTATTTCAATATCTTAGAAAAGTAATAATACAATATTATGGATGTATGGTAAAAAAATGAAAACAAAAAGTTAACAATATATTCATTTACTTATATTTATGAGTTCTTTTTTTTCTTTTCATGTTTTTTATGTCTTCTCTTATATAAAGAAAGTAACTGCAATAGGAACAAGTACATTTTTTTAATATGAAGGAAAGGGGAACTAGATTTACCTTTTAAGCTTTTTCAGAATAAAAATCATAGTTTAGTCCCAGGTAACAGAAAATAAAAGGAGAAACATATATGGTTTTCAAAATCGTTGCTTGAAAGTGTGAATAGTATTATTTTCTTCCCACGTAACAATTCGTATTTCACCTCAGGGGCTCAAAACACGACATAGTGCTATTTTTTTTCGTAAATGCCTCGTAAAGTAAGCAAAAACACAAATTTATATTTTAATTGAATCGTCACCGCGTTTAGAGGCATTTTTACATTTTAAGCTTTCCGTTTCCACTTTTTTCTGCTATTTTCTTCTCTCCCTTATTAATATTTCTATATTTTTACTTATTTTTTAAGTTATTTTAAATAACTTTACAACATTTAATTGCTTCATCTTTTTTGTTTTTGCTTTAAACCACCTTAATTAAGAATCTTTCTTTTTTAACTTTTTAATTTTTTTAAATCAGAATTATCTGAAAAAGAGCTGGTTCGTTAATTTAATGTTGCTTGTTTTTAGGTTGTTCGTATGTTTTCAGTATTAGGCGATTACTGGAAAAAAAAACCTAAGCAATTACTGATATGGAAATAATTTCTTGAAAAGTCAATCATGCATCCATGAAGAAGGACTTTATCCCATTCAGAAAAAAAGGAATATTATGTAACATTATTTGCGAATAAACAATCATTTAATTCAGATAATTAGTCACTCGAGGAACTCGGAGCTTGCCCAATCAGGGATTCGAGCGATGACGTCGAGCGCTTATAATAAGCACGGGATCGTTTTTTTGCTTGCTTACCTTCACTCGCACACCGGACACGACGGAGTGAGCTCGATGCCTCTTGGCCTTTAGAAACGGCATTTCTTTAAACCTAGAAATGTTTGACGCCCCCATCTCTACAGGTGAATCCTGTTCTCTTTTTCTGAATTAACTTTTATATTTTCTTGTAAGCAATTTAAATCTATAAATATAATCTGTTTTCTTACTTTAATAAATTGATTTGTTCTTTAAATTTGGTTCATGCTTTATATCGTTAAGAATTTTATCATAGACATACAAATATATATATGTATATATAATGTTCAAATTTTTAATCTTTAATAAAATACTTTTATTCATCCACTCGAGTTCAAATACATATTTTAAACTTGTAGTGGATGACACTTGATGTTGATACAGTTTTTTCAAATATTAATTCATTAATTAAATTAAAACATGAGTAAACAGTAATAAACAAAAAATAATAGTCCAACAGCATATATAGAAATGTAAAATGTTCGCAGTGTCTCTGTAACGCAATGGATAACGTGTTGAACTTCTAATCCGAGGGTCGTGGGTTCGAATTCCACCTGGGGTGGACTAATTTCTGAATTTTATTAGAATAATTAAATTTAATGAATGAATAAATTTTAACAAACGCAAAAATATTCCAACACCATACATATATATATATATATATAATTATAACTATTTCATAAAAAATAATTAAAATGAATCTTCTCTTTGTTAACTTGAGTAGGAATTGACTGAATTTTTTTTATATTACTTGTTTTTAAAATAAGTTTTAAAATAATCTTTTGGTTATATAGATAAATTTTAAAAGTTTTTGAAGCCATAATTTTTATAGTAAATTATTCTACATTATATATGGATACACAGAGTGATACATTAAGATCAGTCAGTCGGGTAAAAACCTTTCGGAAATCTATTTTTAGTTTTCGATATTTTAAATCTCCTAATCATGACCTTTCCAATGATATAACATACACGCCATTATATGAATTAAAAGTATTTTAAAATGATTTTTTAAAAAAATTATCAGCTGATTTACCACGGCCATTTTGTCAGATCGAAATGTAAACATATTGTCTTTTTAAAACTGGGGAAAAGTTGCAAGGCCTCGATTAATTTTTATATTTTAGTACCCAAATTAACTTTAGCTAATTGTATAACTGCAACTGTTAGATTTGCTAAAAACCTTTGGAAACTATTTCAGATTTTCATGTGGGTTTCAGTAAATATTATACTTAAAATGTAGTCATTTTTACTGAAATTTAGATCTTTTCTTTAATTTAAACTCATTTTTAATTAGTTATTATTACTGATTACTAAATCTTCGCGTGTTTAAGTAAAGTGTTAAAAGAAAAAAAAAATTAGGATATATGATTGCGACCAGATGAGAAATATATACGTAATGAATCTTAATTTTATAACTGCATAAAGTTTAATGAAGATAATATGTGATGGGAAATAAATAGGATAATACTTTTACAAGGTAAGATTTTTTATAAAAACTGTTTTCTAAATGTGTTTTTTTAAAAACTGTGTTAATTTGCTGTATGCATATACTCTGTTTCTTAAATGCAATTGTGTATACTGAAGTGACATTTTTGAAATATTCTTAAGCAGATATCATAAAAAAAATGACAATTTTCAGCAAATTCGTAATAATCATATTTGTTCGTTCAACTAAAAGTTTGGTTTTGAAAAAAAAACTAATTAATATATTCAAAAAATTCATTTCAGTATAAATATAAATGTATAATTAATACATATAGACAAAATCTTGAGTCTTTATGTTTAATAGAGTTTCTGAGATAAAGGTACGAGATGATACATTAAATGTGATTTTTGTTGTCTTTGCGAGAAGCTTGTTACATGCATAAAAATACCTAAATTTCATGTTTAAAAACATAAAAACAGTTTTATTTTGTTTTTTTTAAAAATCATTTGTCCAGTTTAGAGTAACTTTTGAAGTTTAGAACTTAAAAACTGTCTGCAACAACAAAACCAATAATAAATTTACAAAAGACTCACGGAAACTTTGGAAATGTCGCATAATCAGGTATTTTTATTTACCATCTCAAATTCCTACCAAAACGACATTGATACATTTTCACATTCAATTTATGATGCTTTATTTTAAAATTTGATATTAGTACTGCATTAAAGCCACAAGTTCTTCAAAAATTGATGCAAAATTTGAGAAAATTGATATATTACTAGAAAATATCTCGTTAAATTAAGCTGAAAAATGCTATTCTGGGCAATTTAAGACATTTTTGTTAACTATTTTATGCAAAATAAATTACAAAGATTTTAATGTTTAATAAAATTGGTCAAATACATGTTGGAATAAATTATTTTTGTGACGGAGTTGCACTTTATAGTAAAAATTCTATTTTCTCAAAAAAGATGTTTTTAAAACTGCATTTATCTTTTTCTAAGAAAATAATGTATGAATGTACATGAAAATTTTTTCCTCATGTTACTGATATGTAACTTTATATATTCATGTTTACTTTTTGGAGATTCTCCTAAAATATTTGACTGGAGTCCATATATCGTGACAAAAAATGTCATTTTTTTAAAAAATTCATAATGGTATTTTTATGTTACATGCTTTTGAGAAAATTAAACAATATATTTTTAATACATCACTTAATAGCAAATATTAATGTTTATTTATTGTTTAGACAAGTTTTTAAATTTTAATATTCAAAGGTTTTTCAATATAACTATTCAAAGTAACTAATTATAACTGAGATGTGTAATGCTTTTTTCGTAGCGAGAAGTTTGTTACATGCATAAAAATACACAAATTTCATGTTTAAAAACATAAAAATAGTTTTATCTTTGACTTTTTTAGAAATCTCTTGTACAGTTTATAGAAAATTTTGAACATTGAAACTTTTATAAATTGTGTTTGCATTTGAACATACAAATCCATAATGAAATTTTTTGCAATGTCGTAAAATCACATAGTTCCAAATCATTACTTTTACATTATATTTATGATGTTATAAGGTCAAATTTGATATTTGTAATGCATCGAAGCTAAAAACTCTTAATAGATTGCTACAAAATTTGAGAAAAGTGATGCAAAATGCTAAAAAAATCTCGTTGAACAAAAACTGAAAAATACTATACATGTATTCGTATGTTATTCCGAGTAGTCTCTGTATCTCCTACACACCCTGCAAGTTTTATAGTCTAGTAATGTATAGCAAGTATCATTGATTAGCTTAAAAGTAAATCGATTGAAAATGAAATGTGTGAAAAAATAGATTTGTTATTTTTCAATATTTCCACATTAAGCATAAGTTTATTAAAAATGCGATTCACCATATTTATATTTATAGACATTATAAACCTCATTTTTGGTGGAGTTTTGTTTCTGATTAGTGTTTTCAAGAATATTTTTACGATTTAAGTACTACTGAGAAAAATGAAACTTATCCCATTATTATATTTTTTCCTTTATTATTATTAACTTTCGCTTTTTATCTCTTTTTTAAGTCATTATTGCGAAGACAATTCAGAATTTTTTATGCAGTAATTAAAAAAATAAATGCCAATTCAAAAATTTAAGAATTTTTCTTTGAAATAAAAATTCTAATGTCAAGGTTTTTGGACTAAGTAGAATTTTTGGGTCGATTTTATTCATATGCTCTTGTGATATTTTTCACAACTAAAGGTATACAACGAAATAAACATTAAAATATTAAACTGCATTAACTTTAAACTTGTATTAGCTGTTTTGAAACACACTACAACCTAACTCCTTTAGACCGTACCTGAATCTCGTCTTTTTCAGTACATTCTCACGAGGAGACTTCTGGATCTCATACAAGGAATCGTCCCTGAAATGAGATTTTAGATCCGTCCTTTTTAATATCGTGTTTTGTTTCATCGCATCTTAGAAAGTATGGAATTATTTGAGATATTGAGAACGTGTGCTGAGCTGGTATTATTTTGCTTTCTTGTGACCTAAGCCTTGTGTTGACTGTAGCAATAATCTATTTCAAGTTCTGCATATTTACAGAGTAATTATTATTCTGCCTATTTACAGAGTAATTATTATTCTGCATATTTAAACATCGTATATAATTTTTTCCTACCTTATATCTTAACATTTGCCAAAGAATTACTTCATTTACTATTTCATATTTAACATTTCCTGAAATGAATTTGCTTTTTATATTAATAAAATGTGAAACTTTTTATTCCAAAAGTAAGATGTAGCGATGATAGTCTAGTGGTCAAGGTAACGGACTCGTGGTTTGCGTGTCATGAGCTCGAGTCTTGTACAACAGAAGACCTGCCATGTAGAGGGGGTTGATGCACGTTAAATATGTCGAGGCTCAAAAGTCTTCCCATTATTGTAGTTTTGAAGGGGGTGCCAGCTCAGGTGTCATCCTCGTCCTTTGACTATGTTTCAAAATTAAGAGGTCCAACGACTAAAGCCATCGAGTACCTGAACAGTGCGACTTAAATATTCTCTTACTCACCCAAAAATAAAATTTCGAAGTCGAATAATTTTTAAATGGATAGTGCTTTATTTATGAAAAAGGAAATTGTGAAATTTTAGTTTAATTAATCCTTCAATCAGCATCAAAGGTTTCACTATGTTAGATTTTAGAATTCTTTTTGTAAAGGAATCACGAGAGAAACACGCAAATAGAAATTACTATTTAAACAGATCTGAAGACATGATATAAATGACGTGCCTAAGAATACCTCGAAATGCCATTGTACTTTTGTAAAGTGCAATTGTGGATGTTCTGAAGTTAATAGTCTCATTGTCAGAATGATTTAGGATATTTGTGCATCCATCAAATTTAGCTGTGGGAAAGTTTCAGTATAGCTAGCACCACATGCACTTCGTAAGGTTGCATTTAGATAAATCACTACATGCGCTTAAACATTTTTAGATTCTAGTTAGGATCAGCAACATGGGTATCAAATTTTGTACTAAGTGTCAATGTTTATGACAGGTCCAATAATACCTGTGAGTCCAAATCTGTTACAAAAATTAATCAAGACTTTCTTTTATTTTTTTTTTTGTAGACCTCCTAACTTTATGTATGTAGACCCCACATATGCACGTATATAGTATTTTTGTTGCTGTTGCGTTGAGAAGGCCACCCAATCAGTAGTGTTAGAATGAGGCCCCCACACACGAAATGCATCATGGTAAAGGGCTAGATTATATGTCTGTTGTTAGACGTAGCTTTTATCACCGTACAGTTCATAGTATGATTTTTCTCGCTTCCAACCTAATTTTGAGGAAAGACAACCTGGGAAGGTAAAGAACGTATACCTCTCTTATGAAATTTCTGTGAGAAATATGTATATATAAACTACTAATAGAAACAATGACTTAACAATTCCACTAAAACTATAAATTACAAAAATTTGGGAAACTTTTTATTGATAAAATTGAGACATATTTTCACTTACAAAAATAATAACTAAAATTAATTATATCACTTCTAACGACGAATGCAGACTTATTCCTAAACTTGTTAAATTGGCAAACCCTGTTAAGAGGAATCTTGTGGCTTATGTTTTGAAATAAGCGTACTAAAACATCTTGTGTTCAATTTTTATCGAAGCGAAGTTCATAGGTTTTTTTCTGTAACAAGCCGATTATAATTTTTTAATTTTGTTTTGCTAATAACTGTGTTGTGTGGTTAAAGCGAAGTCCAAGAGATAAAATGAACAGAAAATTCATGAGATTTTAGTTTTCTTCGAGAATTACACTATCTATAAAAGGTTCCAGAAAATGCAAATATTTGCTAACTACGAATTTTGGACTTTTTAAATTCATATTTTCTATTATTTTAATAATTATTTTCAAATTTGTTTTATCACTTGCCTCTAAATGCATACAATGGACCCCCGAATACATTTTTTCTTGATTAGATTTTCTAATAGTTTCCATTGATCCAGGTTAGAAACGCTGGATAAAGTTAAAGACGTTTTATCATTATTTTATGAAAATTTTACAAACACAATGACAATATTTTCGAGACGAAATATTGAGGACAATTCTGACATTTCTTGGCACTAATTTTTATAATAATCATCATTTAACTATTGCGTCGAATTTAATTCCTTACTTGCATTTGTGAAATCTCCACCTTCAAAAAAAAGTATGTTTCAATCTAAGATTGTATTTCTTACTCTTAAAATACAGGGACATATAATTACTAAAAAACGGTCTTTATAAAGAATTGTTTTATGAAATATGCAAATATATACTATTCCTATTTCCTTTCCTATTTTTTTTATTACGCTATGGCATTCAAGAACACAAAAGTCTTGTTCTGCAGTTGGTCACTTATAAAGCTAAGATACATTTTCTGATATAATTGCCAGTATACGAATACTTTACTTTTTCTTCATTTTGTTATGTCAAGAAAAATTTATGAATAAGTATACTTCGTCGGTACTTTTTATGTCGATTGTGGAAGTATTACCATGATTAAATTATTGAAACAAATTTAGGACGTATTGGAAACTCATACGTAATGCATGAACTTTTTTACTCACATGAACTCTCCGTTATGTAATGCTATGATTCGTGAGTTGTTTAGAAAGTGGAATATTAAAATAGCATCTTTCGTCAAATGACATCCAGTTTAATTTTTGAGATGAAATCATCTCATAAAATGTCTGCTCAGCTTCAGTTCATTTCTTTAATTAAACGTCATTTGATTAGTCTGTGACGGAAAACGCGTCTTTTCTTTAACAAGTCCTTTGGGTTCTTTGGGCCAGAATTAATGGCAACTCTTTTCCAACCAAATCCAAGAAACGAGAAGTGAAGAGATGCAAATAATATAGGATAAATATAAGATCTTAGAGTAAGCGTAATGGCAATGTAATGGTAGTGTAAAGGAATGTTCGACAATTGAGGTGCGTTGTGGTATTGAATGATAATTGAAGTTCGCCGTTCAAAGATTCAAGTTTTACGTGTCGTGGATAAACATATTGGTGATCTATTAGAAAATAAATGTACAGCTGCATACCGCTGTAGATAAAGACAAGTTTATTACAGAATAATATAAGGTAGGATTGATTACTTACTATAATTATATTTGAAGATTAGGCGGTTCAATTATTGATATAGGTCAGTATTATATTGTGTGTTGCGCATTGTGTGTTATCGTAGATTCTCTCATTTAAATATTTATTCAAAGTTTAAGTTGAATATCTTAATAAAGTCATATTAAGATAATGTTTGATTCTAGTTCTTACGTTAACCCTACACCTCTAGCTCACGCTGATGCTTCGAGGGATGTACTTCCAAGGGGAGGTACATCACAAGTCTATAATTTAATTACCGTAAAATCCGGCGTATAACGCGCACTTTGAACACAAAAAATAAGTTAGAAATTTAAGGGTGCGCGTTATACGCCGGGTATAAAAATGATAGCTTTCAAAATAACAAGAGAGAGAGGAGCATAAAAAATACTTCTAGATACATTGAAATATCGTATATTTAAAAGAAATGACATGTATTGTGAACTAAAAGAGCTACAGTTCTAGAAATATAATTTTTTTCAAAGGTTTGCTATAAAATACCTCAAATATATGACTTCAAAACATAAGAGCATTTCAAATTTCTTCGTAAAAAGGGGGTGGATGTTATATGGAGAATATATCTAAAAATTAAAAAATGCAGTTTGAAAGTATAAGTTCGCATTATACGCCGAATCTTACGGTACGCAAATAAAACGGTATTCATGAAAAAATTTTTTTGGTTCGCTTTTAATGAAATTTTCAATAGAATGTGCTCCACTAAAATTTAACCAATAGCGTACGAAGTATTATTACCGAAATTAATTAATTATACATTAAAAACAGTAATACATTTTATATGGGAATTATAACGGTATTCTTTGAATCCTCATTTTAAAGAATTTCTCTGTTTTCTTGCGATTTTTAAGCAACGTATTTGTTAAAACAGCTCCTAATTAATTGAAGTCCCCATTAAAAAAACATTAAATGCACTATTATAGTCATATTTATTTTAAGTAAAATTTCTTAAAAATAATGCTCTAATGAAAGAGAGTATATTAAAAATGTGCAAATGAAATATTGGTATTTATTAAAAATTAAAAGAATGCCATGAAAGAAGTTTTACGATATAATGCCTACAAATAACTTTCAAATAAAACTAACAGTTGAATTGTATTGAATCTCGTTATATGTTTTGTTGCTAGGTAAAATGGCACCCATAGTAATGATTAAAAAGAGAGAATAGGACTAAAAAATTAATATAAATATATTCTTAACTAATTAATAATTAACTAAAATTTATTATAACTCATAAGATTTATTATATTTCATAATCAAATATAAAATGCTCGAAATGTTCTCTGCTTCAAGTTTAATTTGAATCCTTCTTTTAGATTTCATTTGCATTTCATTTACCAGATTACTTCTTTCGAATGATTAATTTACGAAAAAAATCAATCTCTTTGATCTTCTAGAATGATCAAAAGAATTCTGACAGCTTCAAATAAATTACAGATGATAGGTTTCTAGGAAAAGGAAAAGTTTGGGCCTTTCTGGGTGAGCACCATTTAGCACCATAACCAAGGTAGCTTGGCACATGAAATTTGGCATGCTTAATCTACAAGGGATGACAGTTTTCTGTCTTTCAAAACTCACTTTGGATTCTTTAAAATTTAATTTTAAAGTGATTTTGGAGGTTTGACGTCACAGGATGTTACATTTTTTTTAATAATGTGACGAAATATACACTCAGCCTATAGATTTCTGTACGCATAAGGTTACACATATTATCATTTACACTGCTGGCCACCGTAAATGCAACACCAAGAAAGACAAGATATAGCACAACAAAATTTATTTTGTAGATAACATGTTGACCAAGTATCAAATGATTAAATTAATAGACTTCTGTGAAGTGTGGTTTCTACCAGAATCAGTAGCCAGAGTAGCAGCCATTGGTAAAGATCACCACTTCCACACGCCTCGGCATTGATTCAGAGACTTTGGATGTGTTCTTGGGGTACAGCAGACCAAGAAGCCTCCACACGTTGTCAAAGTAGATCTGGTGTGCCAGGGAAGCAATTCAATCTGGTGATTGGCGATGGACCTTTGAACAATGCGTTCCACGTATGGTCACGCATTATCCTGTTGAAATATGGCTGTGACCAAGCCCTGAAGGTAAGGAAGGACAACATGCTCCAACACCTCGGATATGTAGTGCTGGCTGTTTTAAGTACCGGCAATGAGTACTAGAGGAGTGCGAGAGTGATATCCAATACCGCCCCATACCATAATACCCGGTGCAGGACTAGTGTGGTGGTGCATAACGTTCAGCATCCTTTCTCTACGGTGTCTCCAGACTGGAATACGACCAGCGTGGTGTTGCAGACAGAAGCGTGACTCGTCAGTAAAGACAACATAATTCCCTTCTGCCACCCACATACTTCTTTCATCATACCATTGGCGGCGGAGACGTCACGCGCAGACACTGAATGATGCGTTACAGACTCAATGTACTGTGCTATGGTTCATGATGTGACTGAGCGATCCGTCATTGCCTTGCGCACAATTTGCCTGTCTTCACGTGAAGTGTTGCACCAAGGGGATGTGATCGTCCATGTCGGTCCGTCGTACCCTCCTCACATCCAGCGGTCACATATCCGCATTACAGTTGTTTCGTTTCGCCCAACACGACTACCGATTTTCCTGAAAGCTAATCTACAATCTCGGTAGGCCACTATCCTTCCTCTGTCAAACTCGGATTCTTGATCAAAAGCTGATCGCTGTTTTCTACGAGACATAACTGATCGTTTTTGGAAAAAAAACACAATTGCTGAACTTGAAGTCGTCGAAATCTCCAAGCCTTAAATAGTGCTTTGAGGTGGCGTCACAGGGGCGCGTGATGTGAGTATGCGGTGAAATTCTAATCATTTGCATATTTCACCTCCACTAATGCATGTTGTAAATCTCATGTTATTTGCATGCTTCCTTCAGGGTGTTGCATTTACGGTGGCCAGCAGTGTACTTATAGGTATATGTATGCCTTATTTATTCTTTGAAATAGAATTAAACAATATTTTAAATTAGATAATCATAGTAATAAGTATTATTTAAAAAGATAAATTTCCTATTTCATAACCCGGTTAATGCTTGTGTAGTAGTTATTTGCACTTAGGATGCTCTTCTGCTACAATTGAGCCTATATTTTTATCTTTTTCAGGAATATTAAGCTAAATTCTATAATCTTATTTGATCTATTATAGATAATTTTTAACTTTACATAATGCTTATTTGATTTATTTCCAAATAATGGCTTCGCATTGCTTCTGTCTGTTGTAACTTTATGTCTTTGCTTATTTTTATGTGAAGTTATTTGGTTTATTTTTTGAAAATTATTTTTAGTTTAGTTGTGAGACTTCATTAAGAACTGCTATTTAAGTTACCCACAGTGGTCAGTTTTATTTTAAAAATTCAGCAATACAAAAAACAGCATTAGATATTAATAAATTAACCCAGCTACTAATAAATAAAAATGATTCAGTTCCAAAATTTTAAAATATCAATGGTTTTTTTTTCATAAAACTTAGTTTTTTTTTATGCCACCAGTAGAAATTGTAATATATCATGTATATTATCAACTTTATTAGAATAAAGGTGGTTCTTTTATCCACAACTGGTGATGGATAAAACATATTGGTCTCGAAAAGTTAAGTTACAGTATGTTTCTATGTGTGAAAAAAATATCTGAAAGTAGAAGTAAGACATTTAAAAGAAAAGTTCACTAATTTTTTTTATTGAATGAGGCACAGAAGTTTTCTCATGCTTAACAAAAAAAAAACTTTTATAGAAAATTTGTTTTAAGAGGAGAATATATATATATATATATATATATATATATATATATATATATAATAACTGAAATTAATATCTATTCACAATATTCAAATCCCCTTTACTTATAACATCTAATTCATAAATCATAAATCCTAATACACTATTTCGAAACGCGTCTCAAATTTTATCTTTTTCTAAGGCATTAAAAATATTATGTTGGTAAACTTATTACTGATTCTTTAGACCTTGAATTTTGATATTTTGATGATTCCAAGAAATATAAGATGATTAATTGTTTTCATGTGCTTTACTAATACGGATTTAATATTCCCTAAGCAATAAAGCCATTTCTGTAAATAAATACACTGCTGGACAATTGCTAAGGACGGATCACAAATTGCTATGTAGCATAACATTAAGCGAGACATGAGGCCTAGTAGGATAAAATATAGTTGCCACACTGTTCAGACATTAGAATAAAGAATATTTATTGTTCTGGAAAGTACAAAAGCTGTGAAACATCTGAAAGAAAAAAAATGTTAATTTGATCTGCGTACGGAGAAATGGAACAATGCATCTAAAAGTCAGCAGGCATCTTAAAGAAAGGTATCAGTACTGGATATGTCCACCGTGGAGTGTGATGCAACATTCCACACGTCGTACCATACTTTGCACAACATTATCCAGCAGCTGTTGAGGCAATTTATCCCATTCCTCTGTGAGTGCACGGATGAGGGTGTTCTTGTTTGTCGAAGGATAGTCTCGACCAGCAACTTGCCTTCCCAAAGAATCCCGCACATTTTCAATAGGGTTTAGAACTGGAGAACGCGCTGGCCATACCAGACGTTGAATACCCTCGCTGTCTAGACAATCCTGAACAGCGAGTGTTCTATGACATGTTGCGTTGTTGTCCATAAAAACAAATTTATCACCGACAGCACCACGGAAAAGACGAACATGAGGAAGTAGAACTTCATCAATGTATCGTTGGCCCATCATAGTCCCATTCGCAACCACATGTAGGCGCGTGCGGCCATTGATCATGATGCCGGCCCACACCATGATACTGCATGTCGGATATCGGTCCTTTTCCTGGATATTTTCTGGACGATAAGCAGAACCACTCTCGCGCCAGATCAGTTGGCATCTACAATCCGATGACAGACTGAACCTACTCTCATCTGAGAATAGTACGCATGCCCAGTCCTGTTCAGTCCAATTGTGATGCTCACGACACCATTGCAAACGGGCAGTACGGTGCTGTCTGGTCAATGGGACACACACAACAGGTCTACGTGCGTATAGTCCTCCTCCCCTCAAACGTCTGGCAACAGTTTTTCGGGAGATCTGCTTTCCTGAGGCAGCAAGAAACTGATTTGCCACCTAGTGAGCTGTGGTGCGCCTGTTCCTTTTTGCTGATAGGACGATATATCTGTCTTCTGCAGGCGTCGTACTTCTAACACTACCTCCCCCGTGCCGTCTACTACATATTCCAGTAGTTTTAAATGACTTCCACAGCCGTGAAACAACGCTGTGAGCGATGTCGAACTCCCTAGCAACATCTGTTATTTTTTGCCCTTCTTCGATCTTTCCAATAATTCGGCCACGCATAAAATCATCTATGTGATGTCGGGAAGACATGCCAAAAATTTTAAGTTCGTCTATTAAATCTTTCCTGTAAAACTTTGACTTGAAACAACAACTGTTCACACGCGTCAAAACCTTTAAAGCTCTTATGAACGCTATCACGTGATGAACAGACGTGGAAAAAAATTTGCATACTCATACTTCTTCTTACTAATATTCCGCACTTATTCTAATTTTCCACATTTTGCTTCCTTTCATTTTGTGGTTGCTATGGATGATAGTGTTATCCGTCCTTAGCAATTGTCCAGCAGTGTAGTTATTCCTTTCGCCTAAATAGGTGACTGTATTTTTTTATAATGCGTTTTCTCCTGTTCTTCCCTGTATACGAAAGCTTGATATTTGAATAATTCTATCTCTTTTTTTTTTTGCCTCTCGCCATGTAGCTGTCGCGTCTTTTTTATCTTTGTTTCTTCGTCCTTGTGTTCGTTGAAATGTAAAACGCGCGTGTATGTTTTTGTGTTGGTTGTTTTCTGTGTTGTGTTATGTTTAAGGATATTTATATTTCTGCATCTCTATATGTGCTTAATAAAAAAGATTTCTTGCCATAAATTTCCTGATTAATGCAACATCGCCATCATGTTTACATCACTCACCAGTAATAAGTTATACATATATATGACGTATTTCTGGTGAGGGTGAGTATATATAAATATAAACCACAACCTTATGTGCTGAAAAATATCGTCAAAGCATTGTAAAAGTAGTAACTAACAAGAATTGTGCTCATCTCTAACTGCAAGGCATTGGAATATTGACTTCCCATGCTGCCAATTAAATAGCCGGGCACCGAAATGGGAAACAAAGCTCAGACACGGAGTAACCCTTATTCCAACGCATGTAGCGAGCTTAGAGGAGCAACGTATCTATTAAGGCAGTATTGAGTCTGCTCTATTGAATTCATCCTATTCCCCATTTGCTCCATACTCGGGGGAGGGGATTCTCAGATATTTCTCCACCATAGAACACATACCCATCAGTGTAATCATCGAGAGCGATCAGTGTCCAAACCATAATACATTGCCTTTGTAACTGTGCCTTTGAACAGTGTTATTGGTTGTGCGGTATGTGTTGTCCCATCCACAGCAACTGACACCTTGAATTGCATTGAGTACAGGTAACAAAGTTACGAACAAATGTTGAAAACAAGCAATTATCATCATAAAATGAATATACGTTCACATTTTATTCCTTTTTCTTATAAGTGTCCATTTTATAAGAATAAAAGTGGTCTCTATGGTTTTTTTATTTATTTGTTCAGTTCATTATAATCAAGTGGCTGCAGTAGCCTGGTGGTCAAGGTAACGGACTCGTGGCCCGTGTGTTATGAGTTCGAGCTGAGAACCTCTGAATACCCGCCGTGTAGTTCACTGATGTATGCTAAATCTATCGAGGCTCGAGCTTCCACCCTTTGGTGTGGTGTGGAAGTCAGGAGTGGAGAGTGCCAGCTCAAGTGTCGTCCTCGTCGTTTGACCATGGTTCAAAATTCAGGGGGCCTTCGCCAAAAGCCCTCGAGTAGCTGTATTGTATAGTGCGACGTCGTTAATATTCGCTTACTCACTCGTTATATAACTCCTCATATAAAGAACGAATTTTACTGCGTCTTTTACTTTTAAAGGCCGGAATAGTTGATGAATATATTCAATGGATGATGTGTGTCTGGAATAGGAATAACAAAGTTGACGAAATTCTATTAAGGAAGCCTTTATATACATTTAATTGCAAGAATATATTTTTTAGAAAAATTCTTACTTAAATTTCTTTTTTTTAAAGGTGGTTTTTAATATTTTATTCTCAGAATAGTACGGTGGTTTGAAGACTTAAGAAAAGAATCTTTCTCTTGAGCTTAAGACAAATTTTAACACTCCAAAATACAATAAATTAAAAGTCTAAAGCACTCTGAAGTAAAGTTATTTAAAAAACGATTCCAATCCATCCACTATTTTTGTATACCGTCTTGTTTCTTTCATAGAGTAAAATTTATACACATACTACTTATAGAGATGATACACAGATATTTACTTTTGGAATATTTTAACTTAGTTGAGTTAAAAAAACACACAAAATCTATCTGCATTTCTTTCAATAGTTCCTTCATTCCATGATTCCACGTATTATTTTTCAATGTGTATTGAAAACATGTAAAGAAAGTTTGTTACTCCCTTGAACACAGTAGAAAATGCAATGATTCCCGTTCATACGTGCATTTCTTTCGCATGCGTCCTCCTAAAATCAATACAAGTGTGAATAAATGATAAACGTTGTTATTTTTCTTATATCCAAAAACGGAAATCACTACTTTAACGTCCTTACTTCTCGTCCTTTTTTATGATTCTTTGTTGCTCTCTAGAGATCTCTGGCTCCTTTATACTCTTCCAACATGGTATAAAATTTCTCACTTAAAAAATTCTACAAGAAGAGAATTTCAAAGTTTCACTCCGAAAGCACCAGTAGGATGGCTGAATGCGATTTTTTGGTATTACATATAAATTTAGAAAAATAACATAATTACTCACACAAATATATGGATAACGCAAAATAAAAGCATTTTTGTATCGATTCATTGCATTATAGAATCGATTTATTGATTCATTGTTTTAATAACTCCACTCTTTAAAGCTACATGAGGTTTTATAGAAAAATCAGTGAAACGATGTATTTTTTGCAATATTAAAGGTAAAAATGATGAATAGGTTTTAGTACAAAATTTAAATATCACTATTATTGATAATTATTAATCTCTTTTTTAAAATTCTTACATTCATTTTTAAGCTTCATTAAGTAACTTCTTTGAAAGATTTTAGATTTTGTGAATCATATTTATAATTCTGGAATTTTGTGTGCTATGATTATTTAATGCTTTATTTTGATAATGGAAAACAAATATATAATGTTTTCGGATCTAAAAGTTGAACAAATAAGTTAAAGTTATTGTATTAAGTGTAGTAGATTTATGTTTTGATGTTTGTGATTTATTTAGTTTATTTCTGTAAAAAATTAGGTCGCAAGATGTTTGCTTTACTTAAGAAACAAAGAAAATCAGAAATCCTCGACTAAGGAATTCATAACCTTAGGCTATAAAACCTTATTAAATATCATACAGAGAATTGTTTTTGTGTGACTGCAGATAAACATTTACAATCAACTGTGAACTGAATATAGTTAACTGAACTTTTATAAGTTGTATCTGTTGTTTTATTAGGACAAACGCAAATATTTTCGTTTCTCTAGCGTGAGTATGTAAAAATGCATAATATTACTTCACATTATTTTTATTTTCATTAAATCTACTTCCCTCAGCTATAATTTGATAAAAGATCAAAAAACTTAAAATATTTTTTTTTTCTTTTTTTTAAAAAAAAATTGAGACCAATATTTATAAAAGGAGAAAATAAAATGCCTGAATACGCAATCTTAATGTGACAAAAAACTAATTTCATCATCAGTCCTATCATTTAATCCTCGAATTGTAATTGCTTAAATAGTTTTTTTAACGTATTTCAATTTTAATTTACTTTTGAGTTCATCAGCTATTTACTGAAAAGAAAAACTTCATTTGGTTTTAGAAAAATTTTTTGAAAGATGAGAAATGCCCTGGAATTTGTCAACCTCAAACAAAAGCTGAACTATTAGCTTTATACATTGCATATCTCAATAAATTATTTCGTAAAAGATTATTTTTTTATTTAAAAAAGTTTGTAAATGTAAGGATTTCTTACACAAAATATGCAATTACCCCATTTAACTATCCAAGGGAAAATTTACAACGCTGTGAATTATAAAAAATGCAACAATCCCTTTGACTTTACTTTAATCTGTTAACGCCATCCCATGTGTTGCTGACGTTAAGAAATCTTTCCTTCCTTCGCCTGGGTGTTGTGCGTGTTTCTGTGAAAATGTCGTCCACGTATAATTTTAGTATTTCATTTTCAATATTTTAACTAACTGAAAAATGCACCGAATACACAAATAATATTTTTAAAGAGAAAGTAAGTTTAAACTTCATTCTTAAATGTGTAACGGTCTATTTCGCGAGATTTCTTTTAGAAATTAACTTGTGGTTTTATTTGATGTGTGTGTTAATGCAATGGAACTGGCAGCTTCTTTCAGAGTGAGTGAATATTAACGTCGCACTGTTCAGCTACGTGAGAGTTTTTGGCACCATAGTCAAGTTACGTGGACGACATCTGAGCTATCAACCCTCTATCCTAACTACCACACCAACGGGAGGGCGTTTGAGCTCTCGACAGATGAAACGTGCATCGCTCCCTTACATGACGGGTTTTTAGTGGTACTGGGCTCAAACTCGTGACAAGACCAGCCCCGATCCGATACCTTGACCACTCAGCTACCGCGATCACGGCTTCTTTGAGAGGAAATATAATATGTTAATGGATTTTGTGTTATAATGCGAGTTACAGTTGAGAGAAGGAAGGACAAATGTCAAATAGAATAAATAATTGTTGGAGGAGAGGTGGAGACAGTCATCGAGCTATGTAGAGCTTATTTTAACCAATTTCAAGGTTCCTTTAGAACAGGGGTGTGCTATAAGTCAACCACGATTGATCAGTGGAACCCTCTCCTACGCAGAAAAATAAATTAAAAAATAACGCAGAAAAAATTAGAAAAATAAATTAATTAATGAATATAAATATTTTAAAAAACTGTATTTACATCAAGTGTCATCTACTACAAGTTTAAAAATGTATTTGGTCTCTTCAGTAGATGAATAAAAGGTATTTTATTAATGATTGAAATTTTTGAGCAGGATATATATATATATATATATATCTTGTTATTTAGACCTCTTAAACGACTCCTGGGGGCTGGGTTGCCTTCCTCGAGATTGGAAAAAAGCAATTGTGGTACCTATTACAAAACCTGGCAAGTACATCGCTTCTGCTGGCAGTTTTAGACCGATTGCTTTGACCCATAACATGTAAAATTATGGATAAAAGGATTTTAAAGAAGCTTACGTTTTATTTTTATTTCCAAAACCTTTTGCCGAAGGAGCAATATGGTTTTAGAGAGGGTCTCAGCACATTTGACCAGGTGCTTTATTTTAGGCAGAATGTCAGAGACGCTCAAAATAAGAAACCTACAAACCACACTATAGCCGCCTTTCTTGACCTTTCTAATGAATTTGATAGGGGTTGGATTCAAAAGCCGATTACTAAATTGTATGTTAAGTTCGGCATACGTGGTAGAGCGCTGCCATGGATTTATGATTTTTGAGAGGTAGGCAAATTAGGGAGAGATTCAATGGTTCGACCTCAAATAGTTTTAAAATAAGCTAAGGTGTTCCTCAGGCCTCGGTTTTGAGCCCTATCTTGTTCACACTTTTTCTTGTAGGAATTGAAAAAGTCATTCCTAATGACTGTGAAATTGAAATCTTTGCAGATGGTATTGTCCTCTGGAGCTCCGTTTCTGACATTGAAAAGGTAGAGGAGAGTGTGAATCTGGCTCTGGCTGACACGTGGAGCTTTGCTGTAAACCATAAATTAAGTTTTAGTCCATCAAAGTCTACTGTGGGTTTCTTCACAACTAATAGGAAACTATACAACATTTGAACAAGGATCCTGTTGAAAAGTCAGCCCTTGGAAATAGAAAAATACCAAAGTTATTTGAGTTTCATATTGGATCCTGAGATTTTTTTTTGAGTAATAGGCATTTGGAACACCTTGCATTCAGAGCTAGGAAACGCATTAAAATTCTAAGGTATATCTCCGGCCGTGATTGGGGTGCTGATGCTGGTACTCTCAGAAACACTTAGTTTCCCTTATTAATTCATCTGATTAAAACTTGCAAAAACTTGAATGGGTTCAACTCAGTGCTGAAATGATTATTACACGCCTGATCAATTTTTGCCCAAAAGAGATTGTGCTCTATGAAGTTGACCTGCAACTATTAATTCTTAGGAGAAATGCATATTTAGTAAAGTACTACAGCAAGCTCTTCGGTCTTGGTTTTCAGAATCGTACATCGAAATTTCTAAGGTGATGGAGCAGTCACCAGTGGCTCAAGCGAGGCAGTTCCTTTGGACACGTTGTATCTGGCCACCTTGTTGCTAGTTCTATAGAACATCACAGCTTATCTCAGATTATTGACCCTTCTCTGGGCCTTGATGGAGTTTACTTTGATGTTGACCTCTCTATCCAAGTTAGCAAACAAAAGGAATTATCGTGCTACCTGAAACAGTTAGCTCTTGATTGAAAAAAATTAATAATGTCCGCAAGGAAGCGGTTCATATGTACACGGAAGGCAGTAAACTTGGCAGTGACTGTTCTGGCAGTGGCATGTATATTAGTTTTCGGGACCAGGAAATTAAACTCCAGAGAAAAAATCCAGACTCTTGCTCGGTATTTCGTTCCGAGCTTGTTGGAATTTTTGAGGGACTGAACTCCATTAAGTCGCTTTCACAGCTATACGATATCTGGATTTTTCGGATAGTAGAAGTGCCATCCAGCACTTGGCCAATTGGCATAACGTGAGAGATCGCACAGGTACAGACATCCTCAAAATACTTAAGATATCCAACTACGTTCGAGACTTTTTTTTTAAGTTTTCAAAAATTCTCTAATATTTTTACATTTTTAGTTTCATTTATATACACAATAAAAAATTTGCAAAAATTTAAATTTTTAAAGAAATTTTAATCAAATTTTGGATATTTATCAAACCCTCTATTTTTTAAAATATTTTATATTTTCCATAAAATATTGCTGCAATACATTTTTAAAACACATTTCTAGAGAATGACCTACAAGTGTTAAATTACTTCTTTTGAATCAAAAGTTATGGCCAGTCGAGCTTGCGAACTAGGAAATTCAATCAAATTATCGTAACTTTTAGAAAGAAATACAACTATAAAATAACTAAAAATTGTTCAATTTCTTAGTTTGTAGGTCATTCTCTAGATAATACCAATAATAACATTTGTGTAAAATTTCATTCAAGTATCTAATAGTCTTTTAGATATCATGTTTGAAATATGAAATTTACAAAAAAATGGTTTTGAGAAAAATGCATTTAAACTTTATAAAATCAATTTCAAAACAAAATATGACAAGTATATTACTAAAACTCTCCTGATTTATAATTAACACTCCCACTCTTTGGAAGTTTGTTAATTTTTTTCTTTCTTTGGGCCTCCTTTTTTTTCTGGTTGATTTTATAAAAGGCAAAAAATGTTGTTTTGAGTCACCGACTCAAAAGATGTCAACAAATCTCTCATCACGCAGTATATAATTCCCTGCATTTATGCCAAATGCTTTCAAAATACCTAACACATCAATGAAAGCTTTTTTAAAAATAATGACGGTAATATATGGGTACCTAAAGAAAATGCTTTTAGCTCGATAAAAGTTTCTTTCAAAATGATTTGCCACAAACAGGCGTTAAATGATACATTTTTATTTGTGTCTTACCGTGGAGGCAATTTTATAATAACTGCTTATCACCCTGCTTTGTGTACACAGGTTTAACAATATTTTAAAGTTTCACAGAAATACATACAATTTTTTCTGTTTATTGTTTTCTGGTGTCGTTTCCTCGTTGATAGTCACACCAGTTCTCAGCTCAAATCGGGCACGGCCCATATATGGGTTTCTCCCTGCTGGAGCAACAGTGAAAAAATACTGCTATTGTAGCACTTAGCATAGCTTTGGCGTGATTAGTGTTAGTGCTAAAACAGTGTAGAATTTTATTAAACATAACATTGATAAGTTTTTCCTTCTCACCGAGGTTTTTCTCGCCTTTTTTAAAAATTTTCTTTTAAGACTACTCAATCTTTCTTAGAAGTATCTTATGCACTCATATGATGTCATTGTTGATACCATACACATCTTTAATAGAAAGGTATCCTTGGAATCACCATCACAAAAGAAATACATATTTTTAAGATTTCGTATTGCAAAAACATACAAAGATTTTGTACGCACTATGTTTGAAGTAAATCCCAGATGATTGCAGGAACACACATGTATGACTGGACTTATAGAATTCTAAAAATCTTTGATAACATTTCCAAATCTAGAATTTCCCAGTGTCACACACAATGTATAAAGTTTCTATAGAAACCACATTTAGCGATGGATGTCCATGTGTCTCTGCCATCAACGGATATTTCACATTCTTCAACTGACATTTTGAAACATTTTATAATGATTTTCGCTTAAAAAGCAGTGTCGTTTATGGCATCTTTAGCCGTTGGTGTAGCAGCACAGACAAGACTTTCTTTCACAAAGTCTAAATGTTCCTTTTGTCATACAAGGCCAGTTCAGCTTAGCACATAGCTTTTTCACAGATAAATGTCATCTTTCAATCACTCACCTTCCACAAATAAGTTGCAAATTAATAACACTTTGCTTTTTTAGCTTTTCAGTAGCTGAAAAAAGGACGATAAAACTTTAATCGGAGCATTTTTGAAGTCACATTAGAAGTCAGTCCAAACATGTAATCTTCATGCATGTACAGATTGTTCTCAAAACAATTGGAGAAACACAAACTTGAAAACACACTTCCCAATTTAAATAAAATATTCTATTACCTCTTAATGTTCCACTAAAACATTCTTTGTTCTGTGAAAATACCTTTACTTATCCCAGTTTTCGTTCATTACAGGTTTGAGCACTTCAAGTCAAGAACATTACAAGTAAATGTCTCACCAGCATATTTGCGTTTTCAAGAGGTTAATTTGATTCATTTTTAACCCTTATAAGCAGATAATATCAAAAGCAGAATGTTCAGAAACAATTAACAATTAAAAATTGTGCAATTAAAGCAAAAAAAAATCAGGTTTTTGAAGAAATTTGCGAGCAACATTCGAAAGATTCAAATCAAAACAAAAACATATGAGGTCAGAAGAAACAGATGTTGCCAATCGCAAAAGTCCAATTAAAAGATTGAAATTGTTGCCTATCAATAAAATAGTTAAAAAAAATGTCAGGAATTGTTTTTAAAATTATAATGGGTTGAAATTGCAAAAATTATGGGTAAAAAGCATGTTAAGCAGTCAACTTCCGGTTTCGATTTCACCTCTTCCAGTTTCAATTTCACCGCTGTAATAATAATTTAAACACCTGTAATTTTTTCTAATTATCGCACAGACAAAACAAAGGCAGATTTAGAAAGATAATTGTTTGAATTTTAAAAATATCAAATAAAAAGAAAATGTGATTTTTGACCGAAAATGACATTTTCAACGTAGTCGGATACCTTAAACGACTTTCCCTTTTTCGCCCGATCCACTTCCATTGGATCCCGCCAGGGCTGGTGCTGGCGAAACTACAACGCCTGCCTCTTCTCTTACTTATTTGGAACTTTTTTCAAAGTATAAAGCAAGGAATAAGGCCATTTGGATGATCCCACCGGTGCACCCATGGTATCGGAGTAAATGCCCTGGCTTCTCCTTGGTTCGGGGCAGCAGTAGACGAGATCAAACTGTGCTTACTCGTTTCCTTAGTGGTCATCTGATATCATTGACTTTTGTCGATGACATTAAAAACTTCGAAATTTGCACTAAGTATTCTTCTGCTCAGGCCTCCCCTGGCTACATTTTATCTTGTTTGGGGCTTACCTGGCAGGACTCGGTTCAAGATCCCTTTTTGGTTTTGGACATCTTCAGGGTGAATAGACTCATGGATCTGATCTAGCTTTGCTGACCTCGGGGATGAGAAACAACAGCAACATATATATAGGAAGAGTGTGTGAACTAATGTTAGAAATTCAATAAATAAATAAAAGCTGCGAAAAAATTGCACACTGCACTTAACTAGTGAATTGCAAATAGAATTAAACAATCAAATTTAATATATTTTAAAATAAAATAAACTTATCTTTTAGGTCTGTTGAGAGTGATATAAACATATCATTTCTATACTGTAAGATGAAATAAAACTCATGCACATTTCTTGCATTTTTTTCCAAGTACTATCCATCAAAATGAAAATAATATACCTCTACTTGTTCTTTCCCTAAAAAGATACAATATCTTGACGAATACTTTTAAAAGTAATTTTTTTATCACGAAACACGCAGTCCTGTCGAGAACATTAAGAAATATTAAAAATGAACGTTTAAAAAACTTTTATTATTTTGAAAGTTTTTTTTTCCCACTTTTATCAACAGAAGTAAAAAAAAAATTGGAAATTTTGTAAAGCTACGTGTAGTATTTTTTCAGCAAGATAGCTATAATATAAAATATTTATAAATATAAATTGCAACATTTATCGTTTTTATAGTCTGCAGTCATAACTTAATAAATTTTACGATCCTACAGAAATAATTACTTCTCTTTAGAAAAATAACATCTTTTAAATGGAAAACGAAAAGGGAAGAAATGTTAAGCAAAAATTAATGATTAATTCACTCCTAGAAATAATTGAATTATAACAATTTCACGGTTGGAAGAACAGCAGAAATAAATTCAGCTTTTCTTCATTTTATCAAATTATATTTCCACGCTTTTTTTACTTTTTTAAAAAAAGGTATATGTAAACAATTTTTTTCTCAAATTAATGCATTTATATTTCGAATAAAATGATGAACAAAAAACTGATATCTCTTAGTTTTTTTTTCTTTAGAAAACTTCGAATGGTAAACTACATTTTTTTAACTTTCATGCGTTCTATTTTATTTAAATTACAGCTAAATTCAATTCTAATTTCTTTGCAATAAAATCGTAATAGTAAGAGAAAAAAGGAAATGAAAGAAAGAACATTTTTCAATCTGAATACCAGTTTAATCTATAATAATTATTTTGGTGCAATAAGTTATGTTTTTGCAATAATAATTTTTTTTAAATTTTTTTTAAAGTTATAAATAATTTATATTCACATGCAACTAATTGTAATCAATTTTTTGTGCATTTTTTAATTTTATTGTTTTTTCATTTAATTTTCTAATTTAATACATCAAATTAGCAGCATAATTTATTTTCACAAATAATCATGATGGTTAAATGTATAAACCTAATTAAAAATTTGAATAATTACTTTGTGATACAGATATTGTAATGAGAGACGAAGAGAAATGTTCGAAATGAAAGTTCAAAAGCAACAAGTTGTTATGAGTCTAAGTAAAATGTTTATTATTGGAGAAGTTTAACCTCTGCTAACGAAAAAAGTAACCCGCTCTTGAACAAAAATAAGGGGAATACCACTTACGGATCTTTTACAGTACTCTTTTGCGTATTGACACTCACATTGAAGCCGAGCTCACCAGCAAACATGAATTAATGATCCGAATAAGATGAAATTTGCAGCATATATCAATTATAGGATGTTATGATAAGAACTTAAGTTTCATAGTCATCACGTATGCGTGGTGTGAGCAGCACCGTCTGAACAGATGATGAAAGAGTTTTTATAGAGGGCTGTAGCGAGACGTTGAAAATCGTGCATGGTTATTTGTCAGTAATGAACTTTTAGCGGGACCTCAGTATGACTCCACGACGGAATTGAGTTAAATTTCAACAACTTACACAGGAAAATTACCAGCCTTTGAGAAGAAGGATTTTCCAGCCTAGCAACAGCAGCTCATGTGCAACGGTAGTGTATTGACGAGCACAGAACAACTCAAAAAGTTGGGAATGGAGGACGGAAGGTAACATCAGCGAGCGATGATAGGCATCTGGTTCGTATGGAGACGAATGAGAGTACAGCTTTCTCCAAGCAGTTGGCAGCCCATTTATCTACTGCTACAGCTGTATTAACTTAGACTTAATCAATTCGTCAATGTTTGTGGCATGGTGGCCTGCGTTTAAGGATTCCTTTATAGAGGATTCATCAACGGCTGTCTGCATTGGGCTCATGGACACAGAGCCTGATGGGCTCATTGGCAACATGTTATGTTTTCTGGCGAATCCTCCTTTAATTTATGAAATCATGATTTATACATCATGCTGGTGAACACTGCCTTCCAGAGTGCATTATCGAACGCCATAGTGAATTAACACCTGGATTGATGGTCTAACGTGCGATTTCATATCATGGTCGATCTCAGCTGCTTGCAATTGAGGATAATTTGTATAGTAAAAGGTAGTGCTAGAGCCTGAAGAAGTTCCCATCCTTCAAGGTCTCTTTGGAGCTATCTTTCACCAGGATAATGCACGCTCACATGTTGCAAGGAATGTTCGAAACTTCTTTTCAGCCCAACACATACAACTTCTTCCCTGGCCTGCTTATTTGTCGGATATGTTTCATGTTGAAAATATGGGGAATTTGGATTACCGGCGTCTTGCTCGTGATCCTTGTTCTACAGTTTGCAAAGACGAATTTTGGATGCGTATGTAAGCAATACGGAATTCTCTTCCGCTAGCGAACCTTCAAAATCTGCCTCCATGTCATGTAGTATAGCAGTACTTATTGCAGCGGCTACACCAAATACTAATTTCAGACTCTTAATACTATTTTTCTTTGTTTTGAAAACCTATTCATTTATTTTTACTAATACAAGTTGATTGTGTATTACGTTTCGTTTAATTCTGATGGCTCCTCAATGGTGTTGCATGTTTTACAAACAACAGTTTACATAAAGAACTGTAATATGTTTGAAGTTTAAGGACGTTGTAATTTGTATTGATTATTAGTAATTCAATATGAGCTTATTATTATTTTAACTTTTTCAGTTGCAGGTGTAAGATCGTCAAATCAAAATATTTTAAAAATCAAAAGTAAAAAAAAAATGATGCCCGGTGCCAAGAGCAGGGAAATTTAAAAACAACCAGTTGTAATAACTCTATTTTGAGACTGAATTACACAAAGGCACTTGAAGTAAGAAACTAAATCATTCTGTAAATGACTAATCTAATTTAAAGTATTTTTTTAAAATAATCATCATGTAAATATTAGAAATATACCTTCATTAGAGTTGAGGTAACTTTTTTTTAACTAGAACAAGTTTTCTAAAGTATAAGTAAATTAGTTCAAGTGTAATTCATACAAATATATATTCTAAACATTTACATAGGTTTCATAACTATTTATTGAATATATATATATCTACATAAATAAAGAAAATATTACGTCGGAAAATTAGGTTATTCATTACTGTTTTTCAAAATATAAATATAATAATAATAATGGTAATAAAATCGCTGAATCGAGCGGTTTTTCTGCCCATTTCGTTAATTTGGAATTTCTACAGCAAAACATTTCGACAACTTAGAGAAGGAAAATAAAAGAAATACATTTTTCGCCCTTTGCTTTATCATTTGGCAGCGGTTTCTGGAAAGAAATCTTATAGCTTGTTGTTGCTTTTTTTCATTTTCTTAAAATGTCCATTCATTTCTGATTTCTCGAGTAATAAAAAGAATTCGGCGCTTTCTGTTTGTAGCCACATATCTTGTTCGGAGGCGTCCTTGTGAGCCATCTGTCTTTGTAAACATTTACACCAAAAACAAGCAAACATGAAACTGGGAGCTCTTTCTGCTATTGGACTCCAACATTTTTTATTCATCTTCTTGATGCACTTAGAACTTTTTGTGGCTCCGAATATTTTTAATCTGTCTTTGTAATGTGCAACAAAAATATATGGCTTTTGTCTTAGGATTTCAATATACAAAGCAAATATTACATAATCCTAAAATTCCTTAAGAATTGTCGGTACCCCCTATACCAACAACGGTAAATATAACTTTTTTCGGAACCTGTTTCTCAGAAATTGTTACATATAAAAACTTCAAACTTTGTCTGTATATTAAATAGGCTTTTTTATTTAAACAATGGTAAAATATTTCAAATATATTGTTTACTTTTTTCAAAAACATTCATCCTAAAAGTGTCACTTTGAAATTTTTGAAAATTGTAGTTTTTTTTTACGATGGATGCTTTTCAGCAAAATATTTTTGAAAAATCTAAAAAAAGTAGCTCTATTATATATAGTTACATATTATTTATGTGCAGTAAAAATTGAATGTACATTCATTCTTTAGATTCTGAGAAAAACGTACACGCAGTTTGAAAATAATCATTTTTATAAAATTGCATTTTTACTGTAAAAAGGCACTTCATCGCAAGAATAATGAATTAAAATATGTATTTGCCCTATTTTATTAAACATTAGCATCTTCTTGATTTTTTTAACATAATATAGGAAACAAAAAAGTCTTAAGATATTCAGAAAATACATATATAGTATTTTTCATTTTTTGTTCAAAGAGAATTTTTGTTAGCATTTTGCATCAGTTTTCTTAAATTATGTAACAATCTGTGTAGAAGTTTTAAATTCGATGAATTAGAAATGTCAAATTTGACCTTATAACATCATAAGTATAATGTAAACATGTATCAAAATGTAAAAGTAATGATTTGGGAATATGTGATTTTACGACATTGCGAAAGGTTTCATTATGGATTTGTATGTTCACTAGGTAATACAATTTCTAAAAATTTCAAAATTCAAAATTGTCTCTAAACAATACAAGAGATTTCTAAAAAAAAGTCAAAAATAAAACTGTTTTTATGTTTTTAAACATGAAATATTTGTGTATTTTTATGCATGTAACAAGCTTCTTGCAATGACAAAAAGTATTGCACATCTGACCCATAATTAGTTACCTATTATTGAAAAAGTTTTGAATATTAAGTTATCTTACTACGTTGGGAACCTTAGATTTTGTAAAAGCGAATAAATGGATAATATTTATGATATTTAGTGTCCCTTAGATTAGAAAATGTATATAAAATTGTTTTAAGAATAGTATTACAGTAAAAAATATTTAAGCACAATATTTTGACAAAAAATGAACATAGAATGACCCATTTTCAAAATATTCTCCTTTTGTGAAAACTGCTTCTATTATAATAATATTTCACGTGTATATTGCTCGGATATCTGCACAGAGGCTCAACTAGAATTATTTAAATACATTGCTTAGAAGTGGGTTTATCCATGGTTTACTACAACAGAGGGGAGAAATTTTAAGAAAAAAACGCCTATAATTATTTCAATGGGTTGTAACTCTGAAAATAATGTGTGTTTTTCAAAAATCGTAGTTGAGCCTCTGTACAGAGGTCTGAGCTATATACAGGCGAAATATTATTATAATAGAAGCATTTTTCCAAAAGGACATTTTGAAAAAACGTTTTTCTAAGTTGATTTTTTGCCGAAATATTGTATTTAAATGGTTTCTTTTGTCACAATGTCCTTAAAATAATTTTAAACATGCATTCTAATCTAAGTGACACTAAATATCATGACAATTATCCATTTATGCACTTTTGTAAAATAACGGTTATGAATGTAGTCGGATACCTTAAAACTTAAAAACTTGTCTGAATAATAAATAAACATTAATGTTTTGAGTGAAATGAAATATTTAAAATATTTTGCTTAGTTTTCTCAAAAACATGTAATTTAAAAATATCTCTATGAATTTTTAAGAAAATTATTATTTTTTGTCACGATATATGGACTCCAGTCAAATATTTTGAGAAAATCTCTAAAAAACTCACAGAAATATATATAGTTACATATCAGTAACGTAAGGAAAAAAAAATCATGCATATTTACACAATATATTCTAAAAAAATATACATGCAATTTTAAAAACATCATTTTTGAGAAAATTGAATTTTTACTATAAAGTGCAACTTCATCACAAAAATAATGAACTACAAAATGTATTTGTCTCATTTTGTTAAACATTAGGATCTTTGCAGTTTATTTTGCATAAAAAATTTAAAAAAAAATTGTCTTAAATTTTCCAGAATAGCATTTTTCATTTTTTAAAGAGATACTTTCTAGTAATATATCATTTTTTTTCAAATTCTGTATCAATTTTTGATGATATTGTAGCAAGCTTTCATGCATTACTAATATTAAATTTTAACATGAAGAATCATAAATATAATGTGAAAATGTATCAATATGGTTTTGGTATGAATTTGAGATGGTATATAAAAACACCTGATTTACGACATTTCGCAGGTTTTCGTTAGGCAAATTATTATTGGTTTTGTTGCTGCAGGCAGTTTCTAAGTTTTAAATTTGAAAAGTTACTCTAAACTGGACAAGTGATTTCTAAAACAGCTGAAAAAAAACTGTTTTTACGTTTTTAAACGTGAAACTTATGTATTTTTAAGTATGTAACAAGCTTTTCTCAAAGACATCGCATTTGATGTATTATTTCATACCTTTATAACAGAAATTATTAAACATAAAGACTCAAGATTTTCACTATATGTATAAATTATACATTTATATTTATACCGCAGTGAAATTTTTTAAATATATTAATTAGTTTTTTCTAAAACAAACTTTTAGTTGAGCGAGCAAATAGGATTATTATGAATTTATAGAAAATTGTCATTTTTTGTTATGATATCTGCTTAAGAATATTTTAAAAATGTCACTTTGGTATACACAATTGCATTTAAGAAACATAGAGTATATTCACACAGTAAATTTACACAATTTTAAAAATATAAATTTTAGAAAAAAGAAATTTTTATAAAAAAACTTACTTTGTCAAACTAAATATTTTGAAAGATGCATTCAAATCTAGGATTGATGAGTAATTCATATGCAGTAAATTAACTAGAACTATTTCGCAAATAGTTCAAATGTTTCAAAACTTTTTTAACTCGTTACTATGCCTTAGCGAGTTTAAATAATCAGTATTAATTACTAATTAAAACTAAATTTAAAGTAAAGAATAGACTTACATCTAGGTAAAATTAATAACTATTAAATATAACATTCAAATAACTAAAACTTGTCCAAATTTGGCTCTAAAAGTTTTTAGCATATATACACACAGTTAAACTTTCAGTTATGCAGTTATCTAAATTAATTGCGCAGAAATAAAGAAATTAAAGGTCTTGCAATTTTTCCTAGATTTAATTAGACAATGTTTACATTTCTATGGGACAAAATGTGTGTGGTTCATCAGTTGATTATTTTTTAAAAATAATTTTAAAATACTTCTGATTCATATAATGTATAATGACTTGCATGTTATATCATTGAAAAGGTCCTGATTTGGAGATTTTAGAAATATCAAAAACTCAAAATCGATTTTCTAAAGGTTTTTATCCTACTGAGTGCTCTTAAATTGGTTAAATATTTTCAAAATGATAAAGGCAAATTTTAATTGCTTTCATTTTCATAAAATAAACCCTATGAAAATAACAAAAAAATAAAAGATAAGATATATATTCATTAACGTGACTATTCTGGAACATTAGTCTTAGTATAGCTTTCCTAATGCAGTCTATAAAAAATTTGAAGGAAATTTTGGTGATTATTATTATGAATCTTGAAAAATTTCAATGTGTTTCAAATACCTTAATAAGTCTTTGGTAGCTCGATGTCCTAAGAGAGAATTTTTTTAAATGTTTTCCACAAAATAGAACAAATTGCTCCGATTCTTCACTTTTAGCCAAATTTTTGCCTCGAAGAAAATCTAGATAAGTGAACTTCGTAAATTTTCAGGAATAGCTTAATACAACACTGATAATTTTATCAAGCACAAAAAAGCGAGAGCTTCAATGCTACCACTAGATGATAAATAGCTTTATACAAAACATCATAAATAGCTGTAAATTTTAGCGATCTCATATTGCTAAAACAAATTTAATATGCTGACCATAGTTGTCTATCGAAGCGAAAATTTAAACAGCATGTTTAAAGAGGAAACCTACTTATAAGAAATACCTTTGCTAGGCTAAGAACAAACCATTACGGATGAATGAAGATTGATTGGGATGGCAGAACAATTTATTGTAATAAAAATAATTCTTTAGATACAGAGCTAACACCTGCTCACATTTCTGTGTGTCCAGTTATTTTTGCTGATGGCACAAAAAAGGAAATTGTAAGCGTTACCTATTCTATTGGAATAGAAGAAGGACTCTTGTGTCCAAAATATATTCCGCTCCTTTCAATTTTAAAACTCACGTCGAACAAGAGACTAAACACACAGGCCAATAAGATAAAATAGTAAGAGCTTTTTTTTTAAAAAAAATATGTATATCTCTTTTCAAAGAATCCTATGGAGATTCGATTGAAACCCTCCAGAGTTTGAGAAATATATCTGACACTGGTCCTGCCTTTAGTGGCAGAGTAACCACATTGTTAAGAACTTAACCTGCAAAAATAAAATTCCTATATAGTAAATAGCCTTTTTCCAAATTTGGAAAATAAAAATGTTTTGGTTCGTTTATTGCCTTTTCGCACGGTTACATTTGTAAACTGTTGTTTGTAAAAAATGCAACACCATCTGAGAATCATCAGAATTAAATGAAACTTAATGCACATTTTACTTGTATTAGTGCAAATAAATGACGAAATTTTTGAAGTAAAAAACAGTATTAAGTGTCCGAAATCGGTATCTGGTGTAGCCACCAGGCGATGCAATGAGTGCTGCTATACGAAGTGGCATGGAGTCAAACAGATTTTGAATGTATGCTTGTGGAAGAGAGTTCTATATAGCTTGTATGCGCAGCAAAAGTTCGTCTTTTGAAGCTGCAGGACACATATCACGAGCGAGACGCCGACCAACCAAATTGCACTCGTGCTCAATGGATGATATAACAGGCGAATAAGCAGGCGAAGGAAGAAGTTGCATGTGTTAAGTTGAACAGAAGTCTCTAACAGTCTTTGCAACATGTGGGCACGCATTATCCTGCTAAAAGATAGCTTCCGGGATGCCTTGAAGGAAGTGAACGACTTCGGGCTGTAGCACTTCACGAACGTACCTGTTGCTATTGATATTACCCTCAATTCGTAGCAAATTGGATCGTCCATGATGCGAAATTCCACCCAAACCCTAACTCCAGGTGTTAAACCACTATGTCGTTCGATAACGAACTCTGGAAGGCAGCGTTCACCTGCATAACCTCTAACACGAATTCAGCCATCATGGTCTCACAATTGGAAGCGTGATTCATCTGAAAAGACAACTTCGTGTCAAGGAACTTGCCAGAAAGAGTGCTCACGAGCCCATTGCAGATGCAGCCATCGATGGTTTGCCGTGAAGGGTATCCTGTATAAAAGCACCATTGCATGCAATAATTCGCGGTGCAGCAGACATCGACGAATTGACGAAGCCGACATTAGTACAGCAGTAGACCAACGTGCTGCCAACTGTCTAGAGGAAGCTGTACGGTCATTCACCGCCTTGCAGAGCAGTTATCGATCGTTGCGCGCTGACGTCACCTTCAGCCGTCCACTACAAGTTTTCCGGTGGTCGTTGGTCCACTGCTTCCAGACTCGCATCACTGAAGAACTGTTCCACTGCACACGAGCTCATATTGCGCAATAGGAAAATCCTTCCCCGTTCAAACTCGGTAAGTTGATGGATTTTCTCCTTATTTCGTTGTGGAGGCATACTTAAAGGGTTGTTGCACTACAGCCCTCTATTTATGGGCTTTCAGTATCAGTTCGCAGGGCCCTACGCATTCCACGCATGCGCGGTGGCTCTGAAACTTTACTAGTTTACAAACTTTATCATTTACTGATATTTTCTACAAAGTTCATTTAACCCCTTCAGGGCCAGTGGTAGGAGAAAGAACCGCTATCCCAGGCCCGTACGTTCGGGGAGGATACGCATGCACAGTACCGGGCGAATATCTTTACTAAGCCTAATTTCACTTAAAAACTCAATGCAATAAAAAAAATACGTTCACTTACGATTTACAATCATTGATAATATCTGAGCATAAAGTACAAAAATTTTTCGCAATATTTAAAAAAAAATGCGAATCTTAAAGAAAATGTTTTCATTTTAATTTAAAATAATTACATACACTTTCAAAAAATAATTGACAAAAATCCCATACATTTGCATACGGATATAGAAAATATTAGAAAACTAAACCAACTTAATCAAAACATAAACAGAAATCCATAGAGCAATAGGTCTCGAACCTTTAAATTCTCAATTCTCCCGAAAACTATAAACATGTGTAGTTTTTTTATGCTCATAAATACCTCGGATCTAATTTTAAAAAAAACACGAATCCGAAAGCCCGTATTGAAGTTCAAAGTTTTGTAAAACATTATTTAAAAAAACATGGTTTTTAACCACCATTTACTGCTTGTAAGAATTAATATAAAACGTTCCTAACTCTGATCACACCGGTGTGATCAGGGGCGTACGAGGAGGGAAA
Source organism: Trichonephila clavipes (assembly GCA_019973935.1). Taxonomy (NCBI): domain Eukaryota; kingdom Metazoa; phylum Arthropoda; class Arachnida; order Araneae; family Nephilidae; genus Trichonephila; species Trichonephila clavipes. Next base: position 95,295 of record BMAU01020376.1, read on the forward strand.
GCTCAATCACATATATGATACCGTGGGCCGTGAAGGGAGAAACGCGTATGTGATCATGATCCTTTACGGGTTAATACTCGTGATTCCTTCATGGTATCGCATTTTTATTAAAAAAAAACAGTTTGTTGTGATATTTTATAAAATCAAAATTTTTGCTAGATCAAAACATCACCTCATGGGCTTCCTTACGCCATTCTCCAATTTTTATTATATTAATTTTTGGAACAAGAAACCAAATTTGATACAGGACCTTCATATGCATGTTAGAGATCGAACTATAAATGTGAATAATAATCAATTGAAAACTCGGTTTTTAAACCAGAATTTATTTTTATAATAATTATTTGCAAGTTTGTTCAAACATATGTTTCAAAATACCTAATTATTTAATTTCTAATCTGAATGTTGCAGTGCAAAAAAGACTAATTGTGCGTTTTTTGATATTTTTGACAATATTTTAAACAATTTTTTTTCAATACTTTAACTTAAATTTATACATTATTTCATTAGCTTTTAGAAGATTTTTTTCTTTTTATAATACAATTGTCTTATTTAATTTTAGACATTTAAATATCGATGAAAAGATACAGCTTTGGATTACAAGAATAAAATATTATACAGATTCCGAAATATTACGTTGCATTAAAGATTACTGTCAGAGTCATTTTTAAGAAAATGTGTCATTGATTTGTACTTAATCTGCAATGAGACAAGGAATAAAGAAAACTAAACATTTGTGCTCAAAATCTAGCTAATTAAGAAATAAGAATAAAGTAAATACTTCACTTAAGTATTTTGGCTCACTGCGAAATTTCCTAACTACATTAGTAAAAATTTAAATCTTATGTAATTACTTACTTATTAGCACATGTCAAGAGCAATTTACTGATACGGGAAACAATTTCCCAATATTTGAGTAAAATATATTTCTCCTGAGAGGGTAAATGCAACTAATTTGTGCAGTTAAACAATACTCTCTTTTGCTAATTGGAATGCTCTAGATGATAATGTTTAATGGAAAGTAATGAAAAGGTAAATGTAATCTGATTAATTAGCTTATTGTTCCTTACACAGTTTTAAAAGCACGTGCCATCACCCGAGGAGATTTTGACATTCATGGGAATAAACTTCCACGTCTTGAATAAGTGCATACATGGAAAGAGAAATCTGCAAATTTCTGCATTATTATTGAAAAGTCATTTTTATTCACCTTTAAAAACTCTTTTTTTTGGTATCAGAAGTTTTCAGGTTTTTGAATTTTCAAATTTCGTAATTTTTTTCTTATTCTCTCTCGGTAAATTCTTATTTATTTTAACATTTCTAAATGTCACAATTTTTTTGTATTAATATGGTAAGTTAAGGAAAAATATCTTATAGAAAAAAAAGTTTAATGATTATTTTTAATGAGTATTTAATTTTACAAATAAAAATTGGTATATTTTGATTGTTCATTTTTCTCTTTACAGACCTTTTATTAATCAAAGTAGGGATCAAAATAATTACAAAAATGTCATAATAAACCTTAACTTATTTAAGATAGATACAGTTGCAGAAATATTTCCTAGGGTTTATAAAATGTATACGGTTTTGAAGTACGTTTAAAATTGGATGGAAAAATAAAGTTTCTCTTTTTGTTGATAATTATTGTGATTTTTGGTAAATAATAATTAAAGTTTAAACGTAATTTACGCTGACAATTTCATATGCTTCTGCTTTTTTAGTACATGAAATTCAACTTCAAGTTATGAAATCAGCTTAAATTCTAAAAGCTATAATTTTTTAGAACTCAAAAATATTTTGCTTTTATAAAGATTTCAGACCAAATTATCTATGAAATAACTTTAAGAACTATTCTGCATGCTTGTATTAACAGGATATTGTTGGAGTTTTTATAAATGCTAAATTATTTAATGATTTTCTCCAGTCGGTGTTCGAAAAATTTGATCCCGTTGTAAATTTAACTTGTAGTGATGCCCAAGAAAGTCATTTTAACTCCTTTTTAATTTCAATTAGAAAAACAAATGTAATTAATTGTAAACAAATTTCTTTACACATTAGTTATTCTTACACAATGCAGTCATTTTGACTGTTTTTGGGGAAATATAGGTACATACTATATATATATATATAAAAGTTTCAGTTTTTCTTGAGTTAAATATACTTTACAAAACCTGTATACAGGGTGTCCTATAAATAGCACTCAAACTCTGCACAGCCATATTCCTTGTTGGAAATACATACCCCCCACCCCTCTCAAAAAACTGTACATGCATCATCCATAGTTTACGAGAAAATTACTAACTTGCATAGCATGATGTCACAGCCGATGCAATGAAAAAACATCGTAATAGACAGATCAACAGCAGTATTTGTAAATATTTATAAATGTTGATGTTCAAAGTATCCGCTGTACGTATCGAGGCAGGATTGAGTATCTCCTGAAGTAGCTGAGCTCACATGCCACAGATGCGAGGTGTCCACGAAAGTACAAGCTGCATACAGACGGACAATTAAGTCCACGATGGCCCCACAGGGAAACACTCAAAGGATCGGAGATCTGGGGATCGTGGAGGCCTTAGAAAACCTGTCCCCATGGCATGGGATTGGGGTACGCCATGTATCGTCGCTAAAAGTATGTTATCAAGGAATTTGGAAAATACATTAAGGAAAAATACCAAGTAGGGCTGTCCGGAAAGCCATTCTGGAAACCGAAGTAGTGTAAACACGTGATTTCCGAGCAAGGGAATTTAGAAGATACTTATGAGTAATTAAAAACACCGAATTTAATTTAATCCCTGGTAAAATGTATAATTATATTTTATTAAAATGAGAAAAATGATGTAAAATAATTGTTTCATTATCAGAAGTTTCTTAAAACATAAATTAATTAATAGATTGAATTTTTAAATGGGAAAAAAAGCAAGTGGTAATTAAATAAATTACATTCACGTGTATCAGTTGAAAAAATATATTTTTTCTAATTAGAAAAAAAAACATATTAAAAAACTTAAATACTTCACATTCATATTCCTCTTCATAAACTTAAAGATCCTTTTATGTGATTGAGACAAAGCTTCATCTTATCTCCCTAAAAAATAAAAATGCTTCATGTCAGTATCTCTTTCCAAGAATGTTTCCCTTTTAATGGCCGAACAGCAAATCCTAGTATCGTTGCATGCTGCTTGAAGTGAATTGAGGTGTTCTATCATCGGCCTTTCATTACCACCCCACGCATAAAGACAGCCTTCTCTCTCTAGGATGAGTTGACTGAGGCTGTTTATAGAAAAAACATGGTCTTGGTTTTATCGATAGATTTTATCGATGTTGCAAAGCGAGTTCAAGTGAACGGTTTTGTTTCTTTTACAGCAATCCTTCGATAAAGTGGTTTGAATTAAGAATGAAACAATGGTTCTTGAATTTAAAGAATGTTGCGGAATGAGATTTAACGAAGGATTAAAAGGATAAAATTGTTATGCAATACTTAGCAGTATTAATTATTAAATCCTTCATTTCTGGGATATACCTTGAGGCTATCTTAGTTAGAATTTAAAATGATATTTTTATTTATCTATACATTATAAAAGTAAAGAGTTTAATCATATTTCATGCATTGTTACTAGAAATAATTGCATATCAGCTAATTCTTTACTTCCATGTGTGTTTCTGGGATAAGTAAGCAAGGATATAGTTAGTTATTCAAATCAGTATTTTAATAATACTTAAGTAATGACAATACTTTCGGCTATCAAACGAAATATCATCCCGCATCATAAATCCTAGTTTGGGGTCTACGTGGTGTTCCAACGCTGCTCATACAGATACATTTATGCTGGTTATTAAAGCTCAACAAGTAACATGATTCATCGCTGAAAACATGTTTGTTTCAGTCCATAGCCTCATACAGGTTCACCGAATCCCCTATCAACGGTCAATACAGTCGTTAGTGTATTAATTACAAATCAAATAGTTGATAAAGGACCCTTATCGCATATTAAGTGATCCCTGTCTCCGATCAGCAACTACCACTTTTAAGTTGTTTATGATAATGGTCAGGCCATTCGTAACCTATTCTTTCAATCCTATCTTTGTCCTCGACCTTTCAGTCATTCGTTCGACAAGAAGCCCAACACAATGTAGGTGTAAAAAGCACCGTTAACAACAGGTCATGTATTGAGGTGATCTCCAGTCATGTGTACGTTATGGTCACAAAAAGGACAGGAGTCCGAATTTGTCATTCCCATTTTGTACCGGAAACCCCTTAAAAAGTACCACTTACTTTAAAATTACATAGAGTAACCATTTTACGAATATTCTTACGATACTTAGCAGGAATATTTTTTAAATCTACTCTTCCAAGATATATGACAACACGGGTTCTATGACGAGTATTTTAGTGGAGAAAGTGAATAGTTTTACAGTAGAAATCACGTTGTTAGATGACGGGGTTTTCAGCGGATTGAGAAGATTATCATTTTTATCCCGAAAAAATAGTTTATGTCAAAATTTAAGTGTCTTATTTTTTGTATGTTAATGAATACCCCAGAAAACGATTTAACTATTTATTTTAAATGAACAGTATAGATAAATAAGTTTACAGTTGAAATATCTTTAGTTCATTAATTCTCTCTAACGGAGTTAATTTCCCAAAGTTTAGTATTTTGTTTATATATATCCTTTAATTTTCAATGTAGTTATCCCAAAAAAATATTGCATGAAAAAAATGCAGTAAATCATAATGCGGTTGATAAAGGGGAAGGCTGCAGAAAATGCTAAGTATTTTATATTATTTTAAAGAGAATTTAATTTTAAATTCAATGCAAAAAAGAAAATTCAAATATTTGCAACGCAAAAACCGTTATGTTGGGATAACTGTCGATATACATTGGGAAATGATGATAGCAGTGAGTTATCAGAGCTCAGTAAGGTTGCATTTATTGTTCATTACAGCTTCAAATCAATGTTTCATTTCGTTGAAAATAGTTTGAAGCATTTTCTTTGTTATTACATGATGCCAGGAAACAATTATATCCTCAATTAGTTCCTTTTTATTTCATGGGTACATCATTCGCGCGGGCAAGAGTTTTCACAAACTGCGCCACAAGTTTTCGATAAGATTGAGGTCAGGACTGTTTCCTGGCCAGGACAACAACGCAATGATATTCGAATGGTACCAGTCTTTCAATTACCTTACTGCGTGGCAAGGGGCTGAATGTTGCAGAAAATAAATGAAGCATTGTTCGTAAATAGACCCTTGTTGAAAGGCAAAAATTTGGATTCTTGAATGGTGTCAATGTATTTTATGGCATTCAGTGTTCCATCAATGATATGAAAGTGACTAATACCATCTGCTGATATGCATGACTAAATAATAAAACTATGTGGGTACGTCACAGTGTTGCCTGGATGCAGTCAGGATGTAGCGGTTGCTTTTTAAACTGACAGAAACACCAGTATCACTCCGATCACTTCCGATGGATGTCCATGAAATTCTTTTATCTCTCTGAAACATAGTATTTTTATTCTTTAATCATCAACAGATGTGGTGCACTTTATTCGGCTTTTTCTTGCCTTTTTTATTGAATTTGTCACCTGATATCTTAAGCAAATAAGTCTGCAAATTTAGTCACTGAACAACCTACCTATTATGAAATTTTAACAAAGGAAATACCACTTTCTCGTCCCACATATGTCCAATCTACTCTGTTACTTGATATAATTGTTATCCGTGCCATGAAACAGTTCTGACCTCAATCCTAACGAAAACTTGCGACACCGTTTGAAAACTCTTGTCCAAATGAGGTACCCATGAAATAAAAAGGAACTAATTGAGTATATAATTGTTTCCTGGCATCATGTAACACCGAAAGAAAAACTTTAAACTATTTTCAGCTCAATGAAACATTGATTTGAAACTATGTTAAAAAATAAACGCAACCTCACTAAGCTCTGATAGCGCACTGCTATCATCAGTATCCGATGTATATCGACAGTTATCACAACATAACGGTTTTTGCATTGCACATATTTGAACTTCCTTTTTTAAAATTGAATTCAACATCAAATTTTTCTTTAAAAGGATGTAAAATACTTAGCTTTTTGTGTGCAACGTAAAATATTCCATAAGCAGGCAAACTTAAAAAAACATAACAATTTAAAAAGTGTCCACAATTTTGGCCCCCACTGTATGTGTGTTTCCTTTGTCAAAACAATTCTTTATTCCAAAATGCATATTTTTACTACATTAACGTTCATGATTCCAGATAGTCCTCAGAATGCATGGTTGCGATGGAATACGGCCTAGATTTTGTCCGCATTCGTTACCATGGGGAGTCGTAATGAAAATTTGTAACGTATGTTTGGATATAATTGTATCTTTCTATTATTCAAATTGTATTTTAGTTATTATTCAAGTTATTTTTTTACACTCTATAACAAAAGAAACCACGCACCAAGAAGGAGTTGTCCGATTGTAATGAAATTTGGTATGCAAAGACATTTATACTGAACATGCAAATGATTAAAATTTGGTGTCCAATGAATGAATAGCTGGAGCTACAGAACATCGGAACTGCGCACTCAGGAGGTTTTTATAAGAAGAAATTCTCAATCTGATGGTCAAATTTTCTGTTTCATTGAGATTTAGGATACCTTTCAACGACTAAAAAAATGCCTCACCGCAGGATTCGAGCTCTTACGGCAACTTTCAGAGTTTGAAAAAGACTATATCATTGGTATGAAGGAGGCTGGTTCAGCAAATAGGAGAATCACTCGCCATATGGGTCGAAGGATACGACCATTTGAAGATACTGGCAAGAATGGGTGGGCAGTGGCAAATTTCGGTGTCATGATGGTAGCAGTCGACCTAGGACAGCACCAGATAGGAAAGACAGATTGATTACCAGACCAGCTGTCACAGCACCTGATTCATCGTAATCAACCATCAGACGTGTGACCCGCACACGAGTGTCCATCATGAACATCCACAGACGGCTGATAAAGCGAAATTTACGCTCGTAACTACCGCTACGTTAAGTGCCAGTCACACCTACACACTGTCGAGACAGATTACAGTGGTGCTTGGCTCAATCAGGTTGGAATCACGTTGACTGAGGACGTATAGTGTTTAGCGATGCATCCCAATTGCAATTGCCTCCTGAAAATCATAGAAGACGTGTCTGGATACACCTAGGGCAGCGTGCCTATTTTGCGTTCCCTATTGCACGTGACATCCGCTCTCAACCGGTGTTATGGTCCGGGGTGCCATTTCGTTTGATAGCCGTACTCCTTTGGACGTCATTAGAGGCACACTTACAGCACAGCGGTGCGTCGACGACATTCTGAGAACTGTTTTACTATCGTTCCTTTTGCAGTATCCTGGCCGTATTTTCAGCGAGATAATGCCAGAATGCGTAAGGCACATATTGCTATGAATTGTCCTACATCTTGTCAAACACTTCCTTGGCCAGTCAGTTCACTAGATCTCTCTCTAATCGAGCATGTCTGGGATATGATAAGAAGGTGACTGCATTTGCCTTTCAATGTTGAGGACCTGACCCAGCAATTGGTGCAAATTTGGCAAGAAATACCGAATGTCCCCTACACCGTAAAAGTATAGTTCATTCCATCGATCTAAGTGGGGTCCCCCCTTCACCACCTCTTTCTACGAAAATGATTGTAGTCGACGAAACAAATGAAACATGTAATATTTTTTAAAAAAATAGGCTTAGAGAGAGAGAGAGAAATCATTCACTAAAATTAAACAAAATGTAGAAAAAAGACAAATTTTTATAAAACTAAGTAAATAATATAATTATCATTAACAATATTGCAATGAATTTAAGAATAAAAATCTATTTTTGTAAGCGAATCAGAATAGCAATGAACAAATAGTTCTATCAATCACATTACTTAAAATACTATTAAAAAGAAAATTAAAACAACTAAAAATTTAAAATAGCAAAATTATGTATACAGGTATTAAGAAAAAGTTACATTAAATAAGGAAATTAATTAAGGAAAATAAAATATAATTACGAAGACTTTCCTTGCAGCAGCACCAGATATATATGTACAAAACTCCCATACAATGACAAAAGAACTAGTATAAGCCAGAGATTATGTGATATAAATCTTCTGATTAAGTCCCTTTTAAAGATTTTGACCTAGATTCCTTTCTTTCCAATCAGCTACCATTCATACTATCTATTCCTTTGCTTAAATTAATTCATGGATAAAATTAAATGTTGTTAAATTACAACCAAGATTCACAAATCTGGATCGAGTCTGTTGAACAAATTACCCATAATTTTAAGTGGAAATTTTAAAGTGGATTTTTCAAAAGACAAATCAAAGCCTTTAGTTTATTTTTTAAATCAAAATTCAATTAAATTATTTCAAATGATTAAAATGAAAGCACGAGGAAGTACGGAACAACGCTTGACGGAATTTTTTATAGATATTTAAGGCCTCACAGGAACCTTAACAAATATACGCGTGCACTCGAAATAAACATCCTTCTTCTAACCAATGTAACTTAGCAATAAAACAAAACAATATTTTGAAATTTTTACCATACGATAACCATATGTGTTTAGAATATTTCTCAAATTTTTAGAAAATTTGAGAAAAAAGTTTAAAAGGTTATACAGAAATAAAAATTGGACAATTTTTCAAAAATATGAAAATCAGTATTTTGCACCGCGCTGAATTCTGAAGTACAAAATTAATCAAATTTTTACAAAATTAATTTTACTTGGTATAAAAATATACAGTTTTGAAGTTATACTAACTTTTAAGAAATTTAGAGGAAAAAAATATTTTTAAATACAATTATAACAAATTTTTTAAAATTTTAAGAAAAAAAAATAAAAATTAAAATTAAAATAAAAAAATCTATTAATTTTTTTTGAAAATTGCTGTATAAGTTATGAGAAACATTATTTTGAACACGTGTATAAAATTTCAAATTGATATCATAAATAGTTTCTGAGAAATCCTGCGCGGAAGCTAAAATTTTTTGTTTTGCGAAAAATGAAGTTAAAGATAGGAAAGAGATAGGGTTTTTTGTTTAAATTTTACTACTTATTTCTCAATAACTTTGTAAGTTTTTACAGTATTAACACAATTTTGGTACCAAAATACTCAGAAATAATGAGGTTTTAATGAATATAGTTTTTTTCTAAAAAGTGAAAAATTTGCAGTCTTAAGAATTTTGTGAGCCCTTAAAAAAGTTTTGTGTATCTAAAGTATTTATAACCTATTTCAGCTACCATAAGCCCATTGTTTCCTTCTTAGAATAAAATTAATTCACAAATATGATTGTACATTTCACACAAAAATATTACTTTATGAGTACAGACATATGAATAAATAATTTTATATGACAACACTATTATTCCCTTGTTTTTTATTCACCGAACTAATCCCTGAAATAACAATATAAAATTTGCAGCTATCACTTCTATCGTGTGGTCATAAGCACACGCCCTTTTTTTATCCTGTAGGGTGTGTTAAACCTTTTTGTTGAAGAATGATTGCTCAATACATTGAATTTCAGCAGTAATTTTGATTTCGTGCAATAAAATAATATATAAGTCAAATCTGGTATGAAATGAGTATGAAACTGCTTTTAATATTTACTATATTTCACAATGTTTCACGTCATAAGGGTAAGCTTCATTGTTCAAAAGGAATCTCCAAACATTGCCGCAATTGAATTTTGACGAAGCACGAAAATATACTTGAGAACTTGAAGTTTACATGTGATTACACATGCTGAGTACCTAATGCTAAGTTGCAATTACTTGAATCCTTAATAAGAATGATGGAAAAAACATTCGTTTTTAGATAAGATTCTCCCCTTAAAAACTTAACATAAATCAGTTGTCATTCTATTTTTCAATGAAAGTTTAAAATTTAAAAATAATGTAATAATGTAAAATACTGTTTTGATACACTTTTTAAGATTCGAATATATTCTGTTTTATTTTTATAAACAGGAAAAATTTATTGAGTTTTTATTTGATATTAATTAAACAGAGCACCACCATAAATTTATAAATGTGAGTGGATTGGCGTTCAATTTGATTTTAATGATTACACATGAAGAATAATTTAGTTTAAAAAATGTTCCCTGGGTGATATATCCCGTAGTAAATTTATCTAATGAATTAATCCACAGGGAACAAATAAGAAATTTGAACATTTGATGCATAATTTTTATCAAACCATGATAAATTATGGTAGGAAAATAAATAGCATTATGTGTATGCTAAGTGAAAAAAAAAATATGTAAGAAGAGGAGGTAGAAATTATCATCAAATATCACAAGTGGAGCAGATGTTAATTGTTTTCAGGACGATATAATGAAAGTTAGTTCATACTGCAGTTATTGTGTACCATTAATCTTTCAAGTTGATTCAAAAAAAGACAGTACGGAATGATGTTTAACGCAAGAGGCGTATAAGTTCACCATGGTCGCAGCATCTCCACGCTTAACCAAGTTCTCTAACTGAAACACATTCAAATCCCCAGATTTTTTTTGTCATGATAACTGTAACTGTGAATGTGTACTTGTGTTAACTGTGTATTGTAACTGTATATGATTGTTTGTGTTGTTGCTGTTGTGAGGTGACGTTGTCACCTCATGCTTAATAAAAGGATATAATAACGAAGAACTGTTTCAACAGTTCGAATGCAAATGTTCTGAAGAACATTCCGAAACTAATAAACTTAACATTTTTCCTCTCTAGAATCAATGGGCATTGTATGCTTTCTCAGCTTCCCATTTTATTGCCCATTAATTTTGTTCTGCTTCAAATTATTTACGCATTCGACGTGGATCGCGTTTCTTCGTTAAATTTACCTTTTTTCATGAAAATCATCACCTAATGAACACATTTGAAGAAACTTTCCTACATTTCTTCAGCGTATATCGTGTATAGCCACCAAAACACATTCAATGACAATTCTCTCTGTAGTTAAAGGATGCTGTTGTAAGGAAAGTTTAATTAATATGTTTGCATTGAGATTAAGTATAGCTCTCTTGAATTGCATACGATAAGTTAGAAAGTTTATTAGATAAGAACTAATGATATATATATATATATATATATATATATATATATATTTCAAAATGAACAATTATTATACACAGGTAACCTTTTAGTATAGCATACATTATTAGATTTGCACGCGATATTTCTCTCACGTTTGCAGCATTTGTCAATACTAGTTTTAAATTGTTACCGAACCAAAAGTATAGCACCATCCACTTTCTCTCCCTGTCAACTCCGTAATTATAAATGATAACTGAAGCAATTTTTCATCCATTTTATTTGCCTTTTTTACTTTTGAAAATTTTATTTTTCCACAAATCTTTGTATTGTCCTTTATAATTTAACTAGGTATTTACACAAAGGAGTCAGGTAATCTCCATGCATGTTTATATATTTAGTTAAAAAAATACCATATATTACTAAGTGAACTATCTAGAAAACGCCAGGATACTCATTAACAAAACATGACAAATTAATTCTTGCTGTAACTTAAAAACATTGAGCTTGAAGAACGGTCTTTCTGCAAGACTCCTCTTCCAAATAGGTAAGAGGGGAAAAACCAACCATTTTCAGCTTTAAGCGGGAAGTGAAATATTTCACAGCGAAAGATTTTCTCACACACTGTGAGAGAACTCCCCTTTGTTAAATGGCAGAATATATTCACCCAACACAAAATCACTGCCAACTGGTTAGCAATGAAGCAACAAAATTTCATAAGTTTTCCTTTTTATTCTAATGCATGAATAACGTCGGTAATACGTCATACCAGCTTAAAAATAGTGTCTGAGTGGAAAATAACGGCATGAAGTAAGGAATTAAACTTGCCTTACTTTAAAAGAGCCATTTAAAAATGTAGTTTAAGTTACAATCTACATGGAATGGTAGAAAATTTTTTATTTATGGATCATAGAGAGAGAGAGAGAGAGAGAGAGAGTGACGATGAATATGAATCAGAATTTAATGATGAGACTGAAAATGTAACTGAGAAAACCAAATAGGACGAACTTTTTTTGTTATCAGAAAGTTCATGGTGTGTCATTTCCATTAAATAAATAGTATTTAGATACAAGCAGAAACCTAATTTCTTATGCTCGGTTTTTTCTTCCATTTTTAGTTTTTAAAGTTATTGTTTTATATCCGGCGTATAGCACGCACCCGTAAATTTCGCTCTTATTTTTTGTGTTACAATTACGCGTTATAAGATTAAATGCGCGGTAATTATTTTCATGTGCATGTGTTGCTAACATTTATGGAAAAAAAACATTCATTTTTATACACATATGTTTAAATTTCATTTATTTATTAAAAGATTGAAGAAAAATAGGATTATCAGAATAAAGGACATTACAGTCAGTGGCGGAACAGAGAATATTAGAACCCCCTGCAAGGTCAAGTTTTGGAACCCAAGGTTAAACTTACACAGTAAATGTATTTGGCGCCAAACAGGCTTCGGACCCCCAGAATCCTCCCCTTCCCACGATGCGGGCATTGTGGGGGTGTATGCCACAGATTACAGTACATTTCTAATATGATATTTATACAGACTATTTCTGATATATTTCCCAAACATAATTAATTTATTTTCTTGGTGTCTTTCGAGAGATTATTTTTGAAATGGCACTTTTTTTGGAATAATATCAAAGTTTGGATATCTAATACTCATTTAAGTGCTTAAGTTAAATTATTAAGTAATAAAAACGTTTTTCAAAATAAATTTTAATAATATAAATTATAAAAACATAAAATAATTGTTAGTTTAAAATATTTGATGCATTAATCTTTGATTTTGAAGACTCGTTTCCTTCGGTATGCCTGGATTGAATGTTTACATGATGGGTAAGTATTATATCTACAGCTTGAAGAAAAAGCATTTTTATGTCGACATTCAACTCTTTTTTTAACAGGAAATTGAAAAAAGAACAGTTGTAATTTTGTTCTACGGCCCTCTTAGATGAGTATAAAGAAAACAAAATTGTTCAGAACTCACTTTAGCTCAGATATATAAAAAATGAAGATAAAAAAAGCCTTTTATGTCAATTTTACAGAACCGAGACAGTTCATTCTCAGAAGAAAAAAGTAGAATGACTTTGAAAATTGTGGAGAGCTTTTTTCTTCTGTGTTTAAACCCAAAACCACACATAATAACTCGATGAACTGTAAAAAAGAAAATTTCAGGGAAAGCGACTTTAGGTATAAATTTTTCTCCTACTATATATATATATATATATATATATATATATATATATATATATAAATAAAGCTATTCAAAATAGTAAGGATTAAAAATTCTTAGATTAATAATATAGTTCATTACTATATAAATTTACATATTTCATAGTTATAGTCACCGCCATATTCTATTATTAGTTAAAATTACTTATTATTATTTAATTCATATATACTCTATGCCAGTAAAGTTATGGTAATTTGTATAACTCTCTTATTAATTTTTATTTGTATTCTTTTCATACTTTTGTTAAGTGCTACATTTCAGCCATTCACATGCTTTGAATCTGCATTTGGGTCCAGAATCTGGCAATAACTTATTTATTGCACTTAGTCTTAGCGCGGGCTCTGCATTTTTAGTGCAATTTCTAGATAAGAAATTACCTCTATCTTGTAATGGATTTAAATATTCCTATCCATTATTTTCAATAGCTTTTTGCTCATTATTATTTACATAAAGGGGGAAGGTTGGCTGGCCACAAAACATGTTTAACCCCACTTTTATATGAATTATTTTATATATTTGCTGTTTTAAGTCAGTAATGTTTACAATATACTGCAGCATCCATTTTATAATTTTTAATCTCGGATGTTTATGTGTCCTTCATTGTGGAATTTTACTACTGTCTATGTGTTTTTTTCGAATGTTATTGTTGGATGTGTATCTCTTGTTTGTACAGAATAAGACTCTCTCTATATATATGCAATACTTTCTTCTAATACCACTTTTAATAATTTTTAATTATTTGGTCTCTTCCTTCAGGACTCACGCGTTTAATTATTTTAACTGACCTATTCACATAATCGGGATTTTAATTGAAATCGAATAGTAAGATTTCGTCAGAAACTATCGGGGGAGGTAATTTCTGACCAATCGTAGCTTCTGTTAGAAGGTGCAACGCGACCTTCACCACCTAGCATAAAAAGTGAAAGTTCTTTGTTCCTTCCTCTCCTTGTTTGTCTTCACCATGTAACTGTTGCCTCTGCTTTCGCTATGTCGCTTGTGTTTGCATGTTCGTAGCTAAAAGTGTGAAATACAAATGTAGATGCCCATTTGAGTTTATACGTGTGTAAATAAAAAGTGATCACTAATTCAGAAGACGTTTCCTTGAACAATATATCCACAATCCAAGTAAGCCACCACCGTCTACTCTTAAATATATATATACGGAAAGATAGATATGTATGAAGAACGAAGTTAGAAACAATTTGAGCTAAAACAAAATGACTTGAAAACATATTATTCCTTTAAAAAATATGTTTCTAAATCTTTTCTGATTTAAAAGGTCAACTATAGTTTGTGTATCTGCACAACTTCTTAAAAAAATCCTCGTTCGTGTTTTGATTTTAGTTCCCAATAATGTAGAGGATTCTGGGAAACAACTCTTCTTACAGTTGTAAAATTTTGCTTTTAAAACTGTCCTTAGAGCTATTTTACTTGTAACATATTGAATAATGCATGAAGAACAAAATTGTATAGCTATTTTCAAATAGAATATTCAATTTCACTGTTTCGTGTTTCTAAAAACCTGAATAAATATATATTATTTATAAAATTTCCATTACTTTCGTAAACTTAGCAAATTTGGCGTAGGAAATAAAAAAATGAATGTGTGTATTAATTTTTTACAAAAATTTGGAGTAAGATATTTTTGTTTTATGTTCTTTTTAAAAATATAATATTAAACATCTTTTGAGTAATAACGTTGACAAATTATTTAGTCTGCATATAATATCAACAGTGGCACATACAGGAATTTTTCAAGGGGGGTCCGGGGTCGAAAGTTCACCATTCTCGTATCATGCTCCTTTAGTAGTAAAAAAGTAGTAAAACTAGTAAAAAACTTGTTTTTGAATAAATAATTAGCATTAATTAATAAAATTAATCATTAATAGCAAATAATTAATTAAATTTTACGTACTATATATCTAGAATTATAATCAATCGAAAAAAATCAAGGGCTTTGGGGGGTCCGGACCTTCAAGACCCGCCCCCCCTTGTGTGCGCCACTGAATATCAATGATGTTTTCCAGTACCGGCTTCATCTACTATATAATTTAATATACTGAAAAAATACTATGCGTAAAATGTAAATGTTTGGCTTTACTTTTCAGCTGTAATATTCTTTGAAAGGTTCATCAATGTAAATGACACATGATCGTAATTTCAAAATACTGCATTAAATTATTATTTCATATTGCCCGATTAATAATTTTTTAAAAAAATTTTTAATTACTGAAAAAATCTAAAATGCAGCTCATTTGTTCTTAATCTTTGTGAAAATTTAATTTTAATAGAGTAACTAATACAAATATACTTCCTTTGAAATGGTTTTAACCTGAATATAATTGAAAAGTTGATGATGAAGGTAGTTTTCTTAAACAAGACCAGAGAAATGGAATAGTATTGGATATTATTTATTTGCAAAGGAAATACATGATTCAAATGCATGACTCAAATTTGAACTAAAATACACTGACCTCCAAAAGCTAAGGAACAACATGTTTTTCGCAGCTCACTGTAAAAATAATAACATTAATAATGAAATTTGTAGTTTATATAAATGATAAAAACGAACTTTATACAAATTTATGCAAAAAAAATAGCTAACACTTTTTTAATGGGAAAGAACAGATATATATGAGTAAGAGAAAAATATGCATATATCAGGCTTTCATAATTACGTGTATAACTTTTGTTGATTTACAACTTTTGTTAGCAGTTTGTTGACAATAAGCAGTGGGGTCTCGCAATGTCTGATAGAAGCCGTTTGCCCGATTTGTTAAGGTGGAGGGCAGTCGAATGGATAGAAATGGGGTTGTCACAGGCTGCTGCTGCTATGTGTCTTAATGTGTCTCGTAGTGTGGTCCATCTTCTCTGGAATCAATATCAAACCGAAGCATCTGTGTCCAGAAGACATGTTTAAGGGCAACCACGAGCTACAACACCTGCATGAGACCGTTTTATCACTCTTTCGGCCCGAAGGAGAAGAAGGGTTTTCTGTGCCGCAACTTGTTGCAGACAACTCTGTAGCATCAGGGAGAAGAATATCCGCTAGTACAGTGCGAAGGCGTCTTCACAATTCAGGTCTCTATGCAAGGTGACCAGTTGTGTGTGTACCCCTCAACAGACGACAGAGAAGGGCCCGCTTATCTCGGGCAAGATAACACGTTTCCTGGACCATACAGCGATGGGCTTCTGTACTTTATATAGACGAGTCCAGATTCACACTGAAGAGCGATTCACGACATCTGCTTATCTGGAGGGAACGAAGCACCAGATATCATCAATCCAACACTGTTAAAAGACACAGTTAGGCAGGGATTTCACTCGGTTGTAACTCTGACCTGCGTTTGTTCCAGGGAGGAACTCTGACTAGTGCGAGATATCGGGATGATATCCTTGATCCATATGTCCGCCCGTATGCCGGTGTAATTGACAATGACTTCATCTTGAAGGATGATAATGCATGAACTCACCGAGCTGTAATTGTTGAGGAATATCTTGAGGGTCTTGTTTTGGAGCAGCTGGAATGGCCAGCCCGATCTCCAGACTTAAATCCAATAGAGCATCTTTGAGACTATCTTAGTACGCAGGTTTCTGCTTTAAGTGTTCCTCCGAGGTCTTTAGGGGAGCAGGAACAAAGCTTACTCCGTATCTGGTCTTCGCTTCCCATTTCGGTAACCTACAACTTCATTGACAGTATGAAACCTCGATGCCGCCAATGTATTCAAGCTAGGAGTGGGCATATCCCTTATTAAAACCCATTTTTGTTATGTTTCTATGACATTTTATCACATAAAACTGTGATTATTATTTTTTCCAAGAACTGACTTTTCCAGCGACATTGCCTTTTTTTGTTATGTAAACTTCTATCTTGCAGTCAATACATAACTGTTTTGTGCACTTGTCATCCAAAATTTGTGTTTCTACATTCATTCTTTTGCAAATAAGGCGCAAAAAACCGGTTGTTCCTTGACTTTTGGAGGCCAGTGTAATTCAGCATGAAAAATTCTTTACAAATTTATTCTAAAAAAATTATTCTCAAACTTTTTGGAAAAAAATATTTAAAAAATTCGTTGTAAAACTTATCCTGAGAAATTTTTTTTTCAAAATTTTTATTGTCCGCATTTTGTCTTCTTTTCCATAAATAGATGATATTTTCCTTTTCGTTTATTATGATATAACTTGCAAGTATAAAATAAAAGATTGAATGAGGGACATTGAAAAAGAAACACATTTTAAATCTTAACAACTTTGGCAATTCTCATTATAATAATAAAAGTTTTTGTATTAGTTTTAATAGTTCACAAAGGAAAGAAGTGAACTTCTATATTATAAATGTTAATTAAATAAATTACTTTCTAAAAAGAAATTGATTTTTTTTCATCGTGTCTAAATTTTTCATCATGAAAATAACCCTGATTTCATAACTTTAAACATGAAAATGTTCATCCATTTCTCGTCACATTTACGGATGCTTTTAAAAATGTTTTAAATATTTCAAAATTTTAATAGTACTTTATACAACTAACAGCTTTTTAATTTACTTAAATTTTTTAAAACTTTTTGTATTTCCGTTTTTATGCGCAAAACTAGTGACTGATAATTTCGTTATATATGTGTCCGACAATTCTAACTAGATATTACTGTAAATATGCTAATTTACTTTTTTTCGACTCTTTTTTTATATCAATTCCAAAAGGCTGCCAAAATCAACCGAATTCGAGAATTAATAATGTTTTTTGAACGTTTGAAGCTATGGGGCAAAAGGAATTAATTGCACTGTATTCAAGAAAAGTTTGATCACTATAAAGTATAAATGCTAATTTTATAAAGTATAAAATTACTTTGAGCATTTGAAGCTATGGGGCAAAAGGAATTAATTGCACTGTATACAAAAAAAGTTTGGATCACTATAATGTATAAAATTACATTAAAAAGTATAAAATTACATTAAAAAGTATAAAATTACAGAAAGGAAAAACTGGATTGATAAGTTGATAATCCGCATGTGATATGATCAGAAAAATAAGAAAATATACCTTTTTTAACATCGAATTATTCTAGTATGTGTAAAATTTTATTGACTGCTAAACATCAGTTTGAAAGGTCATTAAACGAATGTATTGTATGATTATAATGTAAATGAAATTCCGTCAACAGAGGAAAAAATGGGATCGTTGAGAGCAAGTTTGGTAAAATGAAGTTTAGAAAATTAAGCCTGTTTGTATAACGATTGGGTGTTTGATGGGATAGAAAACGTTTTGAAATAAATGTTTTCCCGGATATCAATTCACAATAACACAAACATTTCATACTACGTTTGGTATTTTGAGGGGATTTTTGTGTGTTGCTTTTTCGATTTTCGATTGCCGCTGTAATGTTTTGTTCATCGCTCCATAAAATATTCAGTATTTGTCCTTTTTCATCGAACTATAATTTTCTTCTTGAATTTAAAAAAAATTTGTCATCAAATAGTGCATTAAAATAAAATTTTATTTTATGCCCTACAATGTGTCTCCTAACACGAGTTTATCAATAGTAATTAACATTTTTCTTTCACTTTCAGTACCACAAAAATCAATTTTCTATTTAATATTATAATCTAAATATTTTGTTCTACTTTTTCAAAGTAATGCAACCTTCCTACCAAGAAGTTTCATTGCATTGAAGGTACAATATTAAATTGTGTGTGCTAATTGATTACGAAACAAAACTTTCTAATTGTATAAATCCCCATCACTTTTCACAAAGTTCCTCAAACGAACAATGAGGCATTAAAAAGTAAAGTTAATTCCCAAGTCAGCGTAATTCATGTATCGCACATGGGAAGGCTGTTTTTCAACAGCAAGGCAATGTTCCGTGATGAAAATTGAAATGATTCCTCCCTCACATGCATAACAAAAAGCTACACATTAGGAAAAACTTGCATAAAGAAGAAGGCGAAAAACTACATTTTATTACTTTTTCACTATCTGGTTGTTCTCGATGTACTCCCTATCTGGTTCCTACAAAAATACCCTGAATCTCTTTTTTAAAAAATATACTTTCAGTTACTACAAAAAATAGAGAGTAGAAACGAAAATAAAAGTACCTAATAAAAAACATTTTTAGAAAAAAAATAATAAACCTTGGAAGGATAATATTCTCTCAGTGCTTCGTTTTCTGTTTATTTATGATTTGCCTGCTGAAAAAAAAATGATTGCACAAGATTGTGAAAGACAAAATGACGTGTTTTATTTTTGTTTTTAACTTAAAGGTAAAAAACTTAGGTTTACCTTTAAGGTCTTTTATATAATAAAAATAATATTTTACAATTTTAAAAATTTAAGAACTTTTGAAGATTTTTAAAACTCTTATAAAATACTCAATTTTTTAATTTTTTTAGTCATTTTAAGTTATTTATGTTTATTATGTTATTACAAATAAAAGTTAGTATGAACTTGAAAATCTATTGCCTTGTTGATTTTTAATAATTATTTTTTTAGAGAAACCTGGAAAAAACACGAACATTTTTAAAATATCAAATTTATCATTTTTTAGAAAAATAACTATAAATCTCAGCCCTAAGTCCATACTTACTTTTATAGAACATACGTTTGGGAGTATATACAAAAAAATTCAAGGTTCTGTCTAGAAGATAGAACAACTTCTGTCCTTAGGGATTAGAAAACACTTATACCTTCAAAATTGAAAGTCTGAGAAAAACGCATTTAAAGTTTGTAAAGTCATAAAACAAAACCTTATAATGTTCGTAATACTCTAATTTTTTAATATGTTATTTTCCAATGTATGTTCTACATTAAAACACTATTTTAGTTAAATATTACTGAACATATTATATTTTTAATTTAAAAAATATTTTTGCATTATATTGATAGCATTTGTTAAGACGTCAATTTATTCAGCTTTATCTTAACCTAATATTTTCATTAAAAGTTTTGAAACACAAAGCATTTATGTACAAAATAATAATGATATAAACTAAAGCTAAAAATAGTCAGGTTTGCTCATAAAATTTAATTTTTTTCAGTTTTAAATTGAGGCAGTTTTTAATAAGTTTTAGCTTTTGCCATACGACTTTAAAATACTAAAATATAGTACTGCAATATGTTTAGTATAATGCAGTTTGGCACACATCAAGGAAATATTCGATTATTTTTGCAACATTTGTATTCTGAAGTCTAATTGCAGAATCAGCAGAGGACTGATTTTTAGGTTCATCATTTTCAGCAAAATTCCATCTCTTCGAAATATTGTTTCTCACAGCAACCTGAGAACGCATTTGCCATGGCATTTTCTCCACAGGAAAAAATTGATGATAAAACTTTTAAGTTATATAAACTATTTTAAGGCAAAAATTGGCAATGAAATTAATCTTAATTAATTAATTATGATAATTTAAAAAACTCAAAACATAATCAAGCAGAAATGATTTTAGTAATGAAAATTAGATTTAATAACCATTTCAAACTAAAATATCAAATATATTTTCAATTAATTCAATTTAAGACAGAGAAAATGCTTTAAAATGAAACCGAAACCAAAATCATAGCTCATAAAACTTCAAATATCTTAAAAACTAATTTGCTAACCGATATGAAATTTCATAGCAAGCTTCTCAATGATATAAGCCACTAGAAAATGTAAGAAAAAATTTTCCCGTAAAAATGAAATTTTTAGGGTACTGTGTACTCTTAAAACAGTAAAGAAAATTTAAGGAACCTCACCAGTTTGTCATTAATAAAAAATGTTTATGTGAATTTAAAATTTCTATCCTTCCATTTATGAAATCATCGGAAATCTTTCTCTAAAATTCCCTTTGTATAACATAAATGCATTGTTTATAATACACATTGAAAAACATAGCATGTATTAAAACCGAAATTTTAGTAATATCATAGAAATAACGAGATTTATTCTGGAAATATGTCTACAAGTTGGCAAAATAATAATAATGATCAATGCGTTTGATCCACCTCTCGCTTGATGCTAGCAGATACATATATTGTGGATGTCCTTCTTCAAGATGGCTTACCATAAACGTTACAATAGTGAGTTACATCGTTGCAATCCAGTATGTTTGTAGACGCCTGCTTATGAGTGGCTAAGAATGCTGATTTGGAGACCAATTTAGACACTGTGGTGGTCATGATAAGCCCTACAATAAGTATTAAATGTATATCGTGAGCAGCAGGATGTTATCCTGATGAAATTTAAACGTAGGGTGATGTGATTGGAAATGAGCACTACGAGACAGTGGATTTCGTTGATGTACCACTGAATTGCAAGGGTGTCATGGATGAAATCTATAAAAGTTAGGCTAAGAAATGAAATGACATCCCATACCGAAATTCCTGGGTTTCTGTCTGTGTGGTGGACATGAATCAGGTGATATTCTCCTTGATACCCAGGACGTCTCCAAATACGTCTTAGCATTTGAAAAGAGATTCACTGCTGAAAAAATCACCTCTATTCAGGAGATTTCGAGTCAAATGTGACCGGATTACTGAAAACACACTTGGTGGTGTTTAACAGTATGGGACCTTTATAAGGGAATATTGTCCCGATTCACTACCCTTTGAGTTTTTACATGTGTGTGCATCATGCGGTAAATTTATGTCTTATCTCTGAGAAAGATAATGTCCTTGGAGGACGTTACTGTGAATTCAAGAGATCCTTCCTTACCATCAGTTGAAACTTTAAAAGTTTACATCAGTAACACCGTGAATGTTCATTGGAACCTCATTTGTTGTTGTGTTGTTGTTTGTCCTAAGTTTTATTTCACACTCTGTTACTCTCAACAAGAACAAATTGTCTATATCCTTGAACATTTTCTAGAAGCAAGGTTAAAGTCGGCTTTTAGTGTGGTAGCTCTAAAATATTCTGCCTGCTTGAATGGGGCATTAGGTTTGTCTATGAGACATTACAATTAGTACTTTTCTGGGATTCATTGCTCACACCGATTCTCCTTCTTATCGCGATTTATTCCAGGATTGCACAGATACAATCACTGGAGTTAAGTTGACACATAAGACACTGATTACGATTTTTAAATTTTCCGGACTGTTATCTGCCTTCTTGCCATGGTAAGACGAGAAAATCACTTTAACTTGAGCTCTCATTGACTGCGTTAGAGAGTGACACTTTTCTTGACATTTTCTACTCACGCAAGAGCAATCCTCCCTTTTGCTGCAAATCATGTATTTAGCACTTGGCATAATTAATTGTCATCAGATTTCCGACAATTAATTATGCCAAGGCACAGAGAGGGTGTACAGAAATTCAGGAAAGATAATGACCCGAAAAAACCTTTCTGCTTTCCTTAATGCCACGGCTACTACCGCTAAAGATTACTTGGTGCAATGATCTCGGTGACCTAAATTCTTGTTTATTATGTTCATGCACTACTTGACAAGCAACCAAAATGTAAAGGATTTCAGCGATATAGATATTTAATACAACATCTTTTAAAATTTATTTTCTATTCTCATAAAAAGAAATGACATTTGTTGTCCTACATCTAGCAAAATTTTGGTGCATCTCAATTTAAGACGAGATATTTGTAACTATATAATAAGAAATGTACAGCAATTAACGACTAAAGCTTTATTTCTTTTATTGTGAAAAAGGACTTGGTTTCAAAATAATTCAAAATAAAGATATGGATTTTTGAAAATTACGAAAGAATGCATATGAATTGAGAGATAATGCTTCATATCGTCATTATTTAATACTAGAATTATATTTCATGTATTTAATTCAATCCATAAAAGGCGATTGAAATTCGTAGTGTGAATCTGTAAGCTAGTAATTCAAATACCATTTATAAAGAACCATTTGATTTTTAGATTTTTTTAAAACATAAAATATAGAAAATGTATACATGAAATTTATTAAAAGTATACTTATTCGTCTTAATCAAGTCTTTTACAAAATATCTTATAGCTATCATTTTGAAATTTATCTTCATTTTTTTTATTTGTAATAACTACTCTGCTAAGACCTATGCAACACGTTTATTGTGATTTCAATAGTCTGTTCCGTACTGTATTAATATAAGAACACCAGTTTGATGCTAAAACAATAAAAACATTAACCTGTCTGAAGTAATAATCTTTAGTAACAAACCCAACATATATAAAAAATAAAATGTGCATCGCTTCGACTCTATCCACCTCTGTCGAATCATTTCCTTCTCAGCTGTTCCTCACTAATCTCCATTCCAAAAAAGTGCCACAGATGTTACAAGAACAAGCCGAAACACCTGTTTTACCCCTCTACACTCAGGCCGACAAACTTTATCAAATAATTTTATGAAAGAATTGTGTTTTATGAGCCCGGAACATTGCAAATTAAAAGATTTTTTTTCCGCTTCTTACGGCTGAGACAGCAATAAATGCGAATACATTAATACTCGTCACTTACCTACTTGTAACACCGAGTTCTTCTTTCTGATGTGCATACATTTTCTCTTAAAAAGTAACTATGTCTATTTGCTACACGGTGCATCTTTGATAGAAATTTTTTCGAGACAGATGTTGATGACATTTAATCATTTTTTTAAAGCCAGTAAGTACTCTTTTGTCTAGTGTATGACTGTATTTCATTTGATTTTTGGATGACATTTAGTCACTATAAGACGCTTAATAATTTTTTTTCTTAGTCAAATATCACACGTATTTATAGTCCTACATATTTTTTACGTCAGCGTTTCTCAAACTGTGGGACGCGGCCCCAAGGGGGCGCAAAAATATCGAAAATAAAAGGCTAAAAAAATTAATTTACTGGAATAAAGTAAAGCAAAATTCTTTCTGACATAATAAAAAAATACAGATTTACGCAGATATAATTTATGTATATCATC
Organism: Trichonephila clavipes; assembly: GCA_019973935.1. NCBI lineage: Eukaryota > Metazoa > Arthropoda > Arachnida > Araneae > Nephilidae > Trichonephila > Trichonephila clavipes. Next base: position 119,449 of record BMAU01020376.1, read on the forward strand.
TGGCGATAATACATAATCAAAAATGAAAAATTCTACTTCAAACGCTCACTAGCTATCTTTGATCCTATAACTAAATAAAAAAATCGTTTGCTTTGCTGTAATCCCAAGATGAGAGATTTTTTAATAAATTCTTTCAACCTAAAATACTACTTTTACTGACCTTCGAACTTAATGGAATGGTTGTATCCGTTCCCTTTTTTAGGAAAGTTGTAAATATAATATTTTTCTGTTGCTTTTTTTTCTATGTGAATGAGTTTTTATGATATATGGATATGTATATTAAGCACTTTGAAGGATTATTTGACCAATATTTATTTTTTATGAGTATACTGAAACATATAATGCTTAATGAAAAACGTTTTATACAATTCTTTTTCAGAACTAATAACCATATTTTTATATTGAATACACTTTAAACTCGGGAGCGGTCGCGTGATGTGCAGAGTCACCCCAGGCTCACGAAATCGTTCATTCTGCGAAAACTGTTTTTTTGTTACCTATGACCTAGTAATATTATCCTCCTATATGATAGTCTTTATGGGAGCGAAAAGGAATTTATCACATTTCGTCCTCTTTTTGGGAGTGGCAAACGTTTCTTTACAATTTTAAGGTACTTGTTTTGACCGAGTTCCTGGTGCGACTACTTTTGTTAAAAAATATTTTCTATGAACAGGCTGCACTTTCCCCTATGAATAACTATGGGATTTTTATTGTTGTGTTGTACGACTTGTCATGGTTTATAAGTGTAAATGAGCAGATTATATATAAAAAAAGAAATGGGCATCTTTGATCTCTGTTGAAGGAAGTTGAAACTGATCAAACAAGGGAAAACCTTGCTGAATTAATGCATGTTAATCACGATAGCGAAAGTAAATTTGAGAAAAGCAATGACCATGAAACGAAAGGAAAATTTTCAATAGCTATTTAAAGAATCCCATCAAGACAAATATAAAGTCATAAGTGACCGCAAGATGCACTTCGCCATGTTAAAAAGGCACAAGCAAGAAAAAGTTCAACATGATATTTGTCAATCATCAAAGGACATTAAAATAACAATAACGTGAATGTTTGAGTGACAGTTTTGCTTGCAAATAACATTCCTGTAATGTTAGCGAAAAATTCTGTATTTTGTGTGTCCTTTATTAAGGTCACACACATTTAGAACAATTTAGTTCAGTTTTACTGTATTTTTTCTCAAATTATCAAAAAAAAATGAAAAGTCTTTAAAATAGGTAAGTATGTTTTCTCTTAGTTAAATTATTCTTTGAAAATGTGATTTTAATCGTGAAAAGTAAAAATAAGTTTTAAAAAAAAGGATTGGGGTGACCTAGTCTCTCCGCGCAACCATTAACGTTAGAATCGAGTGCACACCTGATCCCGGACCAACACATTTTGAAGTGTTCTCGCTTTAAATATTAAAAATAGCACAATTATTCTTCATAGGAATTTTACATTCATTTTCATTATTTAACATTAACTCTAAATGCTAATTCTGTGAGACTTAAAATTACAGTTCGTTCAAAACTATTTATAATATAAGCATTCATTTCAAAAAAATACTTAACAATTTCGTATACATTGTCATACACTTGGTTTTACTCTCCTTACAATTAAGCTGTTACACAAAAATAATGTATTATTTTTTATAAAAAAATAAACTCGTGAGAGAAAAGTGGGTATTCAGTCAGAATAAGGACAAGTTTAATAATTATTAGTGACTTCTATGGGCTTGTTTGCAGAGAAAAGTTTTTCAAAGGAAGGCTTATATATAATATTGGAAATTGGCAATCTAAGTTATTTTTATATATTTAGCTGAGATATATATTTGGTTTCAAAGGAGCCACCGCATAAAATCCGGATTCAGAAAGGTAGGATGTTGAAAATGGTAATAGTATACGAAATGCTTTTGTTTTCAATGCAGAAAAAAATCCTTATCCACATCTGCCCAAAATTCAAAGAGCGATTTACTACAAAATAGCCTTTTAATTTCGTCACTGGATGTAAAATCTATGAAGATTTCTTCTTTGGTAGTTGAGAGCCCATCTGAAATATTTTGAAATGGATCCCTAACCCACCCGTAACTTGCTATCAGGTTCTCCTCGCCTGTGTACCTGTTGATACTTTATTATCGTCGAATGCTCACTACGACATAAACATGTATCTATAATTTTGTTTTAATCCCTTGTAGTAAATACTTAATTCCGTTCATCACAGTTAACGCGTAAATTATGAAATGTACATTCAAGATAGATTCGGTAGCTAATCGACTCGACCAAGACTGATTGGAATTGTACTAGGTACATCATTTTTACATGTTTTGCGCAGATCTCCGTTAGGTTGCCCGGATTCATGTGAAAGATGGCGAGAATGCCAGATTTGATGGATATGATAGAGAGAAACATAGACTACACTATTTTTAATGACATTTGTACTTTTAGAAATGGACGATGAAGGAAATAAATCTTTAATTAAATATTTTTCTGTTCCAATTTAAAAATTAGAGAAAGAAAAATAACATAATATAATTTTTTAAACCTTTTACTTAAATTAATTTACTTAAAATATATATTACTTAAGAGCAACAAAAACAAAATTTCATACTCATCTTATTAATTTATTTGTATGGTTTATAACTGAGATCACGGTGGTGGTGAGACTAATCCCCATCTGGTCTAGTGAAACTAGACCAGATCCATGAGTCCATAAATCTGTACAAAGTCTAAGAACAGCAGGTGTAAGATCGTATTGTAGTTTTACCGTCAAAGTACATTATTATTGCATTCAATATGTTATTGTATAAGGGGGCGCAATAAAAACTATGATTGAAAATTGTATTGCCAGTATTGAAAGTTTGAGAAGCACTGTTTTACATACGTTTATAGTATGGCTACTTTTCAAGATAGTGGTTTTCAGTTCTTATTAGCTTCAATTTAGTCTTAAAAATGAATGACTAAATTTTAACTACTTGAAAAAGAAACAAAAATACGAATAAACTTCTTTTTTACATATTTACTTTATAAAACCATCATTAGCTATAAAAACATTCGGGAAAAAGGACACAGAAATCATGCACTAGATTAGCTTGTCTAAACAATTCATCTTTGCAAAACAATCAACTTCTCAACAATTATAATTTGCTTTAGAAGCTTTCGCTTTAATTTTCATTTTAATATTCTTCTACTTACATCAGCGTTTCTCAAACTGTGGGGCACACCTCCTTCGGGGACGATAACCCTGCGAGGGGGGGCGAGCATATTGAAAATAAAATGTTTAAAAAAAATTTGGAATGAAGTAAAACAAAATGCTTTCTGACGTAATAAAAAATACATTTTTACACTGATAAAATTTATATATATATCACCTGATGATCATAAAAAATAAAAGATTCCACTTTAAACGCACATTAGCTATCTTTGATCCTATAACTGAATAAAAAAGACATTTTGTTTACTTTGCTGTAATTCCACGATGAGAGACTTTTTTATTACGTTTCCTTTAGTTCCTAAAATACTACTTTTGATTATCATATATTTGACTTTCAAACTTAGTGATATGTTTCACTCCGTCTCTTTTTCTTTTAGGAAAGTTGTTAATATAATATTTTTATGTTGCTTTTTTTTCTATGTGAATGAGTTTTTTTTTTATATATGAATAAGCATATTGAGAACTTTGAAGGATTATTTGACCAAGATGTATTTTTACGAGTATTCTGAAACATATAATGCATAATGAAAACCGTTTTACACAATTATTTTTTAGAACTGGAATCGATGTTTTCATATTGAATATACTTTTAACATGGGACAGTCGCATGAGGCGCAGGATCAACCCAGGATCATGAAATCGTATTCTGGGAAAACGGTTTATTCGTTAACAATAACCATGACAGTATCGTCCTATTAGACAGTTTTAATCAGAACAAAAATTAATTTGTCACAAATATGCCTCTTTTTTTGACATTTGCAAACGTTTGTACCAATCAAGTTACTTGTTTTGATCGAGTTCCATGCGCGACCACGTTTGTTCAAAAATAATTTCTATGAACATACTACACTTTCCCTCATGAACAATTGTGTGGTTTTGATATCTGTGTTGTACGACTTACTATGGTTTATAAATGTAAATGAACAGAATATAAAAAAGGGCAGCTGTGATCTCTCCTAAAGGAAGTTGAAACTGATCAAGAAATGGAAGAACCTGCTGAAATAATGCGTATTAATCAAGATATCAAAATAGTGAAAGTAATTATGAGAAAAGCGATAGACATGAAATGTTTGAGTTGAATTGAAATTTTCAAATGCTGCCTAAAGAACTCTATGAAGAAAACTATGAAGTCATAAATGTAGCACCTCGCCTCATCAAAAAGACACAAGGAAGAAAAAGTTTAAAATGATATTTGTAGATCATCAAAAGTCAGCAAAACTACAATAACGAGAACAAAATACGACAGTTTAGCTGGAAAATAACGTTCCTGTTTTGTTAGTGAAAAGTGTTTGTGCTTTATGTCCTTTATTAAGGGCACGCACATTTGGAACATTTTCTTCAGTTTTATTTGATTTTTTCTCATATTATCAAAGAAAAATTGAAAATTCCTTCAAAGTAGGTAAGTCAGTAGTTCTCAAACTTTCTCTACTGGTGACCCAAAAGCGTACAAATTAACAAGATAAGTATTAAGTTTTGTATATGTTACTTTCAAACAATATATATTTTTATTATTTATTTTTTTTTTTTACTTTTTAGTTCGATTCACTATAAAAGCGTGTTTTTCTCAGTTTGTTTTTAAACTATAATTTATTTTATAGCTATTTTTACTATACACGATAAAAATGACAATTCCAGTGAATAATTTAATTAAGAGAAAATCAACTTACCTCAGTGTTTCTCAAACTGTGGGACGCACCCCCCTAGAGGGGTGTGATAACCCTACAAGAGGGGTGCGAGTATATCGGGGAGTAGAAAACAAAACATTATTTAAAAAAAATTATTAATTTACTGAAAGTAAGCGTAACAAAATACATTCTAACACATAATAAAAATACATTCTAACATAATAAAAATACATTCTAACATAATAAAAAAACAAATACATCTAGCATATTTCATTTATTCAATTATATTATTGCTCTCACTCTCTGTATATTTATTTATTTATCTTCGTGGAAAAAATAGAATACACATTTACATTGATATAATACAACTACAAATATATCAGTCTTATACAATGTGTTTCATAATTAATTTAACAGTACTAAGTTAACAAATTTAATTAATTACCAGTGGCCCTATGCGCATGTCATAAAATTATATGTGAAATTTAATACTTATCTTGATAATTTGTACGGTTTATAATTAAAGCCGTATTGCAGCTTTAGAGTCAAAGTATATTATTATTACTTTCAATACATTGTTATCGTATAAGCAGGGTGGCGCGATGAAAATTATGACTGAAAATTGGGTCGCGAATACTGAAAGTTTGAGAAGCACTGGCTTACTTACAAGAATTGCGGAAGTGAATAGCACTTGCATTAATTTCATTATAGATTTTCTAGAATTACAATGAGACAAGTTTTTTTAAAGCATTCACATATTATTACATCTAAAAAATTAATAACACATATTTACGCGCCCAAGACGTGAAGAGCTTATAAACAGGTTTAAATAAGGATTTATCTGCAAAATTTCTGCAATATCTTGGTTAAAAGTAAGAAGCTTAAAAAGAGTGTTCAAAATATTCTTGTTTTATATAATTGTCTTTTCTTTAAACAAAACAAGGTACTTAGGTCCACAAAAGTGAAATAGCGATAGGTCGAAACAGAGATGGATCATTTTGAATATTTTACCTTCAATAGAATCGGAAGAAAGTACAAATCGCATTTCTCTCAACGGTGCATTCATTTCTTGATTCCACCCACAAGACTTTTAGTATATCTGTACGTGCAATGGCAACACGTAAAGAAAGTTTGTTGTTCAACGAAACAAAAGAAAATGCAATGAGCTCCTTCGCTCGCTAGATCTGTTTCTTTTGCATACTTCATTCTGAAATCAATACGGGAGTGAATAAATGATGAATATTGTTCCTTTTCTCATGTCAAAACACAATTCGCTGTCTTTGGGTTCTGGCTTCCTGTCTTTTATGATTTTTCTTTGTTTTAGCCTTTTGGAGATATCTGGATGTTTTGCATGCTTTCCACTGTGTTATAAAATTCAAAATTTTCCCTTATAAGCCTTCTTGGAAGAAGACAACTTCGAAGTTTCACTCAAGAAGCATAAAAACTTTGACAGAATGATATTTTAGAACTCTAATATAAGCAGAAACGAAACAAATTGCCTGAAAAAATATATAATTTTGGAGAAAAAAAATTCTTTCTGCATATCAATACATATCAGAGGTACTTGGTTGGTTTTTTCTTTTTGTGTTGTGCTTTATACATTAATATTTTATACCTATCTAAATAACATGCTTTGTTTGTATATATATTGTGAAGTCCCCCTGGAAGAATACCTCTCGGAGTGTCAGCGTGAGCTGGAGGCGTAGGATTAACGAAAGAACTAAAATCAAACATTATCTTAATATGACTTTATTAAGATATTCAACTTAAACCTTTAACAAATTAAATTATAATAATTTCGATGGCAAAATACGTAACACAGAATATATACATTTAGATAATGAGACTTAATCTAATTCAGACCACTATCAATAACTGAACCACCTAATCACTGATTCTAATATTAAATAGTCAATCCTACCTTATTACTGTGTGCTTGGAGAATCAATCTGTATTGACTTATGCTCAATCTTGTCTTTAATTTCATTCACTGGTGTGCAACTTGGCCTTCATATATTCGATCACTTATAACTTCTAATCACCGTCACGTAAAACTCATTCAGACTTGAACCACGAACTATATTAACTTTACTCTATTTGCCATCAACTACACAAACTAACATCTCTCAATTATCATACATTGCCCTACATTGTCATCTCGTTTACTCTAAGTTCCGATGTTTAAAAGCTTGTCCATTTGCATCTTTTATTCACACTTTACTTCTTGGATTTGGTTGGAAAAGAGTTGCCATTAATTCTGGCCCAAAGAACCCAAAGGACATATTAAAGAAAAGACGCGTGAGCCCGTCACAATATATATATATATATATATATATATATATATATATATATATATATATATATATATATATATATATATATATATATATATATATATATGTATGTATGTAATTGAATGTCTAGTATACAAAAATGAGTAACACAATTACATTTTAATCATTTGTTTTGAACTCAGTATATTGATTCAAAAATACATGATTCATCAAATAATGGAACAGTTAATTAAGTAACACAATTATCATTTTAAGCAATTGTTTTGAACTCAGGGTACGCATTGAAATATAGATTTACCGCCCATCCGGTATTGTAGTTAGAGACGCTGACTGTTGGGCCGTAAGGTCGAGCCTCGATTTTGGCGAAATCATGAGTGTTTCTAAATGCATATTGCATTTGTGGTTACTAAGGAGCTCTATAGAAGTACTCTAAACGTTCCGCAAGACCTCTCGTGAGGTTGGTGAAAGAGAAAGATAGGTGGGAGTCCCCTGGCCACTTACAGGGTGCTCTCCGTTAAATTGGGGTGAAAACGAACCAAATCGTACTAGCATTTGCAAGGTGCTTTAAACTACGGCTAACGATCGGCGTTCAACTAGCCTCTTGCCATAAAGAATTTCGTGGGCTTCGATTTGATGTTACTGTAGATAGGGCGGGATAAGTAACAACAAATGCATGTCTCATTGAGCAATTGACCACAAAAAATGGTAGCTCCCCTGAACTAGGAGAGGATTAATAAATGTTGACTTGTGTAGAAATGTTTTTGCAGTTTGAATTTCAGTGAAAAATTGCCTAATGGTGTTAACTATTAAAAATCGAAATCACGTTGCATTACTTTGAAACAATGCTGGTATATTGTATTTTTAATTTTCCTTTTTTACATTCGCGCTTTTTAGAAAAAATATTACAGCAAGCTGTCATTCCCTCAAAAGAAAATACGATAGGAAATTAGGAAAATCACGAGTAAAAATCTAAGTATAAATGTCTGGATGAAACAACACGATTACTAAGAAAAGATTTGGACTTTTAATAAGCAATCACCACTGTGGACTTCATACACACAGCTAAAGAAGCTTTTATTTAAGGAACTTTATTATATTATTTTCATAAATATTGAATAAATGTTTGTTTATAAGAAGCGTTTACTTAAATTACTTTTTCTGTACAAAATAAGGCAAATGATATCTTTCAATTGTGTTCGTTGTTTCATTTTCCTTGTCATTGCTTGCCCTTTATTATGACTGCTGCATGCTTATATTCCCCACGCAACCTGAATTAATCCTGAACAGTGACGTCATCTAGCATATTTCATTTATTCAATTATATTATAGCTCACACTCTCTGTATATTTATTTATTTATCTTCGTGGAATTTTCAATCTTTAATAAAATACATTTTAAAGCGCTCCATTGAGCTACGTTTTTATATACATGATTTTTATTTTGGATGAAAATACAATAATTTAATTATAATAAATGAAAATTGACTACAATTAATTGCTTAAAGAATTACAAAGACAGACACGTTGGCATCATTTTTGGCGAATTAGCGACCCTTTTGGCGTTTGTCGAAAAATATTTTTTCTCACGTTTTAAAGCATTCAGTTGAACTGAAATTTTATATACACTATTGTTTTGGATGATAATACGACACTTTAATGATAATCAATAAAAATTAATTACCACTTATTATAGTGATTCTGTCATATGTATATACATATTTATATTAATTGTAACTCTTTAATAAAAAGTAGGTAATATAAATTTTTTCTTTGTTGATCTAAGTAGGAATTGACTTAATTTTTTTTTATGTAACTTGGGGGGGTGGATTTTTATAATAATGACGTTTAGAAATAAATGTGTTTTGTTGTGAGTGGCAACAATTTTAATGTTTACAAAAAATATTAAAAGGAAAATAACGCGAAAATGGTGGCGTTGTTCTAAATGTTTACTTAATTATCTGTTTTAATGTTTACTCATTTAATAATGATCATCTCTCGTTACATGAAAATAAATTATTAGGACCCAAAGTTGCTACTAAAAGAATTATATAATATTTTGAATTGTTGAGGCCATAAGATATAAGTGAATTGTTTAGGAATGTATGAAGGAAAAATATAATTTGATGAACTTTGAAATCTGAATGACACACAGACAGTAGGAATTCGCATTTGTAGAGCAAGTATTAGAGAAAATTCCGTGTTTCTGCAGGAAAAGTGTTTTAAGATTAGAATTTTAGACAAAAGATAACGTCTTTACTGCTAAATTTGGTCATCGAGTGGTGAATGATCTGATGGAATGGAGAATGTCGTTAACTGTGAAAGAAAACAAAATGGTATCTCAAGCAAAGAGCTGCAGATCTTAATCAAAGGCCATTTAAAATGTCTCTGAAGGTACAGCTTGGATATACTGCGGTGTGTGGATTGTGGAAACGGAAGGCCATTGTCAATATTCTTTTATCTGCCTACACCAAAAAAGATGAAACATCTGAAATTTGTTCAGGCGTACAAGGATTGAACACTGAGTATTTGGAAAAATGTATTACGGGGAACGTACCTGCTTTAAGTTACATCATACAGATGGGCAAATTAGATTAGAGATTGGTGGACAGACATAAAACTAGCCCCTTTTTGCGATGAACTTCGTAGGCTTCAAACTGACACCATCCACCAGGGGGCATTAGAATCAACAACAGAGATAGGTAAGAAAAGTTTCTTCACGTCACAGGGATATGGATCTGCATTAGATTCTCCATCCCATATCTGATAATCTATTTTGGCTCTGACAATTGGAAGACCTGAGTGGGAAAAAACAAAGTTTACTGAGTTAGTTTAAGTGATCTGATTGGCTGGTAAGGTAATGCAGGCGAATGACGTCACAGTCTGGAGCTAGTTGAAATATTTTACAGTTAAGTGGGAGCTGTAGTAAAAGCAATGGTTGGTAGCACTAAGTGAGAAAGCTCTCTAATGGCTGCCCTGAAGTTGGGGAAATTGAAATAAGAAATTGCTTGCCTGGTGGGTGCTGCTAGGAAAAGCTCAAAAGTTTGGCTCATAAAAGGACTACTACAAAATTTCAAACTGGTGGTAGAAACATACCGTTTGGAGCATGGGTGGCTAATCCACGGCACACGTGCCACAGTGTGGCACGGTGGAGATGTAACAGTGGCGCGCGAAGACTTATTGAAAATTTTAAAAATATGTTAAAAATAATGATTCTTTCTTCAGTTTTATCAAAAAGGGGTTGTCCCAGACAAAAGAAATCTAAATTCATTTTGAATTCAATTAATTGAATTACAAAAGAAAATGGGAATGTAAAGAATACTTCTTCATTGTTTTGTGCGTTGGATTTCCAAAGAAAGTGCACTCGCGAGATTTTTGAATTTGAAGAAACTCCTTTTAAAATATCTTGACGAAAATAATGAAATGCGCAGTGAGTGGCTACTACTCAAGAATGAAGGTTGGAAATGAAATTAAGCTTTTCTTACATATATTATAGAACATTTAAATAATTTAAATTTAATATTATGGATAAATTCTTGCATTTGTTCCACCTTAGTTGGTACCGTTTTCCAACCTCTTCGATGGGTGTATTATGATGTTTTATGACTATATACTGTTTCTTTAAGTTACTGGTACTTAAGTTCTAGCATTACACGCTTTCGACTGTACGAAAAAAAAAATATCATAACCCTCACAACTTGTTTTAAATGAAATAGGGCTTGAATATGCAAATCGAAATTTTATTCACGAGGGTTGGGGCATAAATCATGGCAATTATTTTTTTTTCTTGTAGATATGTAACCAGATCCCAAACGCTTATGTGTCGTGTGGAAGTTCTGCAGCCATAGTGTGTATGCAGAGCAACAGATGGCTCTGTGATAGCTGGTAGTAGTGCAGCCAGTGCTGTGAAATCAATCATTTGGTGAATGTCATGTAAGATGAATGTAACCCCTTTTGAGCAGCCCACTTACATCAAAACAGCTCTTCTCCGAGGGAGAAATGTGATGGAATGTCACAGTGAATTTGATCTGACACAGCGAGAGACTTAGATTTCATTTCCAACATTAAAGAAGCAATATGTGGTAGGCGGTTCTCAACACCGGAGAACATTGCTAATGCTGTGCATCATCTGGTGAACCGATTCACACATGGTGCGACAAATGTAGAGGCTGGTGGTATTCAGCGCCTCCCACGTCGTTGGCATTGTGTGGTGGTAGTAGCAAGGGACTACATTGAGGGTCTTTAGTCCCAGGTTTGTCATGTCAACTTTATGTGTACTATGTTGTCATTCTTTTGCACCGTGAATGCCATATTGCCCTGTATACTACCGTAATAAATTAATGTGTTATGATATTTCAGTGTTATTCATTGTCCACACATGTAGTTAACACCTTGTCCTTCCGTCTGTATACGTCACATTTTCCAACCGGACTGGTATTTTCAAGAAAAAAAATAGTTGCTATTACTTTTGCCCCAATTCTCGTATCTTTTACAGCTTTTGTAGTTGATTACTGTAAAATTAGTTTTTAGCAGATCGCTATCTAACAAAAGAAACATGCTTTCCAAAATCATAGTGTATAGATACAATACTTTAAAAAAATCTTGAATTTTTATCTCTAACCTTCTACATAGCCCTTTTGTCATTGGATTTCCGCAAAACCCGTTTTTAGCCGATCTCTGCTCAACACAATAAAAATATTTTGTGAAATTCAGATGTGTAAGTTTAAGATATGTGACTACCTTTGGATTTGTTTTTTTTTAAAATATATAAAATTTCAATTAAATAAACATTTTTTTATTTGAAATGGGGCATAAAAGTAACACAGTTCTTACAAAGTTAAAATTAATTTGGGAAATAGTGGGAATTTTGAGTGAAATTTTAGTGAAAAATTGCAGTTGCGGTAAGGATTGTATTGAAAATTCTAATTAATATATTCTTATAATATTTATACAGTACATAAATGACATCATTATCTGTTTTGATAGCTATAAAATTGTAAATACTTCTGAAAGTTTTTGAAATATGTCAATTTTTATGCAAAAACTCACTTTTTTACAAAACACTAATGTTATTTTCTCACGAAAAGTGCAATAAAATAAATAAATATATACACAGAGATTAGATTATAGTCTAGAACACAGAAAACACTAAATGAAACCTTTTCTGAAAATTTCTAGTCAATATCTTAAAAAGAAATTCTGTAGTGAACTATACCGTGAAGAAAAAAATTGAAAAACATAGTTTTTCAGGAAATGCATTTAAAGATTTTAATACTACATGTAAAAATTTCTACTAATTTTACACTTTTTAAACTCACTATTTTTATAGCTCAAGCTCTTTTTAGCTTCATGTAAAACTGATTTGACCTTTATTTTACCCTTTTGTGGTTTTCTGGAGAGTTTTGTAGACTATAACAATTGATGTTTTTAGCGAAATTTTGGTGAAAATTTGCAGTTACGACAAATCTTGTAGACAAATTTCTAATAAATGTATTCAAATAATATTTATAGAATAAATAAACAACATCTTTATCTGTGATAGGAATAAAAAAATTGTAATACTTTTGAAAGTTTTTTAAATATACCAAATTTTATGCAAAAACTCCAATTTTTAAAAAAATTAATGCTTTTTCTTTCATAAAAAAGCAATTAGGTACATAAATATATACACAGAGATTAGATTTTGATTCATAACACAGATAGAACTAAATGAAACATGTTCTGAAAACTTAGATTTAGTATCTTAAAAACATTTTGTGTAGTGAGCTTTATCGTGAAGAAAAATATTGAATAACAGTTTCTCGTAAAACACATTTAATAATTTTAACTCAAAATAATTACTTTTCTACTCACTAAACATTTTCAAAACTCTCCATATTTATAGCTTAAGCCCGCCCTCTTTAGCTTCACTTTTAGCTAATTTGGACTTTTTCTTGGCTTTTTGTTTTTTTCTGGAGAGTTTTCTTGAGAGTAATGACTGGCGTTTCGATTTTTGAATTCTCTCCGTGTCAATTCCCATATAGTTTTTAAGTGTCGTTGGATCAATTCCTATACCTAAATAATTAAATACAGGCAATAGCCCTAAATAACCCGAATTATATAAGAGGACAGCCATGTATGAACCCAAAAACAAAGTTTTTTTATGAACAAAAATTTCTTTCCTCAAAACAGACCACAATACATTATTAAAGCTTTCATTATTATTTTGAGTCTTGTCATGGAGGCATTTTTTATAGTAACTCCTTATCACAGAGGGCTAAATAAGTAGGCTTTATCACTTTAATCCCTGAATTTGAAAGGCCTGCTGTTTTGTCCACATATACTTTACCATCACATAATGCTTGTTTATACTTGCACCAGCTGTCTTTCCCTATTGGACATTGCCCATGCATGGGATTTTGATTGCTAGAGCAGCAGTGAAAGAAGGCAGCTATTACAGCAGATTGCATTTTTTCGAGGCATCCAACATTGCTGCGGATGTTAATCCCATAATAGTTTTGCAGTTTATCGATAAATTTATCAGTTAATTTCCCCTTCCCTCCAAGTACTTTGGAGTTCTTTTTTAGTTTCCTTAAACGTGAGCCTACTCTTTTTTGTATATGTCCTATACGTTCAACTTTTGTGACACTATTTTCACCATATATATCCTTCACTTGTAAAAAGCCCTTGGAATCACCATCACCATAGTAGTACTCGGTGTATTGCAGGTCTCGTTTGATTAGTGACCTTTCAAAAATACTAAAAAGCTCCAACAGCTTCCATGTTTCCAGAGGATTCTGTATAATTTAAACATACATGCTCACGTTTCACATTCAATTCACACATTTTAGAATACTGAGTCATTACTTCCAGATCTAAAATTTTCCCCGTATCAATGGAAATAACTGAAACACAGCCATTAAGTGACATATGGCCTCTCCGCTGCCATGTGCCATCTACCGAAACACCACAAGTTGTACTTTTTTTAAAATTTCGCACTTCTTTAGATGCAGCTTTCATATTTTCTTCAGAACATAAATGTATTGCTTCCAGCAGTTTGAGTTCGTGAGCTCTGAAGGTATTTTTAGAATTGCATGGCAAATTTAAAGTGCATAACAACTTCTTACCAGCTGTGAATCCTCTGCCAATCAATCTCAATCCAAATACCAATAAAGTATTGAGAGATATTTTTTTTATTTTCTTTAGGAGTAGAAGTAAAGCCAGTCATGAATCCACAACTGCAAGCCACAGACAAATTCGAGCGAAGTCCTTCCTTGGAATCTTCTGCCAGTTTCAATCCAGTTGCATAACATTCCGGACAACACAAAATTGAAATAATTCCCATCAAAGCTTGGAAATTAATAATTCTATTCCCTGTAGAACCATGAAATTCAGGTTGAGGCACATCAAAACTGTCAAAAGTGCTCAATTTCGCTTCACTTGCAGACGTATTATTAGTGTTAAATGCTAACCATAAAACTTTCTCTTTCTAGACACTTTCGATCTAGCTTTCGGCATTTTGAAATTATTCACAATCAAATAAAACGTTAAAATTAAACGAAAATTAATGAATAAACTGTAAAAATATTAAAAGTAAGTAATAATTAAGAAGAACGCTTTAGAATGAACAATGTAAACAAACTATAAACGATAATATTATTGCCATTCATTAAAACAAGCTTGAATTAAAAAAAAACAGTTGCCAGATTTAAAAAAAATAAGTAACGGATACTGATTAAATAAGTAAAGGATACGTTGATCTATATTTACCATAAATATTAGGTATTTATATTGCTTAAAAGTCACGAAAAATACGTTCAAACTTTTTGTTTACATTTTTATGTCTCTTTAAACACCCATTTTTGGTTTTGAAAATTTCATTTTCGGTTTACTAAATAAGCTATAACTTAGCTTCTAAATATTGTAGGAACTAAAATAAAGTATTTTTGGAATCTTAAGCGTATGGGCTATAATATAAAAACATAAAGAAATTTCCGAAAATTTTCTCCAAACCGAGGATTTTGGGGTTCTCACATACCTTCATAGCTCTGACACTTGCCATTTCTCAACTGTAACGGCTCTGTAACCATCTTTTTGAGTCGAAATTCACAAATTCGCTACTCAGGCATCTCTACTTAACAAGATAAAGATGCTTACCAAATTTCAGGCATGTGAGTCTAATAGTTAAAAATCAGGGGTTTTTTTTATCTAAAAATCTTTTATCTATCCTTCCTTTGAAGTCGATTTTTCCACAACCTGTTCCAATACCTTTTCCGAAAAAGGAACATGACTGTCAAATTTCAAGTATGTAGGTTTAATAGTTCCGGCGATCTTATGATGAGTGAGTCGCGTTTCTTAAGTTTATATATTTATTAACGTTATGTTTATGTATATACATATATTGATACATATATATATATGCAAGGATAATTATATTAGATTTAAAATTAAATCCCCTATATATGACACTTAACTTTTATTTTTCATTACATTTTCAAGTATTAAATTAATCACCCAATTATTTCTCCAAAACATATGGCCTAACCACTATACCTTTCTGATCCCAGATCATTATACCTATGTATCATCATTAACTTTCAAGTACACTCAGAAAATCAGATGTACTTCTCATATCTGGCTTAAGTTGTAAAACACTTAGATTTCATGTTGGCGTTCTTCTTTTTCTCTGCCTCTTAGCGTCAGAACTTGTACAGATTTCATCAAATAAAGAACATTTTCTTAAAACTTGAGACTGATTCTGACTCGAAACATGTCATACATATATAAACGAAATGTCTATGTAAATATATATACTCATACTTATATATATTTAGTCGAACCTCCACATTACGAACTTCTATATTGTGAATTTTTCTACATAACGAACTTTTTCCTGGAACTAAGAACATTCCACGATTTTCTTTGTAAAACAACCTCCCAATAGCGAAATACATTTTCTTTTTTAACGAAATTTTTCCATGTGACTTAATTTTTTCTTCTCTATTTTGAAAGTATTTCTGGATATTTTAAGTTATTCTCTCTTTTAACACATTTTATAAAGGTCATAAACCTTGAACGGAATTTATTTGATGCCTAACTCCCCGAAAGCAATATAATTTTGGTTGTTTCATCCATTAGGTACAACCTTTAATCACTGTTGTCCAGTTCACTACAAACATCATATGTGTTCCATTTCACAATCAATGGAGTTGTCTCGTGTCCCCCTATCCTTGAGCTAGCATCCATTCATCATAGTGTTGTTCAGTCGTATTGGTAACTTCGTTTCTTGTAGCTAGAAAATGTCAAAACGTAAGGGTTTCAGCATCAAAGAAAAAATTTAATTCTTCAGGAAGTAAGAAAAATATATTGCATAAAGATAAAGGATTTTGCTTTAAAATTTGATATTCCTCCAAGCAGCTTTTCTACTATTACAAAAAATCGAGATAAGTCACAAAATTATGGTTCATTGAATTCTAGTTCAAAACATTTAAGAACATGTATCTACGACAGTGTTTCTCAAACTGTGGGGCGCGCCCCCTGGAGGGGGCGCGAGAACTTTACGGGGGGCGAGCATATCGAAAATAAAATATTTTTTAAAAAAATAATTTACTGGAATGAATTAAAACAAATAACTTTCAGACATAATAAAAATGCACTTTTACTCTGATATAATTTATATGCGCGCGAGCGATATTAAGTCATCAAAAATAAAAACTTGTTCAAAACCTAATTAGCCATCTTTGATCCTATAAGCAATAAAATAACATTTATTTGATTTGATGTAATCCATGATGAGAGATTTTTTTATTACGCTTTCTTTTTGAACCTAATATACTACTCTTTCAAAGAAAAAACAGATCTCAGACCCAGAATCGAAAAAATTTAGAAACATAAAACATACTGCACATTAAAGCTGTAATCTGTTTGACTTTCTAAGTAATTGGTACAGTTAGTTATGACCCCTCTCTTATGTGTTTGTTTCTCATTTAGGGAAGTTTTATGTAATGTATTATGCAAATAAGTTTTATGATATCTGGAAAACCACGGAGAGAGAGCACACACACTTTGAAGGATTACTTGGCCAAGACATATTTTTAGGAGTATTCTCAAACATATAAAGCATAATGAAAAACGTTTTAGCAGTAACCTACATATTATCATTATTAATATACTTTTTACCCGGAAGTGGTCGCGCGAAACACACAGATTACGAAATTGTTTATTCTGGCGAAACTGTTTATTTTTTACTAAAGAAACATTGAAAAGTCCTTGAAAGTAGGTAAGTAAATTTTTCTTAATTAAATTATTCACTGGATTCCCCATTTGTATCGTGTACAATAAAATAATTATAAAAAAAAGGATTGCGGTGACTGAATAACCCCGCTCGACCGTATCGAGTGCGCACCTGCTCTTGGGTTAAAACATGTTGAAGTATTTTCTCTTTAAATATTAAAAATAATACAATTATTCTTCATCGGAATTTTATATTATTGTTCATCATTTAGCATAAGTGACGCACACAAGAGGGGAGGGTCCTAGGGCTCCGGACCCCCCCAAAGCCCTTGATTTTTTTCCGATTGATTATAATTCTAAGTATATAGTACGCAAAATTTAATTAAGTATATGTTATTAATGATTAATGTTATTAATTAATGCTAATTATTTATTCAAGATTTAGTTTTTTACTGTGTTTTGTTCCCGAAAATCGACAAAATTAAAAGGAACCTGATACAAGATTGGAGAACTTTCGATCCTGGACCCCCTTGAAAAATTCCTGTGAGCGCTACTGTTTAACATCAATTATAAATGCTAATTCTGTGAAGCTTAAAATTACAATTCGCTTAAAACTAATTATAATTTGGGCAACCATTTAAAAAAAATGATTTTACATTTTTCCTTGCAATTTAGAGATTATATCAACAATGTTTAATTTTTTTATAAATGTGTGTGTGTGTGTGAACTCGTGCAAAGAGCGGGCACTTCAGCCGGCATAAATTTAATGTATCAGTGATGCACAGAGTATTATATAACTAATTAATTAGTACTAAATTAGGAACAAGTTTAATAAGTATTAACGACTTCCATGGACTTGTTTTGAAACGCAAAGTTTTTATAAGAAATGCTTATGATTAGAAATTGACCCTCTGTGTTCTTTTTCTATATTTAATATAGATATCTATATTTTGTCTTCAAAGCGGCCACCGCATTTTGCAATATGTTCAATTTAAAACTTAGAGAAAGAAAAAAAACATAATAATTACCCTATTATCTTATTTATTTACTTTTTTTCCTTAAAAGTAGTATACAAAATTTAATATTTATGTTACTAATTTGTATGGTTTATACACTCATGTCCGTAAATTAAGGATAATTCAGAATCACACAGAAATTGAACTCTAAAATAAAAATTTCACCTGTAGAATTATCACAAACATCTTGAAGAAGAATATGCAAATTGCAGGAAACCACCAGATGGCGCGGATAGTACGTCACAATGACGAGAGTGTAAGAGAGGGGTATATAAGGAAGGGCGGCAAAGAAGTAAAATTGTTCACAAGCGCTTTAAAAGCCTTTCAGTGCAATAACCGATAGTTATGGCACAAAGGAAGCATTTGGATGATTTTTTACGTGGTAAAATTATTGGACGACTGGAATGTGGACGCACCCAGCTGGAAGTATCCGAGGAACTTGGAATCGTCTATAGTGTCATCTCCAGGCTTTGGCAACAATTCCAAGATGATGGTAATGTGAGTAGATGTTACAGCACAGGTCGCCCCCGAGTACAACACCGAATGAGGACCGGTATTTGGCAGTTACTGCCAAAAGAAACAGACGTAGCACAGCATCAGACCTATCTCGTCAGCTCTCTTCAGCTACCGGTACGACAGTTAGGGCACATTGGTCTATAGGCTCGTAGGCCTCTCAGATGTTTTCGAATTACCGCAACTCACTGTCGCCTGCGATTAACCTGGAGTAAAAACAAGCATTGTGGACACTACAGCAGTGGTCTTGTGTGATGTTTTCCGACGAGTCCAGGTTTAGTTTGCAGTCTGATTCTCGCAGTACTTTAATATGGAGAGCGCTAGGTATCCCTTACCACCAAGAGAACAAACACCATTGAACGACACCGTTACGGTGACGCAGGATGGCTCGTTGGAGAGGAATTATTTTTGATTCCAGAACTGACCTGCATGTTCAGAGTGTAACGATGACCGGCTACATCTATCGGAATGTCATTCTGGAACAACAAGTACGTTTGTTCCGGGGGCCCATGGGTGCTGAATTTCTGTTTATGGATGAAAACGCCCGTCCTCACCATGCAAACATTGTAGACGAATGCCTTCAATTGGAGGATATCACCCGTATGGATTGGCCAGCATACTCACTGGACTTGAATCCAATAGAGCATGTGTGGGATATGCTTAGCCGACGTATTGCAGCTCTTCAACGGCCTCTCTTCTGTCTACCGGAACTTCGGAGGGCATTGCTTGATGCAGTGTTTCTCAAACTGTGGGGCGCGCCCCCCTGGGGGTCGCGGTAACCCTGCGAGGGGGGCGCGAGCATATTGAAAATAAAAGGTTTAAAAAATATTTTTTTGGAATGAAGTAAAACAAGAGGCTTTCTGACATAATAAAAAATACACATTTACACTGATATAATTTATTTTTATCATCTGGTGATCATCAAAAATAAAAGATTCCACTTCAAACGCTTATTAGCCGTATTTGATCCTATAACCAAATTAAACAAATATTTTGTTTGCTTTGCGGTCACGATATACGATTCTTATAAGAACGATGAGAGATTTTTTTTATTACGTTTCTTTTAACCTAAAATATTACTTTAGCTAACCTTCGAACTTACTGGTATGGTTATCTCGGTCTTTTTTTTAGGGAAGTTGTAAATATATATAATATATTTCTGTTTCATCTTTTTTCCATGTGAAAGAGTTTTATGATATATGGATAAGCATGAGTATTCTGAAACATATAATGCATAATGAAGAACGTTTTACACAATTATTTTTTAGAACATGCTACACTTTTCCCATGAGCAATTTTGTAGTTTTGATTGCTGCGTTGTACGACTTATTATGGTTTATAAATATAAATAAGCAGAATATTAAAAAAAATGGGCATCTGGGATCCCTATTAAAGGAAGTATAAACTGATCAAGCAATTGAAGAACCTACTGAAATAATGCATATTAATCAAGATATATATAGCGAAAGTAAGTATCAGAAAATCGTGAGACATGAAACGTTTGAGTTGATTTGAGTTTAGCTGGAAAATAACGTTCCTGTGTTGTTAGCGAAAAGAGTGCCTGTGATTTATGTCCTTTAATAAGGACACGCACATTTGGAACATTTTCTTTAGTTTTATTGGATTTTTTTCTCAAATTTTCTAAGAAAAATTGAAAAATCCTTGAAAAAGTAGGTAAGTATATTTTCTCTTAATAAAATTATTCACTGGAATTGTGATTTTTATAGTGTATAGTAAAAATAACTATAAAATAAATTATAGTTTTAAAACAAACTAAAAAACACGCTTTTATAGTGAATCGAACTAAAAAGCAAAAAAAAAATATATATTGCTTAAAATTAAGATATACAAAATTTAATACTTATCTTGTTAATTTGTACGGTTTATAATTATGATCGTATTGTAGCTTTAGCGTCAAAGTGCATTATTATAGCATTCAGTACATTATTAATGTATAAGGGGGCAATAAAAATTGTGATTGAAAAGGGGGGCGCCAGTAGTGAAAGTTTGAGAACCACTGACTTAAACCTTTAACAAATTGGATTATAATAATTTCTGTGAGAGAATCTACGATGGCCAAACACACCATACACAATATATTTATAATAACGATTTAACCTAACTCGGACCACTATCAATAACTCAATCGCTTACTCTCAATTCTAATACAATCACACACACTGATCCTAATTTTAATATTATATAATCAATCCTACCTTGTTGTAGTATCAGTAAAAACGATCACAATAATTTTAGATGAGTTCTTGCGATAACTCGTATGCAATGGTACACACCTTGATTAATTTATCTATATCACGTATAATTACTATTCTTCACCACGTAACATTATCTAAAACTTCTTCAATCTAGAACCACGAACTGCCATCGCGTTTAGGAAAGTGGGGGGGGGTCATTAGGCACTGGGTTTTATAAAACTCTTCGTCCCATATCGAAAAAGTATAGAGGCCTTAATGTGGAAAAACGGATGAGAAAGTCCCTGAAAAATAGAGTCTATTACATCAAATATTGTTCAATTATGTCTAATATTGTTCATATTGAGTCTAATTGATGCAAGATCATCTTTGGGAGTCCTGCGGTTCAGTTGTCAGTCCTGATGATTTATGTCGGAGCCTGATCTGTCTGCATCGACTCTCAGGAAGCAGTGTGTTTTCCAGTGGCAGGGAAGATTTACGATGTCGGCGTCTGATGTTGGTCTCGTGTCATCTATGTTACGTCATCACTTGGTGGGAGCAGAAGCTGTCAGCACTCAAGATTGTTGTTCTGTCGGTTAGATTGTTGATCGCAGTTCTGTAAGTGGAGAGGAAGCACTTCTATCGGATGATACTAGCAAGTGAGAAACCTCTTAACTTGCTGTGCAGGGGTTGGGTTAAGAATTTACTGAGGGAAAGTTTTGGGAGCTTGCCTGTTTGGGTGCAGCAAATTTAAGTTAAAGTCGAATAAAAATAATTTTGAAAAGGAAATTTTAGCAATTGGGTTCATTCACCGAAACGGTGAATGAAAAAAGAAATATAACTAGGGTGGATTATAAGTGTCTAGGAGAATTCTCCTAGGTCTCTTATGTCGATTCAGGGGGTGTAATTTTCAAGATTTGCGATATTGGGATTATTAATGTTGGGGAGATCATCAAAGAATTTTTGGCGAGGGTCTGGATGTATTTTTAAAGGAGGTAATTTTGGTTGCTCTAAAAATATTAGCGTTCGAATTAAACATGCAAGCTCATACAATGCATCTAGTAATTGAGTTTTGTGCAATTTCTAAAATTTTGATATTCTTTTTCGCAGCATAGCCCCACACAGGACAAGCGTAACTCAGAATTGGTCGCAAAACGGCCGTGTAGAGAAGTAACTTGTTGTAAAGGTACATATCGGAATTCCGGTTAATTAGGGGTAAATTTGTCTTAACGCGATTCGGATTTTATCTCGCGCGTGTAGAATGTGGTGTTTCCAAGTGAGCGTTTTATCAAATATTACACCAAGGTACTTAGTGGTTTGAGACCAACGTAGTGCTGTGGAATATATGGTGGGTGGTGTGATTTTTTGCGAATTTTTGTGAATAAAACCGCTATGGTTTTATCCACATTAATCTTTATTTTCCATTTATTGAAGTAGTTTTCTAGTAGGGCCAGGTGTTTGTTTAGAGCTATTGAAACAGATTTTATGTTTTTGTAGGTGGCAGAAATCGTTGTGTCATCTGCGTAAAGATTAATCATTGTGCGTGGGGTGGGGTGGGATGTTATTAACACAATGTTTCTCAAACTGTGGGGTGCACCCCCCTGCGGGGCGCGATAACCCTACGAGGGGAGTGCGAGCATATCGAAAGTAAAAGATTTTAAAATAATTAATTTACTGGAATGAATTAAAACAAAATACTTTCAGACATAATAAAAAAATGCACTTTTACTCTAATATAATTTATAGGCGCGCGCGCGCAACATTAAGTCATCAAAAATAAAAACTTCTTTAATACCTAATTAGCTATCTTTGATCCTATAACCAAATAAAAAAACTTTTATTTGATTTGCTGTAATCTCATGATGAGAGATTTTTTTATTACGCATTATGTTTAAACCTAACATACAACTCTTTCAGAGAAAAAACAAACCCCAGACGCCGAATCGAAAAAATTTAGGAACATAAACAATTCATTACTGTCATTATTTTTGAAATACTGCACATTATAGCTGTAATCTGTTTAACCTTCTAAGTTATTGGTACAGTTAGTTATGACTTCTGTCTTATGTGTTTGTTTCTCATTTAGGGAAGTTGTAAGTAATGTATTTCTCTGATAGGTTTTTTTGCATGCAAAAGACTTATGATATTTGGAAAAACACGGGGAACACACACACACTTAGAGCGATTACTTGACCAACACTTATTTTTACGAGTTTTCTATACATATGAAGCATAACGCGAAAAACGTTTTACATAAATTCATATAATCATAATGAAGACACTTTTTACCCGGAAGTGGTCGCGCGGGACGCACAGATTACGAAATCATTAATTCTGGCAAAACTGTTTATTTGTTACCTAAGAAAAATTGAAAAGCCCATGAAAGTAGGTAAGTAAACTTTCTTATAATTAAATTATTTCCAGGAATCACGATTTGTATCCGGTACAATAAAATAATTATATAAAAAAAAAAGGATTCGGGTGACTTGATAACCTCGCTCGACTGTATTGAGTGCGTGCCTGCTCCGGGGTTAAAACATGTTGAAGTCTTTTCGCTTTAAATATTAAAAATAATACAGTTATTCTTCATCGGCATTTTATATTACAGTTCATTATTTAACATTAAATATAAATGCTAATTCTGTGAGGCTTAAAATTACCATTCACTTAAAACTAATTATAATTTGAGCAGTCATTTAAAAAAAATCATTTTACATTTTTGTAAATACTGTCGAGTATTTGGCATTGCACTCCTTACAATTCAGCTATTATATCAATAATGTTTTATTTTCTTATAAATGAACTCGTGCAAAGAGCGGGCACTTCAACCGGTATAGTTTTAATGTATCAGTGTTGCACAGAGTATTTTATAACTAATTAATTAATCCTAAATTAAGAACAGATTTAATAAGTATTAATGACTTCCGTGGGCTTGTCTTTCAAAGCAAAGTTTTTATAAGAAAAATGCTTATGATAATAAATTCACCCTCTGAGTTCATTTTCTATATTTAGCAGGTATGTATATTTTGTCTTCTAAGCAGCTACCACATTTTGCAATATGTTCAATTTCAAAATTAGAGAAAGGGAAAATAACATAATAATTATCCTATTATTTTATTTATTTATTTTTTGCTTAAAAGTAGCATACAAAATTTTAATATTTATGTGTACTAATTTGTATGGTTTATAATTAAGACCGCCTATTGTAGCTTTAGCGTCAAAGTGCATTATTATTGCATTCAGTGCATTAGTAATCTATAAGGGGGGCGCGATAAAAATTGTGATCGGAAAGGGGGCGCCAGTATTGAAAGTTTGAGAAGCACTGGCTTGATGCGTGGTGTAATATTCTCCAAGATCAGATTG
Organism: Trichonephila clavipes; assembly: GCA_019973935.1. NCBI lineage: Eukaryota > Metazoa > Arthropoda > Arachnida > Araneae > Nephilidae > Trichonephila > Trichonephila clavipes. The sequence goes on from BMAU01020376.1 coordinate 143,864, forward strand.
ATAATTTGATACTCAGCATGTCTAGGCGTTGTAAGGCCTGTATTGCATCGTCCGGGAGACATACTCCGTATTAACCATCATACTAACTATGTTATACTGTTTTTTGTAAATAGGTTCTTTTTAGAAATTTGCTCCAGGGAGTAAAAATCGCAATTTTTCTGAAGCCTCTTTTTTGCACTTTATATTTTGTTTAATAAATAGACTTTACAAATAAGTCAAATTTGTTTTGCTTCTGTCTCTTTCTTTGCCTGAACTTCATTATCCTTAATTTATAGACATGAGTGTAATTAAGATCCCCTATTGTAGCTTTAGTGCCAAAGCGCATTATTATTGCATTCAGTACATTATTAATGTATAAGGGGGGTGCGATAAAAATGGTGATCGAAAAGGGGGGCGCCAATAATGAAAGTTTGAAAAGCACTGATCTTTAAGATGTCGACGAAGTAGTTTTGAAGAGGATACAAACAATGCGCGATAAAAATATTCCGAGTGCTGGGCCATTCGTAATAGAGAAAGTTCTTTAATTTGCGAAGTCATTGAGATGCGACCAATTTTTAGGTAGCATTGGATGGCTAAAAAAATTTAAGAAAAGTCATGGAAAAATACACCTTTGATATTTTGCAATGTTTGTATTTTGCAAAGCTATGAGGCATATTATGAAGCAAAGCATTCTTTTAAACAAAAAAAAATTATAGATTTTGTGAGTAATTAAATTTAAGGACACATGTGGTAATGTGTGTTAAGAATTTCTAGTTATAAAATAATGTATGTTTGTAACAAACTGCATTTATAACAGTAATGGTTAGGATAACTGTAACCGTAACTAATTAGGAAATCTGTTCCACCCTCAGTTGATACAGTTAGTGTTGTGGATGCCTTGTTGCTGTACGAGTGTGTGTCAATTTATATAATCCTGTGCTCGTTCCGCTATCGACCCAGAAATAAAGTTTTCGGCCTTCGAGGATGTTGTCTTTTTTTGGATGTTGTTAAACAGAGTTTGCACTATCATACATCAAGGCGTTTCACATGTTTTAAATTACTTGTATGCTTTAAATTACATATAAAATGTTCTTAAAAATTCATTAATTTTAATATAAAATTATTTTCTTCATGTTGAAAATATAGTACATTCCGCGATATCCTTTTTTCTTGTTTCCCTTGCAAGTTTTTCTTGCTTTTTTATTGTTAAGATTTATAAAATAAATAGATATTAATTTACAAAAAGGTGTGAATAATTACTTTTTTTAATATATAGCGTTTATTAATTTAAAATTTGTTTTATGTGGTTTATAAAGTATATGGAAAGATGAACCTCTATATAACGAATTTTTCATGTATCGAAACTGTTTTCGGGATTTAGTGGCTTCGTTAAATAGAGGTCCGACTGGTATTATATATTGTCTATGTAAATATATATATATATATATATATATATATATATATATATTCATGCATACATATATGTGTGTGTATTTGTGTACATTAAATACTTTTGTCCAAATTACGTCCTACCTGCAGCAAAACAATTTTGAGTTGAAAAATTTCTTTGGAGAATGTTAAGAATCTGAAACTTTTGGTTCCAGTATCTCTCTAATATTTTCAATTGGATTTAAGTGAAAATATTTCTTTCTACTCCATGCACTTAATGCAAACATTTTAATTAGGAGTTGAGAACAGTGTTGCATTTCATCTCTGAACTTTGTACCATCAACAGAACTTAATTCAAGAAAGTATAAGCCAGTAAAGCCAGCAGATATTATGTTCCTCTAAACGCTTTCACCACAATACTGATTTCGTTCCGTGACATTATGTGATTGATAACGTATTCTGTGTTCTTCCCAGATTATGTTGTGTTCTTAATTTTAGCGACATTGGCAGCCATGTTGGCGAGTTTTAGACCCTTTGAAATCTTCTAAAATCTTGTGGAGAAATCAACTAATTTCACGCTCTATGACGAAAGCGGACTTATCTCGAAGTTTCAACAAGCGACTAGTAAACTTGTCTTGACTGTGATTACCGGTTAGCTCGGCTTTGCTCGCGAATAATATTTTGCAAAAGTGTATTTTAGAAACAGGTAATTATGCCTGAGTGCTGTTGAAGGTGTGAAAACCTTCTGAGATTTATTCTGTGAATATTGCTGCTGAATCCTGTAATTCAAGGATTGGATTTTCGTCAATAAATTCTCACCGCTCTTTAAGAACTGCCTTGTACTTTGTGACTGATTTGCATAAAATTCTGAACCCCAATCAAAGTGACAATATATTTAATTAAGCATTTCCTTAGTTTTATACTCAAATTTTAACTCTCACATCAATAATGTCGGTCAATAATTATGTATATATACATGAATTAAAGTTTATTAACGGCAGGAACATAGCTACCACCGTATCAGTCGCATCAATGATACTGGGCCCCCAAGCTACAGGGACCCAAATATGTGTAACTACAGTCCCACTAACAGGGTGCTCATATCTGAAAAGGGGCTCCAAAAATTTTTTGATGCAGTGCCCATTCAGAACTAGCTACGCCAGTGATTAATGGCAATTAAAGAAATTGCAATAAATTACAAAATTCATACGTACAGCACAGGCATGACATGTCTTAAAAATTTATTATTCAGTACATCTTATCTAATTGAAACTAAGTATTTCATGTGCTTATTTCAGTTGTAATTGTATGTTGTGTGTGTGTTGTGTACTATACATACCTCAAAAACAATATTCTCGGACTCTAAAAAAAGAGAAATAGAATAAAAAATTTTAATTATATGATCCACATTAATAATAATTAATAGAATAATAAATAATAAAAACTATTAAAAACTTAGCAAGCTGCACTAAGGTTGTGGCCAAATTGGTAAGTGCAAATACTTCCTTTTGAACCCGAATTCCACTCTTTGAAAGTAAAATTGTTCTGTCAAAATGATAGATTTTTTTTTCTTTTTCTAACGTAGAAATAAATAAATTGTTCCTTAGTCTTTTGAATAATGAATAATAGATCTTCTAGATTCCTTTCGCATTCGATTACACGAACGGAACAAACGGAAGAATTTTTACAAAAAAAAAAAAAAAAAAAAAAAGAAAGAAAGAAAGAAAATAGCGGAAGAGTTTACTGCAAAATGTATTTTCATTAAAGTAAAAAAAAAAGTATTATAATCTGATAGAAATGACTGTGAACGAATTTTTTCCATTACTTATGGAAAATTGTATTTGCTTCTAAACATCTCAAATGAACGCTTCTAAGAAATAAAGTTCTTGAAAATGAACGCTTTTTTTTCAAAATGAAATGTTTGTGCTATAACATTTTTTTCCACAGATATAAATTCACCGATAAATAAATATTCTTCTCATTTAAAAAAAAAGTATCTTTATTATAAGTCAAATTTAGTCGCATTCATGTTTACTATAATTTTTCTTTCCGGCGAATGAGACTTTGGATGTCTCTTCCCTCTCAGAGTCTACCTCTATAGCATCCATGTAAATGTTTATTCATTGAAGGAAGCAGGTAAAAGTCCCACGAGGCTAAGTCTGGTGAATAGGGGGATGTGGATGTATGTTAATGCAGGTTTTGGCGAGGATTTCTTTTACCAATTGGAATCGATGTGCCCCTGCGTTGTCGAGCAGAAAGTGCCAGTCGTCACTCTGCCAGAACTTAGGCTGTTTACAGCGAATATATTCTCTTAAACGACATCTTCGAGCAGTGTGTATCTTCAGCGACTTGTGGAGGTGTTTGACGATGATCTTTTCAGACACCAATGAAACATTTTTCGCTTTCCGTGAAGTCGGTCGTCCAACGTGTTCCTCGTCTTCGATGGATTATCGGCCCTCTTTAAAACGCCGATTCCCTTCGTAAACCTCGGATCTCACTCTGGTAGATTCAAGATACACATTACTTATCATTTTCAAAGTCTCCGTTAGTGTTTTACCTAAACTTTGATGCAATATAATGTTTAACGCTATCCAAGAAAAGCCATCTTTGTTACATAGCAGAACAAAGCTAATGGCTTTAGAAAATAACAGGTGCTCGTGCGGTTCGGCACTTAACATGAACTAAACCAACCTGGCCAGGTAGGGGAGGGCTGAGAGAATTCATTTTAAGTGGTTTAAGTTTAATACTTACTTTCGTCGTCAGCAACGGCCACAGTCCCCAAATTTTTGATTCATACTACGTAACATAAATTAAAACTCGTTGTTTGGGAACGCTAGAAATGACATCTAATTCGTTTAGCTATTAGTAAAACTTAAATTTAGAAGAATTGACCTTCGTCCTTAGTCAATGTGGAACTAAAGCTTTAATCCATTAAAAAGACTTAGAATTTTCTAAATATAGCGACACAATTTGTTGATTTCATTGAAATTTTAATCGAGATAAAATTGAATATTACCCACTGAAGAGATCCTCAAAAAATTATTAAAAAATATAATTCTTCTTTTCATATTTAATACGTATGATAAAAAATGATTCGCTTTCATTGATTCAGTTTGAATTTGTTTTTTAGTCATTTATGAACAAAACAAAAAGATTTTTCTGATAGGATTAAAAATGTGAATTAAGCACAAGTTGCAGCGGTACCTCGACGAGAGTTTGAGTTTTAAATTTTTAAATCTTTTTTGCAATAATCAGAGTCCCAATCACAAAAACAATTTTTCTTAAATGAATTTTGAGAATTTGGCTATTAACTGTTATTAAGAAACTCCTTCGATATAAGTTAAATTCTTATCAAAAAGCAAATGTTATAAGATGTTTTTTTTTCATTTTCTTAAATCCAAAATCCATTATAATACAAAAAATGAGTACAAATCATTTGTGTCTTATTACTTTATATGAAAATTAGAAACAGAAGAAAAATTAAAAATATCCGATAATGGAAAATGAAAAAAAGGTTTATATCTTTTTTATATATATATATATATATATATATATATGCATATTAATGAATTGAGAAATTTGAACTGTTCTAGCAAATGCAATTCATTTCAGCATTTTTTTTTAAAAAAAAGTCAATAATAGAAGAAATTCTTTGAAGGGCAACATCTTTTATCCTTATAAAAACATTTTTATCTTCATTGTTCTGAAATACATTAAATTCGTTGACATAAGAAATCATTTTAAGTACAATTTTTTTCAAATGAAATAGTGGAAAAATAAAAATACTTTTTTAAAATACTTAATGACTATTGCCCTTTTAATACTTTGAAAAATTCCAGCATTTGAAAATATTTTTCACGTTTTCTTTATTATAAAATTCATTAAGTAATAAGATACATTTTTTTCTTTAATACCATCCGGAATGTATCATTGTTAATGTGTGTCTTAAGAGTAATTCCAATTCTTATTTTCAAAGTTTTTTTTTCTTTTCCCCAATGATATATTTTTTAAATGCGAATATTTGCTTCATATTTCAATATTGCCATCCTATCGCACACTATTCATCATTCTTGAACATAAATTCACTTCTTCTCTCTATGTTATGCATATATTTAGCGAAAAATAAGATGGATAATTAATGAAATATTACGAGCCAGTAAAGACATCCACAATAGGCACAGATACCGGAGATCAAAATTAAATTCATGCGCAAGTATAAATTTAGAGGAGCTGAGAAAAAATCTCATCTAATCCTTCTGATTATCTTACATAAGCTTTTCTCACGGATTCTCTCTCTACAAAATTCGCTATTGTCATTACAGTTACGGATTATATTTGCAACGAAGAACGTCTGTTGTTGAATTTCAAGCCATCTCAAATTCGAGGTTTTTTCTATCCAAAAGCTCTTCTGTAGAGGAACAAATATTCTACTAAAAATGCTCTATGATCTTTATAGAAATAGAATGTTCCATATTATACGTTAAATTGTGTTTTGTGCTATCTTAATATATTTAGAAATTTAATATCGGGTAGATTATGCTAATTATAGTTTAACCATAACAAATGATAAAGTAATCGAAATATTTTTAAAATGTATTAAATGCCCACATTTTACGTGTTAAGAGCTGATGCTGTTGTGAGCTAAGCATAAACGTTTTTTAAAAATATGAAATATGATATGTAATGACACTGCAGACATTGCCCATCGACGTTCTTAGTCATTAGTTAAGTTTCCGATGACCAAAAATGTATTTGTCAGGAAATTTAAGGGGATAAACACACACATACATTTAAAACATGGAATTAATAATTTTGCAAAAACTAAAAGATCGTCTTTTAAAGTAATAAATAAAATCCCCAGTTAGAATTTTAGGTCGATCCTCCGTTTTTTAAGCATTAACTACTATTATTGGTATGTTACCGAGTATTTTCTTAAAAATAAAAAGTGTTATTTTTTTTAACTATTTTAAATTCTATAAATCCCAAGTAAAATGGGATACTGCAGGAGGAAAAAATGTGTAAAAGCAAGTCATAGAATACATTTAACTGCTGTTTTGTAGATTATAAAAGAAATATGTGATCACACGCGCGCACACACACAAACTAAAAAGATCTCAACTGAATGTTCACTCAACTGAAATGACTGATATGACAGCGTTTTATAACTAAGAGGTTTATAAATATTCTAAGTTAAGTGAAGTTACCTTAATCATCGTCTCTTTACTTGTTGAATCCTGTTAACTATTTGAAGAAGTGGTTTTTCTTCAAAAGCTCTAGTTTCTTTAAATTTGTACTCAGAAATATAAATTTTTCAATTAGATTCTTAGGAACTTTTAAGAGTTTATCAAATTTATATAAATCAACATCAAGGAACAGTTTATGATAAAACAGAATAAGGATAACTAATAGATAATGTAAAATGTTTAAAACTACTTAAAATTTAGAGATCCGCAACACACAAGATACGTTTTCAAATTTAAACCTGATAAATTTGATAAAGAATATATTCTATATGATACAGAAGTATATAAGTTCAAGGATGCAATTTTAAAACCTCAGTTAAGGTGGCTTAATGGGACGGTGGACCCTTGAAACTAATTTCTTACATTAATTAGCTGAAGTTTGAATCAATGTGTTAAATGATTATTATATTTCACAATTTATAAATATATATTTTTTTGAAAAATACAAACACTTTTTTTAAAATTAAATTTTTTAAATTATTTTTAAAAATGTTCGTTGCGCATTAGTTTTTAAGATATGTGCAAAATTTTTGTTTATATATTTATTAACTACAATAAAATATACTTGTGCATGGATTTTAAATTCAGAATAAAATCGTATGAAAAAAAGATAAGTTTTATACTACTACTTCAAAGTTTTCACCAGTTACTACACATTTAAAGTATCCAAAACAATACAAAATATGAACCGTTAAATGTTTTAGAAAACTAATGCAAGATTTGTATCTTTGTTCATCTTTCATAATTTTGAACGTTTCAAAGAGATATAACGTAATATGAAACGCGCAAGGAGCATTTTTAATAACAATGAAAAGAGAAAATTTACGATCTAAGAAGAGTACATTTTAAACATTTATTTTAGTAAAATAAAAATAGCTCAGTAAAATTATAATCAAAAAGAAAAAATTCTTTGACATACTTATTTAATGAAATATAAGGAATAGTATTAGTATAAAAATCAAAATTGCAATTTTCACAAAAATTTGACATTGTGAAGGTCTACCATCCTCTTAATCCAGACATTTATGATTTCGAAATAAATGAATTCTCTCTAAATCGGGCAGAAAGAAAGTTCCAAATATATGAATCTAGAAAAATAAGTTATACGGCTGCATGTAGACTGTATCAATATTGGGAGAGTCTACTATCTTTCCGAAAACAAGGTATAGACCTCATAGTTTAAGCTATACAGAAAAAACTATAAAATTATATATATATATATATATATATATATATATATATATATATATATATATATATATATGACATATTTTCTAGACACAGCAACGACCGATATGGAATTCAAAGTCTTTATTGAATGTAATGGGTTTCCTTCATAGGGAGAACACCAGTACAACGTGTTACAATATTTTTAAAGAGGCAAAAGAAACCCGACTTAGGGGAACAACGATATTTATGAGGGGAAAATAGGAAGAGATAGCGAACAGTTTATGGGATTTTCTAGGATTCTACTGGTTCTGTCCCCCTGAACAGAGATGGAACCAAGTCTACAGGGAAGGATTAGAGTCTGGAGGGGAAAAGCTGACGAAATACTGCATTTATTTTGCATCATCCAAGTTCTCGGTTACATCTTACGAATATAACTATTTTTATATTACATATATACTTAATACAAATATTTTAATTTTAGTGTATTAAATAATTAAATATTTAATACACTGATTTTAGTACTTAGACAATGTGAGTGGGAAATGAACTATTTATTGATTCAGGTAGTTTAGAAAACAGCTGAAATGAAAGTGAACCTGAAGATCACATCTTGTGTATGAGAGAATAATCTTAATCTTTAAAGCTTCAAATATTCTGGAAAAGAAATTATAATTAACATCATTAAGGAAGAGATAGAGACACTTACGGTTCATGATATTTATGATTTTGTCCTTTGAGTCAGTCCCTAAAGTGAAAGTGTTACATTCAAATTAGGTGAAAGAGATAAAAGAGAAGAGAGACTATTCAAGATTTCAGATGTGGGGGAGAAACTACTGACATACTGAAAGATTCATTTCATCCATCGTGTGTTTTTAGACAGTTCATAATCATGTTAGTTATTTAAAAATGTTCAAAGACTTTTGTATCTGCAAGAAAGATTGAGTGAAATTTTTATTTATTACATGCAACACGCTTTTTGGTAAATCAGAGATTATAGTAATATGGGATAGTTCCCAAATTTGCTAAGAGCTATGCTCAATTTAGAATTAAAGATTTACAAGTTGTAATTGTGTCTCTCTGTTTCTCAAAGAAGAAAATGAGCCGTTTTTTTTCTGAAATGAAATGCATTTAATTGAAATGATATATTTGTTAAATTTAAATTTTTTTTATTAACATTTAAGAATTAAAAAAAGTTTCTGTGGTGTAGAATTTTAACCAACCTGAAGAGAAATTAATGATCGGAGTAGCTGCACGAGCAAATTAAAAATAATATTCTCTGATATTCGTACTGAGAGGGGAATATTAAATAATGCATCGAATCGTGCTTTGAGAAGCATTTTAATGTATTTCGTGCCACCAACGTTTCTGACATCGTATTTTCAGTTATTCTTCTCACAAAATTTCGGTTCGTCGACAAAATAGACAAATAGTCAAGGAGTGGTTCATTATTGAAATGGGTGGCATTCCTGTATCTTGGTTAGAAAAGAAGCAAAAACTCTGTATAACAGTCGAAAGCCGAAATCGTATTTTTATCAAAATATGTTCAAGAAATTATATGGCTGTTTCGAATTTTTGAATACTGTATTAACTTTGACATTCAAATTTATAATACAAGAACATATTGTAAAAGCCAGATTATTAAATATTTTGCCATCCTATATAAAGAATAGAAGAACTAAGGATAAAGATACTGAGTATTTCATTAAAATATATATATATATATATATATATATATATATATATATATATATATATATATGAACTATCAGATTTTTTAGCTTGAACTTTCGGATTTTTTAGTTTGAACTTTCGGATTTTTTGTTTGAACTTTTTGATTTTAGATATTTTTTAATTTGAACTTTAGGATCTCAAATATTTTTTGATTTGAACTTTCGGATCTCAAATATTTATTTTTTCTACCTATACAACTATTTTAAAGATGGGTGCATCATCTTGGGCGTTTGATGGTTCACTTATATTATGCACTAAATTGTTTTTAAATTTTAAAATTATTTTTAATTTTTAATATTGTAATATCTTTCAGAATGCGATGGCGAATAGTTTTATTTTTCAAGTATAATGATTTAATTTTAACTTTTTAATTTAAAGTATAATGGTTTAATTTTAACTTTTTAATTTTTTTTTTAAATTTGGATATTTTTCAATAAGTTGCAATAGGGGGGAGGTTGGCGCCATCAAACTAGTTTAACCCCACTTATCGGTCCTAAGTCCGAGATTGCACTTGGATATTTTATAATTTTTTATTTTATTTTATAATTTTTTAATTTTGTTTGAAAACGATGGAATATTATCTTTTATATTCGCCATTGATATTCTGAAGTGTTTTGGTATTATAGGTTTCATATATTTCAATTTTTCAATTGATAATTGTGATTGTTTTTATATATTTAAATATATATATATATATATATTTGGAAAATACAAAGCATAAAACATTTTTATGATGACCGATAACGAAAAGTTTGAAGATCTTTTATCAATTTATAAATTTTTGATATACGTGTTTTCAAGTCGCAAGTGTATGAAAAAAACAAACATTTGTTAGAAGAAGATAGTAATATTTTCATCTAAATGAGTGCGAAGTCAAATGGATATCCGACTTCTGTTATAAGTTAAAGATTATTTCGTATAGAAATGAATGACATGACAAAATGATACTTTTTCTCACTGGCCTGAAATAATGTATGATACATAAATATATGATCCATCAATATATCGTCATTTTGTTTTATTTATAGAAAGTTATTAATAATAAACTGGTTCAGAGATTTTATTGTATTTAATTACAGTTTTCCTTCTTAGTTATTAATTTATCACATTTGTATAGACATCGAGTATTATTTTGTTCATTAAGTTCTGAATCACCCTATACATTTTTACATATTCATATAAAGAACAATTTTTTCATATAAATATATTTTAATCACCTGATATTATATGTGCATTGTAATTCATTTCCAATCTAAATTTAATTGCGTTGAAATTCTAAAAACTCATTGTTTTCTTCTTTCGTGAGAAGAATATCTTTCAATCTGAAAAAAATAACTTTGAAATCATTTTATGTATGTCATTAAGCACGAAAATATGCGTTTCACTTGCAGAATAAAAACAAAATAAATGATTCAGTGTAAATTAATGCTGATCTTAATTTTTCAGAGTACCTCTCAGATGACACAGAAGAACAACCTGCGTAAGCAGACTGTGTCACGCGCGATGTTCATTCTCGATTATCTAAGATATTTTTAGGGACAAAATAATAAGTTACCTAGCATTATTACGAAGCATTCTCTGGTGTGGAAAGATGGAAATTTTGGTTCCTTCCTGAACTCGTTTATCCATTATATCTGATTAAGAGTCACAAACCTCTTCGATTTCTATTTAGATCTGCACATAATAATAGGAAGGAAAAATAAAAGGAATGAACAAATTGACTTCTCCAGCTTTATGCAGAAATCTCTGCATAGTAATTGGATGCTGATACATTTCCTTTGTACGACAATATCTCAAGCACATATTTAGAATTCCATCTATAATTGCACGTTAATTATTAACTAAGCCTTTTGTGTTCATTAACTGAAATTATTTTATTGCCTTTGATTCGGGTGGTAAAATAGTATAAAAGAAATTATACAAAAAATATTTTTCTTTAATTCTTTTTTCCCCATTAAAGTAAAAGTATTATATGAAGTTCCAAATGCGTTGCTTTGGTTTTTTTACCTCACCAATATATACTCGTCAAGCTATTATATTAGTTAAAAAATTTTCTCATTCAGCGTCAATATTTTTTAATTTATTGTGTTTGTTGTATGAATTACTCGATATGAGAAATTTTTGTTAAGTGAGGTTATACTATATAATGTGTGTTACTATTTCAGTGTGGTGCTTTAATAATATAGAATTTAAAACTTATTGCAATTTTTTAAATATAAATGCATATGTAGTTATCTTTTAACTGTAGTTTTATATCCAAATATTGACATCATCAATGTTGTTGTTTGACGCAATTAAATTCAGATAGTCATTCTGGATAACAACTAATATTCGATTTGAAATTTTTATTCTTACAAAAAAGTTAATATTATTAACAATATAAATAATATAATCTATTGTTTATATGTTATATAAGTGGAAAATTTGTTTGGATGTACCAATAAATTCAGCTGTGTTCTGTGGAAAATTTATTTGGATGTACCAATAAATTCAGCTGTGTTCTGTGGAAAATTTATTTCATATGGAATGATGGAATTGAAAACAGCTACATATGAAATATATTAAAAACAAAAAGCATATTTACTTAAAATAAAGCATTTGTGGTGAATATAAAATAAGACTTATGACGAGAAATATAAGAGGCACGGTAGACGAAAAATATTTTGAAAGAAAACAATTTTACAGAGAAAATAAAGAATAAAATGTCTTATACGTAATTTATGATACGAAAAAATTAAGCATGGGGAAATATTGAGCAATCTAATAAATTTTTGAAAATCTGACAGAGGGAAAAAGGCAAAAACGAATTTTGAAATCAAAGAATCACATTTCGTGTTTCTTGTAGCAGTCTAGTTAGCAGGAAACTACATGTACTACAAAAATACTTTAAATATTAGAATTAAGATGGTTAGTAATGGTAAACTGTAAATGTCTTAGGGTTCTTTTTATTTCATTTTCATTGGAGATTTAGAATAAATTAGTGTGTTAATGCTTCCACCGTCAATGAAAATAACTCTATAATATTTAATAAAAAATATTTATTTAAAAATATTCTTTAAATTATACGAAATAATGCATAGACAAACAGGGGTTTCAGTTGGTCACACTCGCAGACAACCTGTAAGAAACATTTTTCCTTGTTCGCCATGAGACGATTCTCTCATTGCTTCTTTCTTATCTGCTGGGTTCGGCTGTAATCCAGCCAAAACAGAGCACAACTGTTGCCACACGTACAGAGCCATATCCTTATATGAGATTTCTAAGGCATTTAATAGGAAAGATTCTGAACTCTATAAAAAAAGTTTCGCATTTAATGCACCAAATTCTTATATCATCATTTTTAGTCAGAGAAAGAAATGTGCAATTAATTAAAGAATTGCGATTTCGTAAACTTTTGCTTTTGGGGAAATATTGAATTATTATTCTATTCTATTAAATTCTGGAAAAATACTATTTTTCTAACTGGTTTTATTTTAATTACTTACACTAATAAAAACCATTTAGTATCATTCATATAGTTGTTAACGCCTTTTGGCTCACGTTTCAAATTTCTTTTGAAATAACTATTGTGAGTTGCACTAAATTAATTCAGTCATTCCTTATAAAAATAGAAGGAGACTTTAATCAATTTTAAGGTAACAAGAAATTTTATTAGTCAAGAAACAGGAAATTAAAGATCCTTTTCTTCAAGTAAATTTCGAGTTCTAAGAAATCAAACAATGTTTTCATTAAAAAAAGAAATGGCTAAATACATTCCAATTTTTTTCTCCAAATTATTGTATATTTAGGTCACAAAATTTTGAAATATTTCTGTGTGATATTTCTTTTTTATTAGTTACTTGATATTGTAAGTATAATTTAAAATTGTTCCTCAAATTATCATCCTATTCAGTAAAACTTCGTTTGCATTGTAGACTGTGTACAAGCAAGGATTTTAACACTGGAAAGACTGAAACTTAGTGCATGCCTATGTTGCACAAAAGCAGTCAAAATGACTGCATTGCAAAAGAATGATTAATGTGTAAAGAAATTTGTTTAAAATTAACTTTTAATAATTTTTGTGTTATTTACAGTCATATAACAAGTTATTAGAAAATATTAACAATGAAAAAAAGTTGTTATTGATAATTTTTATTTTCAGTTATACGTATATGTCCTTAAAATTAAGCTTTATTTCCTCCCTGAAATTGGTAGCATTCAAATCATTCAGTTAAATAAATCAAATAAATGTTTTGGCTTTTTCTCGTCGTGTGTGTTTCTCATTTCCTATAAATCCAGGAGTTTTACACAGCTCTCATAATTTGTGTGAATTAATTGTACGTTACATAAGACTAAAAATGTTTAAATGTAAACTTTATATTCTAAGCACTTGTAGGATTGATTAAAATGCTTTATTTCAAACTGTGTCACATTAAAAAAATTCTTTAATTCGGCATAAAACTGACTATGGACTTATTTTATTAAAAGCAATCAGTTTTTACAGTGTGCATATAAACGTTGTTTTTTTCCAAAATTTTATACTATTTTTTTTAAATAACACACCTGTTGTAAGAATTCAAGTTTAAAGAACTGAATATAAGAGTGCAAACATATACACTTGAAAATATAGTATTAAAATAAATATTTATTTGTTTATGACGCAGAAAGTATAAAACATAAGTGTACAAATACGTTTGTCTCTTTATTTTTTGTATCTTATTCAGTTGTTCTTGAATTGTATTTTCATAATAATCCTCTCATTGCCCTTTTTAAGTTGCATTTTTGAATAAAAATTCATCTGTTAAAAATTTTAACGGAACATATACATTCTACTCTTTATCTGGAAAAGGGGAAAGTAAAATAAGTTAGAAAAAATTCTAAAATTCTTTCATTTATTACCTTTATGAAAGGGAGCTAAAGTTTCATTATTTACATGCACAATGGTGTAAAAAATATATGATGTTAGAATAATGCTTTACTTGGAAATATATTCAAGAAATATTTTTATTTACAATTTAAAGGGGAAAAAAACTAGAACTTTCCTTGAAGCCGCTTTAACAAAAAATTTACTGTAGAAAACTTAACAACATTGAGGAACTTTCTTTCCATGAGCTTCATTTTTGAGAAAAGGAAAGATAAAACTGTCAATAATGATAAAGACTGGCTGGTAATTTTTAATGTTTTCTTAAAAATACAAAAGTGCATGGTATCCCTAAAGTTATTTTAAGGTCTATTGGCTTATATTTACTTAAAGTGAAAGTTTTTAATGCGTTATGTGTTTGGTAATATAATATATTAAATTATTTTGGGTTACATAATAAAACTAGTCAGATAAATCGAATTTATAAAGTTTCTCGACATTTTATTATAACTGATGTAAGTTTTCAAAACATAGTTTATCATTCATATAGCTGAAGTCGTGAATACCTTATATAAACCCACTTAAATAAGTTAATTATTTATAAATCATTTTGAGGGTTATTCATTTCTTAATGAAATTTTGCACTAAGAAAACGATGTATATGTACACTTATTTTCGATACTTACATTGGTTTACTTGCTTGAAAATTATCATTTTTAAGCATTTGTGCAGAGTTTCTAACTGTTACATTGAGTATAAAAACAATTCAATGTACCTTTTCGAGTTTTATTGTACGATGCAATAAATTCTAGTTGAATCACAAAGATAATTAATTCTAATACAAGAATATATATATATATATATATATATATATATATATATATATATATATATATATATATATATATATATCTTTATATATAAAAATCTTCTGTGCGTGTGTTTGTCACTAAACTCCTCTTAAACGGCTGGACCGATTTCGATGAAATTTTTTGTGTGGATTCAAGTAAATTCGAGAATGATTTAGATTCACAATTCAACCAATATCGCAATTAGTTAAAAATATATTAATTAAAAACATTCAAAAAATACAACTCAACATTCACCTGCATTGTTGTAACAACGCTATTCTTATAAACAAATAATATAAAAAAACAAATTTTAAATCAATTCCTATTGATCAACCAAGATTAACCAAGAAAAAATTTATTTTAGCTACTTTTTATTAAATAATTGCAATTAATATAAATATGTATATACATGTGACAGAATCACAACATTAAGCGATAATTAATTTTTATTAATTATCATTAAAGTATCGTGTTGTCACCTAAAACAATCGTGTATATAAAATTTCCTTTCAACTGAATGCTTTATTTAACACGTGAGAAAAAAAAACCTTTTCAAATTTTGACATAGTCGCCAAAAGGGTCGCTAAGGTGCCAACATGGCTGTATTTGTAATTTTTTAAATAATTCCTTATAATCAATTTTTATTAATTATAATTAAATTATTGCATTGTCATCCAAAATAATCATGTACAGCTCAATTGAGCGCTTTAAAATGTATTTTAATAACAATTGAAATTAATCAAACAAACAAACAAACAAACAAATAAAATATGTATAGAGATCGTGAGCTAATTTTAGGAATTGAAAAAGACGTAAGTTGGCGTCGAAAATTGATTTTCAGCCAAACTGGCCAAACCCGGTCTTTATTGTTACGAAAATGCAGACGATTCACGCTTTTTAGCGTTTTTAATTAATATCTTTTCAAATAATCTTTATATATGTAATTCTTCTGTGCGTGTGTATGTAACCGAACTCCTCCTAAACGGCTGGACCAATTTTGATGAAAGTTTTTGTCTGTTCCAGTGGACTCGAGAATGGTTTAGATTTATAATTCGGCTTAGAAATGTTTATTTCATTAATTTTTTATTTATAAATTGTTGATCTTGGAATGTTTAACATTGGATTCGGCAGACTGCACTACGATCACAGTATCGAATATTCAAAAATCTTTTATTATAATTCAAGTTTGTCCCGACAGTTGATGCTGTGATCATTTTAGGAAAATATTTTTTCACTTCGTGTTATTATTTTGTTGAAATAAATCGAGTGTTAATTAAATTTTACATTCAGATGTAATTAGTGTTTGAAATTTTACTCAAAATGATCCAGACTGTTAAAGCTTATTCATAAAAATTTGGAATTTTTGAATTTAAGATGTGAGTATAGGACAACGTCTGTCTGGTCCTCTAGTATATATATATATATATATATATATATATATATATATATATATGATTAGGGTTAAACTATTATTAAAATTGATTTAATCTCCATAACATTCTATGTCACATCAGATAAAACTAGTTTTATATATTTAATTATAAGAGTAATTAAATTTTATATTGTTTTATGTGTCAGAAAATAACTAAAATTTAAGAAATAGAAGCCTATTTTAAGCAAAAGGAAATCATTATGATCATTAAAGCAGTTATTGTAGATTTTCGAACTAGAACAGAAACACCTCAAAGATAAAAAAATAGTTAATAGTTGTTCATTTTTCAAGAAAGATCTTCAATAATTAAGCAGAGCAAAAATGTTTCATCTTGGTAGCTTCTCCAGCCCAGTCTAAGGCGTTCAGACGCAGCTGTTCAAGGTGTATTTCCATTACAAAACCACGTGCCATGGAAAAAATACCTTAACATCTGTTCTTTACTCCCAATAGCTGTCATCCCTCAAAACTTTATTGAATACTGGTATGAACGATTCCACTTTACAACTTTATTTATTTTTTTTACTTTTTTGAGATGATACTAAGGAAAAGGGACGGGAATAAAAAAGAAGAAAAGTGGAGTCGCTTTTCTGCGTTCGTAGTCTTTTATACAAGAAGTTATCATTGATTCCCTAGATTGTAATAGCAAGAAATGTGATGATTTGATTTTGTAGAATTCATCTCCTTATAACAGATAGTTTTTTCTTTCATACATAAATAGATAGGTAAATATGTGTTACGCTACCCTATAAAGTGGCTATGTCGACGAAGATTTATAAAAATCCATTTTTTTATTGACATTTCCTCAGAGGCAAGTGATACTTGTTTCTACTTCTTCCTGCTGAGTTACGGCAGTATTAGGAGTACTTCATGAATTCGAAGGGAATATAGTCTATTCTCTCAAAGTGTTAACGTGTAATAGGATTATATATATATTTCTTCAGAATAATACGTTTTTGACAAATAAGGGGGGGGGAGAGTGCAATTGCTTTGGCTCGATGGCTATATTGTAGAAGTGGAAGATGCCGGGGGGCACACCTTTTAATTCATCAATTCACTTTGCATCTCAGAAATAGGTATAAGTTGTACTTTAAAATTCAACAAATATAAGGTAAATAAGATAGTGGCAGTTTTATTACATTTATTTATTCAGATAATTTCATGTCATCTATAGTTGCAAACACATTTCATTTTAAAATCAATTAATGAGACAAACATACACTGTAACACTTTTCTGAAATTTTTTAAATATCAGCAAAGAAATGGGTTATTGAAATTCTCATCTAAGCCTAAAAGTTAATGTCAGCCAACTCGCATCTATTTTTCTCTTTTAGATATGAAAAAAAAAAACTTTGCTCGCACTAATAGATGTTGAATGTAATATATAGAATAATTTCTTATTTGGTTTTTTGACTGTCTTGGCTGGTCACAAAAATACCTCTTTGTGTACTGCAGGTGAACCACGGGCCGCTATTTTCACACCTTTTGACAAATAAGCACCAAGATAAAATTTAATTTTTCATTTGTTGCCAGAGGCGCTTTAAAAAACAGTCTGTCCTTTGAGTACTCTCAATAAAGTTCCTGCAAAAGAGAAAAAATGCATTTCTACTTAAGTTAATACTTCGAAGATATTCCTCATTGACAGAAATACCCAACAGTCGAATGCAGCATTCCAAAAAGTGTTGTATAATTCACAATTTTTGAACAATAAAGCATGATAAAACGTGAGAAATCGAGAATAGTTATTAATTTATAAAAAATAAGTTTTCTAATAAAATATTTTTTTTCATTCAATCGACATGAAGTAATTGACACTTAATTATGTCGGAATATTTAATAAAATTATTTTGCCAAAAATTGAGAAGAAAAGAAAAACTCATGGAAAACGTAAGTTTAAATGAAATTGATTTTGACTTTATTAATTTCAGCGGAATATATGAGCCGTTTATGATTTATATAATAGATTTTTAATTAACTTTAAATTGCAGTACGATTGACAAATTGCATAAATATTTCTTTTTATGTTAAAAAGAAAGAAAAACAAACAATTTTCAGATTATCAGTACCATGATGCATATAAACATAATTGTTGTTTTGAATGCAACATAAAAATATATAAATAATTTTCAAAATAATTGTATATTTTAGGTTCATTTCCATAACAAATAATTGAAAGGCATGATCCCCCCTAACGTTTTAACTTTGAATAGAAAAAAAAGGTTATATGAACTGTTTTAGAATAAATAATCTCAATTTATTTATTTAAAAAATATTGTTTTGATTCCTTTGATAAAAAAGTCATATTGTCCCGAAGATTCTTGGAGAAGAACAGGTAGCAATACAGCGGTTGAATAGAGCAATGAGAATTTATTGAATGCAAGCGTGATCTACTTGATTTTACACCAGACCAACCGACCCCCAGCTGGAGGGAAGCAGCTTATATAAGATACAGTGGTGAAATCTAGAATATTTTGGAAGTACTTGAACTAACATAAATTTGCATACGCTGCAACTCTATGGACAGTTCCACAAGCCATTGAAAGTGGTTTCCGAATGTCGAATTTGGCATTAAGTATTTGATGAAGCTTCTTCTATCTGAGACGCTTGTGTATAAATGGCTTGTAAGCTATAGACGATATGCACTGGTGGTCACCGTAAAAGCAACACCAAGAAAGACAAGAGATAGCACAACAAAATTTATATTGTAGATAGCATGTTTACCAAGTATCAAATGATTTAATTTATAGACTTCTGTGAAGTGTGGTTCCTGCCAGAATCAGTAGCCAGCGTAGTCGCCATTGTTGGAGATCACCGCTGCCATACGCCGCGGCATTCATTCAAAGAGACTTTGGATGTGACCACGGTGTCTCCATACTCGAATCCAACCATCGTGGTGTTTCAGACAGATGCGTGACTCGTCAGTAAAAACAAACTTCATACAATTCTGCAGCCTTCATACTTCTTTCATTGCACCATTGGCGGCGGAGACGTCTGGAGTTTTGCGTCAAGGGTAAACCAAGCAATGGACGTATTGCGGACAGACCACTCTGCTGAAATCGGCGTCTAATGGTACACGCAGACACTGAATGATACGTTACAGACTCAAAGTGCTGTGCCATGGTTCTTGAAGTGACTGAGTGACCCGTCACTATCTTGCTCACAATTTGCCTGTCCTCACGTGAAGTGTTTCCTGAGGTTGATGCGATCGACCACGTTGGTCCGTCGTACACTCCTGCATACAACGGTCACATATCCGCAATAAAGTTGTTTGGTTTCGTCCATTACGACTACCGATCTGCCTGAAAGGTAATCCACAATCTCGGTAGGCCACTATCCTTCTTCAGTCGAACTCGGATACTTGATCAAAAGCTGATCGCTGTTTTCTACGAGATATAACTGATCGTTTTTTGAAAAAAAAACACAAGAAAAACACAATTGCCGAACTTGAAATCGTCGAAATCTCCAAGCCGTAAAAAGCGCTTTGAGTCGCGCGACAGGTGCGCGTGATGTGTGTCTGCGCTGAAATTCTAATCATTTGCATATCTCACCTCCGCTAATGCATGATGTACATTCCATGTTATTTGCATGCTTCCTTCAGGATTTTGTACTTACGGTGGCTAGCAGTGTAGAATTATTACATAATTTTGCGAGAGAACTTTAATAAATTCTACAAATACTATCACAAATATTTTTATGTATTAGTACTAATACTAGTGACTTACCATATATATCCCTTACATGTTTAATTTGAGAAAGGTATGCCAAAAACTTTTAATTTCTTAGGCAATTCAGAGAAATAGAAGCCATTCAAACTTTTATATTTTCATATGAGAAATTGGTTTTAAGTTGATTCTCTACAATGAGAAGTGCAAATGATTTACGAATATTACTATGTGATACACTATTCTTTTTTGACACGAATACGCTTCTGAGAAGGTTTTCGTCTTTTTTCTCGCTGACAGATTTGACGAGAGCTGGTAGTCTCACCGAGAGTATGGACGAGTATATCAAATACATTCTGCAATGCTGTTCGTCTCCTATGATCTGTTAATTATTAAATAATTAACCCAGTGTTTCTCAAACTTCCAGTGTATTGGCGACGCAATTTTCAATCATAATTTTAACCGCGCCCCTCCCCATACAATGAAAATGCATTGAATGCAATAATAATGTACTTTAAAACTAAAGCTACAATACGATTTAAATTAAAAACCGAATAAGTTATCCAAATAAATATTAAATTTTGGATATAATTTTGTATATGATAAACTTATGTGGAAGAGAATTACTAAACTTGTTCTTACCTTGGTATTTATACTTAGTATCAATTATATTGTGCCGTACTGTGATGCATTTATAAATATAGTATATAATATAGTACATCAGAGTAAATGTGTATTTTATTTTTTATTATGACAGAATATATTTTGTTTTGTTTCCTTTTAGTAAATTCGTAATTTTTAAATAATATTTTATTTTCGTCACGCACGCGCCCCCCTTGTAGGATTATCATGACCCCTAGAGGGTGCCCCATACTATGAGAAACACTGAATTAACCATTTATTAACAGATGTTTAAAAGCCTTAAAAATTTCCAAAGGGCTCTTTTTTTCTATTTTTGAAGTGGAATAATAACTGTCGCACATTTCTGTTCAACACGCTCATTCAAAGATGACTGATTTACAATATGCTTGAAATACTTAAAAATTTTAGAAAAAAAAGTACTGCAGACAATCTCCAACTTAAAATCGTCATCTACTGCATTTGAGTCATAGCGACTATCTGAGATTTCTGTATCAAAACTTATGACATGACTAGGTATAAAAAATTTATGAAAAAATTTGATATATTAGTTTTCAATTAATGGACTTTAAATGAAATTTTCCGTGATTATGCAATTTCCTTTTAAGCTGATTCTTCTTATCAATATGTTTGGTGGTAAGGTTTTCAGTATTATGCATCATAGACATACATATATTTCTATTAAAATACATTTTCTAATCATCTTTGTCATTTAAATCTTTCTTATTTGCATAAGCTGTAATGTGCAGGACGTTAAAAACTGACAAGAATAGTTTCATTATTTTATTTTATGACCATTTATTAAAACAAATATAAAATTGATCAAGGTACGAGTATTTTACATTGAACTTTCGCAAAGAACAAGGCAGCTCTTCAGGAGCGATGTAAATTTATTGTAGAAATAATCCTTGAAATACAGGATTCAAGAGAAATATTCGCAGGATAAATCTCAGAAGATTTTCACGCCTTCTACAGCATTCAGACACAACACTATTCCCAAGCACCGATCGTCCTACTCAATAGCCTAGTGAATCGCTACTCGACTCTTCACGGTCAAGGCAAGACTACTAATCACTAGTCAAAGTAATACCTACAAATCGCTAGTCAAAACAAGCCTCACTCAGTTTTGGCGAGCTTCTCCCTATTTATAATCCTCGTGGATCCTTCGAAAAATATCCGCTTGCGTCATAGATCGTGAAATTAGTCTATTTCTCCACAAATTTCCAGAAGAATCTATAGGGTCCCGAACTCACCAAAAGTGGTCACGAAAAATGATGCCAGTTTGGCTCTTTCGCCGAGATTTCGCAAATTTTCCATTGAATCGACATTGTATTGTAAGGAAGGCGTTGCTAGCGAATATTATAATTTTAACATAAAACAAATATAACATAGTGTAATATAAATTCTTTACACATCCAAATACAAATATCTTACACTATTTTAGACAAAGTTCGTACCAATATCTAATGTAACATGTTGCCAGAGGGAGCTAAATACTATTAAAAATACCATTGACATAATACTTTTTATAAAACAATTATTTATTTAAGACTTATCTAAAAATTTATACAAATTAGCACCATGTTTTCGACTTGTGATTAATCCACTTTCTAAAACATATACTTTAAATCCCATTTCATTCACTAAAAAAGGATAAGAGATTAAATATTAATGTAATAAAGTTACTTAAATTTAAGTAATTATCTCAAGGATTACAAAAAAAGAAAAAAAAACTATTTTTAAAAAACTCTTATTAGTATTTTTTTCAACTTTCTCGATCATAAAAACGTACAAAAAATATGTTACAAGTACATTTATCATCAAAAGGGGGGCAAAAAATAATGGCTGTCATGAAAAAAATAAATTGAATCTACATATAATGAATATCTATATATTCCATTTTTTAAGAAATTTTTCTATAACGTTTAAGGGAATTAAACTTCTCTAATAGGTTGTTCTCCAATAAACACAGAAAACACCGAATTTAGTATAAGGTATAATAGAAATTATATATTTTTTTCAATACAGAAATTTATGTTTAAAAATTTCTTCACGCACTAACGTAATAGACTTATTCTGAATTTTTTAAAACCGAGAACCACAATGAATAAAAAACTTTTGTAGCAACTGCTTTATGTTTCATTCTCAAAAGAAAAATATCCTACTTCAAAGAAGAAGATGAAGTACATTCAAAATAAATGGAATAATTTCGTATATTAGAAATAAATGATGTTTCAAAAAACGATTATATATATTTTTTCCTCAAAGCATGCTACAAAATTTAATGTTTATAAGTCCAAATATTTTTTTTACTATTGTTAAAAAAGAAATGAAGGAAATATAAAGCAAAACATTGCAACTACTTAACGTAATTGCAAAATAAATAAAAAAAGAATGTCTCATTGAATCTAAGTTAAAAGAATTTGTTTTAATGAAAATGTAAGTATATTTTCTTGCAATATTGAAAAAAAATGTTAAGTAACTTGTTTTTAATATTTGCTAATATATCGTACTCTTTCAATAAATAATGACACAACATACGCTGCAACCAATAAGAATTTTTAAAGTTCTTGAAGCTGTAAACTGACATCAATAGGTCTCTGGAAAATATCTTCAAAAAGGCAGAGTTTTTTACTCTGTCTTTAACTATTGGTATAATATTTTTAAAAATTTGTATAGCACTATATTTAATACTACAAAAAAAACTAAATGTGTTCTCTTTGAAAACCAGGGGATACATGGGCATAACATAAAACAATTTCCTTTACAGTCCTGGCGAAACTATCGAAAAATTTTGTAAGTTTTGAAATGAATATAATCCTTTTTGCTGTTTGAATTACGATCGTTGCTAATGAATATGGACCTACACTTAGTTTGATGTTTGTCTACAAGATGTTGCTCGTGCACCACACAGTAAATACAAGAAAATTTGACTTAAACAACAAACCCTAGGTAGAGCAACCTACAAGGATGGTGCGGAATTAATAGTGCCTACAACAATAGTAGATGAAGGAATAATATTTTTGCAAAGTAGGTATGAATTCATAATAATTTTCTACTAGTAGTATTTAGTATTATAAAATTTATATCTTCCTCTTGCATCTGTATTGGTATTTAACGAATAACATTATTTCTCGTAATATATTACTTTCTTTAGATAACTTATCAGTGCTATTAATTAATTATTATTTTATATACAATGATAGACTCGTCCAACTACATGGAAAATGAAAAGTTCGAAAGGATAAGAGTTTTCAATTTTAACTGCATTTTCTTTAATTAGTCACTGTATTGTGCTATAGCTTAAGGTTAGTATTTTTAAAATAAGAGGTAAATCCTCAAACACATAACTCTTAAAATAAATTATTTTATAAAAGGTATTATTGCATTACATCAAATATTATACTTTCTACCACATTTTGAAATTGTAATAAGCGGTAATTAATGCATTTTCATCTGTTGCACGTGTCTGCAAATTTTGCAACTGTTGTTGAAAGATTTTTAAATTTTTGATGAATCTTCTAAATATATTCAATATGCATGTACTTATCATTTGGAGGTTTTATAGAAAGAAGTTTTCGTAACCTACTTAGCTTCATTTTCTCATTCGATATTGCTTTGAGGCACACTACGCTCATTGAGTGTTCTTCATCTTCTACAGATTTTCTGTAAAATCTCTTTCAGTTACTCTGACAAATTGCCATAAGCGTATTTCCTTCTTTCTTTTTTTTTGAGACGCATGCTTCCAATATGAGGCTTTAGGTAACAGCTTACTTTTAATTTACTCTCAAAAATGTAATTGAAAACACAAACCAGAGAGAAAAGTTACTGCCATAACCAATCTAATGATGGATAGTGGTGAGCCATTTAGTTTTACTTAACTAACAGGAACTAATATTACATAATGTGACAGTTAATCGTAAGATCACTTGAATGCGGCGTTTTTATACCATTCGAATAGCCCAATTTCATAATCGTAAAGTACTTACTATTAGCTACGTAGTAGGGTTGGGTTACTTATCATTTTAGATTTTGAAATTACAACGCACGAATTCTAAAGAATTTTATAAAATTAGTAAACATGTGTATAAACAATGCCATTAAGTGTTTTTGCAATTAGTTTTTACCATGAAAGCTGGAACGCTCGCATCTGGAGTTAAAGACCAAGATGGCAATAACTATCTTATGTTTTGGTTTTCTCTACCTTCTTTTAAATTTAGAAGAAACATCTCCTGGTTTGGATTAAAGAAATAATAATTGCCTTTTATAATGCAGAAATAAAAAAAATAATAACATTCCAACTGTTCTTTTTCAACATTTTTTTCAAATATCAAACAATGGAAACAATTTATGTGTTGGTTGTTACTTTTGTATTTTCTCTCTTTCACATTATTTAGTTACCCTCTTTTTTATATTTTTTTTGCTCAAAGTAGAATTCATCCTTTTCTATTTCGTTTAAAATGTCCGATCTTTTGAAGCTTCTTCATGAAAAAAAATAGGATTGTGTCGTTATTTACCTTCTGTCGAGACAGACGTCTTTTGCAAAAAACACTCTGAGTTTTCTACCGCAGTATTCGAGCATCGAACAGGAAAGAATATTAAAAAGGAAGCGCTGGCTACTGATAGACGAACTCCTCCGTTTCCTGCTTATGACTGATGGGAGGGATTTCTTGCAAATTCTGCATCTATGATCATCTTTATCTCACTTTTTTCTTACAATATTTTATGACATGTTGTTTAACTACATGACTTAAAGGATGCTTGAGGAAGTATGATCTTTTTGTATTGACAATACAAATTTGCATTTACTTGCAAAAAAAAAAAAGATCTTGATCGATTGAATATTAATGTCGCACTGTTCAGCTACACGAGGGCTTTTGGTGACGGACCACGTAATTTTGAACCATGGTCAAGTTGTAACGAGACGACACCTGAGCTGGCACCGCCCCTCTCCTAACTATCACATCACACCAACGGGAGGACGTTTCAGCACTCCACAGATTTAACGTGCATCGCTGCCCTACACGGCAGGTCTTTAGCTCGAACTCGTGACAAAGCAAGCCACAGTCCGATACCTATACCACTCGGCTACCACGGCCACAAGATCTTGATCGGTCCGAAATATAAATTGTAGAACAACATATTTATAACGTAGTTTTGGAATTCGAATTTAATTCATTATTTTATGCCATCATTCTTAATAGATTCTAAAACAGCTTCTCGTATATTTGCTTATGTATTTAAAATATCATTAAATTTATTGTCTATTAAAACAGAAAAATTATAATTCATTGGATATATGATCCTGCAGGTTAACTGATCCATAAATGTTAAAATTTATTTTTTTATGTCACTGATAATGATACTAATTGTTTCTATTTGCCATGTTTGGTCTAAAAAATATACTTGAGGGGGCTCAGTGAAAGAAATTTTGGTCTAAACTGCTGCTGAAATTAATGGGAAAATTAGATTTATAAATATATATATATAATTTATCTCAGTATCTTTGAACAATAAGATAATAAATCTATTAATAATTTTTTACGTTAAAAGAAACCAAAGAACTAGGGGCTTATATCCTTATAACCTCAATGATAAATGAAAGAGTGCTCCTTCAATAAAGTATCATGAATCTGAGTTGGATAAGAAAATAAGTTTTATTTATACCGATAAGAGAGAATATAACTCTAATTTTTCTCGAAGTTTCTAGAGACATGAACTTGAAATATCTTGTAAAATAATAGAAAATAAAGGAAATTGTGGTCTATTTTACAATTTGTAAAAGTGACGCTGAATAATGCACTTACGTAAATGAAAAGTTGTTTCAAAAAAATTGTATCTTTAATCACAAAGAGTCTCACACTAACTTTCTAAAACACAGTCTTAAGTACTAACTATATTAGCTTGTTATCACAAACACACACACAGAATACAAAATAACTTTTCATAAGAAAGAACGATGTCCATGTTATTGAAAATGCAAAAGTAAATAATAGATGAATGGAAACATCAATGATACATACACATTTCTGTAGAAAAATAAATAGCTATGCTTAAAAAAATTTATAGTGTTTATAAGTCAAAATATTTGTTAAAATCAAGCTAATAACTGTATCATTACTCAAGTACTGTAGTTGTACAGAATTAAGTTAGGAATAAACTGTGTATACGTCAGATGTATGAGATAGATGAGAAATAACTTCAATTAAGCTATTGATGATTTATAATTAAGTTTATAGCGGAGCTATTACGTATTATAAATGTAAATTAGATCAGGAAATCTAGGGATATCATGAATGCGAAACAGAAGATGAGATCATTTGAATTAAGTGAAAAATAACTGTAATGTCTAAAATTAGTACTCAGTTTAATGAAAGATTAAGATATAAATATAACTCTACTATATAATCTCATCTTAATGATGCTTTTTCTTAATTAAGTTGGACAGTATCATTGTAAATTGATTGAATAGATAGACGACCTATACCTTAAAAGGAGGGTTTTTCTTGTACATCAACAAACGTCCACGTGGTGAATGTCAAAAAAAGTTAAACTAAGTAAATATAAACTTTAAAGCAAATGTAAATTAGTTATTTTATTTCTTAGTCTGATTAAGAGTTTCAAAGGCTTTTAATAAATTTGAAGGTATTTTTATAATTTAAAGGAAAAGCGTGAAAACGTGATTCAATATGAAAACATTTTTAAGGATAAGAGCTTTATTCTTAAAATGAAAAGGTACAATAAAAATAATTGTGAAACCAGTCTGTGGTGATATAGTTTACAAAACAAACATGTTTGACAGAAAAGAAAAATAACAGTACTCACATTTCGAGGGGGGGGGAGCTGAAAAGGCAGAATATTTATTTAAAATTAATTTTCCCATCATTGTTTTAATTTTTTGGCTGACAGGAAAATCTTCGGGTTTGCCAAACTTTGCATACTTGCTATATAATTGCCATAGTCTTTTCAATGGTTATTTTGCCAAGTGGTTATAATAAACCAATAACACTTGAGAAGTTACATACAATATAATTGATTCATTTGCTAAAAAAGTATTACTTGGTATGAAAATATTACATTATTTTAGTTTATATATAAGCTATATTTTACGCATATGCTCAAATATCTGAATTAAAAAGTAGCATAAGTCATATACATAGTAAAGCCGAAATTCACATTCGCAGTTTTTACGTTCCCACAACTTAAAATGTATTGACTCTTAGTTTTGACAAAATTGTGTAGAAGCAAAAAGGTTGACATTAAAAGTTTCAGTTCATCTAAAATAAGCCAAATTAAGATTATAAAAAATACACACACACAAAGAACATAGTAAGTTTTTCTTACATACATGTACTCGTGCAAATGTATGACAGTTATAAGTCTTTCTATGCCCATCTCAGTATTCGTAACCTTGTATACTACTGAGGTGCATCAGCAAATGTTCCGGTCGGGTGGTCAGTCTGACACGAAACCCCCAATATTTAGCTCCCAAGCAAGCGTGCCACTCAGTTATCGACCCCCTGAAGGGATGAAAGGCTGAGTCGACCTTGCCGAGTCCGGGACTTGAGCCCCGGACCTGTGGCGTGGAAGCTCAATATACTAACACCGGGATCATAGGAAGCGAAACTATCTATACAAACTCTAGTGTGATGTCTAACTTATTAAATAACTAATGTCAATTATTCTAAATTGACAAAATGTATTGCGATGACTTAGATTTTTATAAATCCAATTTGATGCCTTTTCAATTTTTCGAACATCATTTCTATGTGTATGTCGATTTACAGTAAAAATTAGATTTCTCCAAAATAATTTTAATATTTTGAATTTATTTGCATTATTTCTAATAGTATTTTATATTCTAAATTTTATTTCATTCCATTAATACAACTAAGTGTAAGAGAAAGTTTCTTAGACTTTGTTTAA
The DNA here is from genome assembly GCA_019973935.1 of Trichonephila clavipes. NCBI lineage: Eukaryota > Metazoa > Arthropoda > Arachnida > Araneae > Nephilidae > Trichonephila > Trichonephila clavipes. Next base: position 172,723 of record BMAU01020376.1, read on the forward strand.
TTCTGCAATTTTAGCTCACAGCCTCAGAGTATATTAATGTATTAATGCAGCTACATAAATTTCGCCTCTACTTATGTCCTGGGTACTGATTTGCTCTCAGTTACATTTATAGAAACTAAGTAATATTGACAGCCGTGCATACTCACTTACACACACACACACACATATATATATATATATATATATATATATATATATACCATATATATATATATATATATATATATATATTATCTAAATATTAATTTTAATTGAAATTAGTTAAGAATAAAATTCTTTTGCTAAACAAGTTTTACAAGGCGAACTTTATTTCCTACAATGGAAATTATTATCACATAACAGGTTGTAGATTTCTCAAAAGGTAGATGAGCAAGTAAGTGTCCAGTCAATAGCTATTTACAATTTTATGAATATAAATATGTTATGAATATAAATCGTTTTATTTGCATCAATATATTGATGATTTTATCTTTCATTTAGCAAAAATAAATATTTTCTAAAGATTTGTCCAGATTGTACAATTAAGAAATTTGTCTTATATATATAATTCTTTTTAGTCACACTAAAAAATGCAAAATATTTCTAGATATTTAACTACAATTAAAATATTATTTAAAATATGCTAATATTTATGACAAAATACAGACAATTTTAGTTTCAATGCTGTTAAAGTACCACATTAGATTAAGGTATATGTCAATAAAGAGAAACATTATTCGCGACATTGTAAATAACTTAGCGAAGTATGTAGCCCAATGACCGAGTGATAGTGTATTGCGTTTCCCCGCTACAAAACTGGGGTTTAAATCTCGGGCTGCTCAAGTTCATCTCAGCCCTTGAGTGGGTCAGATGAGTACCAAGCTTGTATGGGTTCTAAACATTTGGAGCTTCGCGTTAGACTGACCACCTGACCAAAAATCTGCACATACATGTCAGTGCCCAAGGTCACAAAAACTGAGATGGGTACAGTAGTATTGGCATTCATGGTCTGTTATGCCATTGAGTTTAGTTTAACAAAGTATTAGTTTCATAAGAATTAGAAAAAATAAGATTCATCTTAAAATGTGGGAAAGAAAGATATTTTAAATACTATATGTTCAGAATAGAAACACCCAATTAAAATGAGGTGGGTAAAGATTGACCTTTTTTGAGCCATCGGCAAATTCATATTATGCATTTTTTTAACACTAATACTAAGTCTAAATAAGAAAATACTAGGTTTTTTTCAAAAAATTATTTTATCAAATAGAGAAGACAGGAAAAGAATGGTAATGTTAACCTACTTATAACGAATGTCTTCGATTATATTGCATTCTCGCTTTCACTGGCTAAATCGTCAATGGACCATCCAGTAGCAGCTTCTTGAAGGAAATCAGCATATCTAAAATTTGGCGTTTTTGTCTGAGTGGGATTATGTCTCAAGTTTCGTCCACGTCATTGCCCATGGTTCAAAATTATGTGGTTCGTCACCAAAAGCCCTCGTGTAACTGAACAGTGCCACGTTAATATTTACTCACTCACTGAGTGGGATTATGGCGCCAGTATCCCAAGTACCAAAGTAGAGATGATACATGGGCACAACAGCCAACAACTCTAATACCAACTTTGCACTAATAATACCTTTCAATGTTTGGATTATGACCTATACCTGTTCTTATCCATATTTTATACACTTTTGAACGTATTCCGTGATCTTAGATGGAGTTGATTAACCGAGGAATCTTCCCGACTTACTTAAAATGACTTGGTACCTTTTGAGCAAACTTCTTTATTTACGTATGTAAAAATTATATTTTAGCATTTTATACAATGCTTCTATTCAAGAAAATGTTACCAGATGAAAATGTTCATATATTACTCACACAATTTTAAAAATTTAAATTTTTAGAAGAAAATTGGGAAAATTTTAAAATCCTACTCCTTTTGAAAAAATTAATTTTAGGGATCGATTTTAGAATAACTTCATTTGTTTTTGAGAAAAAATAAAATGTTGATATTCAGGCTAAAAATCAACGAAAAAGCCAACATGTCTTACATTTTATTTTTTTAAAAAAGTATTCAGTTTATAGCAAAACGGATCCCCAATTTTATTACATGCTTTATATTTTTAACACGCAGGAAAAAAATGGAAGTGATTGGTAAATAATTGTCGAAGGAGTAGCATTTTGAAAGCACTAAGGTTTCGAAAAACACTAACTGAGAAAACCAGTTTAAAATTTGTAATTCTGAAAAAAATTATTATAAGCTTAATTAAACTTAAAATAACACTTTAAGATATTAGTTATACGTTTTTTTTTTTAAATAATTGCATTTTCATATTTTTTCAACCCACACATTTTTATAAATGATCAACTTTTAGAGAGTACTAATTGTACAAGAAAATTCAAGAAAAACGTTAAAAAATTTGTTTTCTGTCACGACAGAAATTTTAGCTTTTTCTTCTTCTTATAATATTAAAATATTACATTTGTATGAAAAATATATCAGGAATAAGAACTGAAATTATATAAATTTATTAATATAAAATGCCTTAATTTAAAAATTTTACGTGCACACATTTTACAAGGAAGAAAAATTACATTATTGTATTGCCTCGGAAATATTCTGCTTTTAATACTACACATTCTTTTTTATAGTTATTATTTCTATTTATAAAATAGATTTTTTTTATCATAACGCATTTTTTAGCTTTTTTTTCTAAAAAGGGTGCGTGGCTGAATTGCCTAATTTGTTTCCAAATGAAGTTTTATTCAACTTCTAACTTTCCGACATGCACAAGTGATATATCAATCGAAAGATAATAATGCAAAGAATAAGATTAAATGAGAATAAAAAAAGAACGATAGGTTTGTGTTTTGGGGGGTACCAAGTCCTCTTAAGAGAGTACAGCCGCGATTGATTAAAGTGTTCGTGAATGTATGATATGCTTTGCTTAAACTGATATATCCCGAGAGTTATATATCATAGCTCCTTCCATGTTAATCATGGGAAATCTGGAATATCAGAGTCACTGAACAAAGTCCATATCACCCTTTTTCTTGCCCAGCCATTTTCTTCAATAGTTTGTTGCAAGTGTAATTAGGTTTCTTCACTAAAGCTAGCATTCGTTGGGCAATTGCCGTTCTCAATATTGTTAAGTCTTGCTGGATGGAAAGCATCAAGAACTGCACAAACGATTTTATCATAATCTCCATTATATGGTATTTGGGAAAATATTCTTTAAAGCTATACAGTTCTTGAGCTGGGCGTTTACTGTTTCAACTATCCAACGAATCGATGTTACCAATCTCGTTAGCATCTTCTGCAGACACAACTGTGCTTGTTTGTCAAGGAATGCAGACATTTTAGGTACTAAATCCATTTCTTCTTAAAGCTCCAAATAGTCTGACCGGTTCGTGGAGAAGCCATTTTGTTTCCTATAACATCAACGCGCTCGATGCACCAAAACAAGTGTGTGTTACTTTAAAAGCCTTATCATTGTAGTATTTGAGAGATAAAAAAATATAGTGGTGCTTAAAGCGCTCAACAGTTTTGTTTTTAAAGGAAAGTTAGAAAAAGTGCTTAAAATAACAAAAATAAATGAATTTGCTAAGTTTGATGACTTTTTTACGTGACTTGCTGTTTTTTTTCTCACAATTTTTAGAATAAAAGTAAAAATCAATATCTACAGTTCACATAAATATAATTATATAGCTCCAATAAATACTTTGAATTTTCATGACTATGATGGGTGAAAAAAAGCCAATCTTTACCGACTTCCTTTTACACGATTACTTACTCTTTTTTTAAAAAAATAAGGTACTGCTAATTAAAAAAATGTAAAACAGAATAATTTTTTTCAAATATATATATATATATATATAAAATTTCTTTTCCTTTTAAAATTTCTTTTCCTTTTAAAATTTCCATTTTTATATCACACATGACGACACTAGGCAGTTCGAAAAATAGTATTAATATATGTATATAAGTATAAGCATAATATTATTTGATTAATATAATTGTTTTATTTTTTCAATTGGCAAATTTGGGGAATAATTCGTACAATAATTCTAAATTCAGTTTGATGCTGTGGCACTATATATATCCAGGAAAAAGCAAGTCCAACTGCAACACTTGTTAAACTCTGAACATTATTGAAGAAAAATATTAACGCGACATAGACATTTTTTTCTCTCTCGTCTAGAGGAAATTTTCCTTAAAATGCAAAAGAAATGTCGAACCCACAAAATATAAGAAAATAACTACAACCTTCGTATAGGTAATGTGGTTTATTAACAAAATAATGTATGAACTATTTAAAGATGTATTAAAAATTAAAGGAGAACGTCTTTCTTTAGCTTAGCGTCTCTAACGTCCGTTTGCGTCATTTCCCGTGCCATCCTTTAGTCCGACATTCCTGGAGGGGTGTGATGGCAGTGTGGACTGCTCCACTCGAAGAAACAGAGGGAGAGGATGTGATAGTGCATATATCCCCCCAATCCTACATTAATATAAATTCAATTTCACTTTTAATTAATATAAATGTATCAATATTTTTAATCCAATTTCAAGGACGATCTTTGAATTTGTTCACAGATCACTGAATTTGGAAACAACTTGTTTCTTATTCCTTGATTTGATCCATGGTGTAGCATTTCCCAATGCATTTCAAGATGTGACAATTTTTCATAATTAATGAAGAATTCAAAAGACCGTTCTCTCCTATTATTGTCTTTTCAGTTTCGTTCAATAATATAAACTAAAGGAAAACGTCGGCCCAGCCACCAAATTTAGCTTTGATCACGCAAATGACTTCTGAGCCTGCTACAATTATCCATCTTTGTAAATCCGAAATCTGATATTTCTCTTATCTAAAGTTAACGCATGTGTATGCATATCGATGTATGCAACAAATGTAGAATTGCGGACTTGATTTAAGGTATTTTATTACTATAAGGAATTATTTCTTGTTATTACCGTGGTACAACTGAAGAGGACGAAATCTTGTAAATTAGAAATCCACATATATTTAGTTACTTAAAATCGTAGCACAAGTATAAATATAAAATAAGCAGATACATACGCAGCATGACCACACCATGCTTAGTTTACTTGAAATACACAAAAACATTCTATTTTCACACCGGAACTCTTCTTTTTTTTCCAATTCCTATTATTATACAGTTTACTTTCTCTCTCTCTCTCTCTCTCTCTCTCTCTCTCTCTCTATATATATATATTTATACATATCTTGTTCAAAAATTTTCAATTGTTAACAAAATACATTCTATTCATACATTGAAGTTTAAATACATTTTTTGAAACACGTAGTGGATTACACTTGATGCTAATACAGTTTTTCAAATATTAATTCATTAACTAAATGTTATTTCACAATTTTATATTTATTCTTCGTTATTTTTGTCAAAGTTACAACTAGCTGCAATAGAGGGTACCCCAGTACATTTTCCTAACGAAGTAGGAATTGACTAATTTTTTCTTTTCTTGTTTTAGACGAAGTCAACCAGAAGCTCTATTAAAATCACATATGATTTTGTGTGAAATATTTTTTAATTGGTCCGAATAGGCGAGTGATGCAAAGTTGCATCACCCTGCTTGAAAAAAAAACGAAAACTAGTTTTTCCGAGATATGCCTAAGGTTATATCGCGTTATGCGGGTAAAGTAGAAATTAATTATAAGCGAAGTCTTAGATGACTCAAGACAATTAAGAATTAAAATATTTTTAAGAGAAAATTTACGCGAATTTTATATATATATATACATACACATATATATATATATATATATATATATATATATATATATATATATATATATATATATATATATGTGTGTGTAGGGTTGGATATGTACAATGGACAACCCCTCCCCCTGTACTTAGGGTGGAGCAGTCCACACTGACGTCACACCCCGTCAGGAATTTCCGACTAAAAGGACACACGGGAAAATATTAGGGACGCTAAGCTTTAGACGTAGGAGAAAGACGTTCTCCTTTGCTGTTCAGTATAATCTAGATCAGATGAAAAAAATACAATTTTGATAAGTGAATTATAAGTTAAGTTATAAGTTACTTCCTTTATTTACATTAAAATAAGAGAATTTAATTTAAACACTGAACAACAAAAAAAAATGAAAAATATGCAATTTTTATATTTGCAACTTATACAAAAATTCCGAAACATTAGCTTCATTCTCTTCAGGAATCCAGAAAATATTGGAACTCATTTTTTTTACCACCGCTATCGAGAAAAACGTTCAACAAACTGTTGCTGCCACTATGACGATCGTAACGACCTGCAACTTCACATTCCGCTCCCATCCACCGCTCTCTAGGAAACCACGCCTATCTATTTACACAGGCGACGTTTTAGTGACGTCATCCACCGTAATGTTACGGACGTTAAAGAACGGCACCGCTGCTCTAGGAAACCATAGCTTTACAGAGATGAATACCCAGTTTTGGACTTTATTGCGGGATATTTCGGCGACTAGTAGAAAATTTACCGGGGAAGATTTTTATTCTGTAAATAGTTTCTTTCGCGATGTTGAAGAAAATTTTGATTTATTCCCAGCTATCAGTTCTTCTCAAAAAATAATTTTCGCGAAACGTCTAGTATGTGGAACTGCTAAATCTTTTCTTTTTTCACAAAGAAATTTAAATACATACGAATCATTCAAAAAAGCTTTAATTGAAGAATTTTCGGATTCAGTCACTTCAATAGAAATTCACCGCGAATTAGAAAAAAGGAAAATGTATAAAACAGCGACTTTAATGCAATATTTTAATTCCATGCGTGAATTAGCAAATAGATGTGATTCAAAAATTGACGAAGCATCAATTATCCAGTACGTAATTAATAGAATTGATGGGCCTCGTTCAGATAAAAAAGGCCTGTATGGGGCAACCTCATTTTCCGAATTTAAGCAGAAATTACGTACCTATGAAACTGTCATTAAAAACATGGGAATACATAACTCTAATTCACCGAATTTTTGTCATATGAAAGCCGAGGACGCTATTTAAACCAACAAAGCTTCCAAAGAAAACCCACAAAATTTAACGCTTCTGACGCAGCTAGAAATCCCCAACGTTGTTTTAATTGTAATGATATAGGTCATCTATCAAAATCTTGTCCTAATCATTCACGTGGCCCCAGATGCCTCTCATGTAATCTTTATGGTCACAAATCATTTGAATGCCGACGAGCTAATTTAAATAACACTTCTACACCACCTTCTGGTGTAAATGCTGTGAATGAATTGCCTTCTCCTATTAATATGTGTAAAGACGTAACAATTTTCGGGCGTAAACTTAACGGGTTAGTAGACACAGGCAGCAATTTAACACTATTAAAAAATTCTACTTACATAAATATAGATGCACTGCCACTGAAACAAACCAACACATTATTAACAGGTTTTGGTTTTTCGCGAATTAATGTGATAGGAACTTTTGATTCTGAAATTACTATCGATGATCCAATTTTTCCCGTTACTATTTCTGTTGTACCAAATTCTTGTACAAATTATGACCTTATAATCGGTTGTGACGTAATTAAACAAGCACATTTAAATATATCGCCTACAGGCGTAAAATTTGCACAATTTTAAGGCCTTCTGATAATGCAAATGAAAATTTTATTATGACGATTTCTGATGGTTCACCCACTTTTGATATCGGTCCAAATGTTTCTCAACATAACCGAGCTGAAGTCGAACAACTGCTATCGACATACACGCCTAAAAGAACAAAAACTGTAAACATTGAGCTTGATATCGCTCTCACCGACGACGAACCGATATTTCATAAGCCCCGACGTTTGCCATTTGCTGAACGAGATATAGTGGACGCTCAAGTTGATGAATGGGTTAAAAATGGAATTGTTGAGCCATTTTCATCCCCTTACGCTAGTCAAGTTGTGGTAGTAAAGAAAAAAGACGGGAATCAAGAGTTTGCATTGATTATAGTTGCTTAAATGGCAAACTTATTAAAGACAACTATCATCTTCCTTTAATTGACGATATTTTAGATTGTCTCCAAAATGCTAAAATATTTACTACTCTAGATCTAAACAATGGATTTTTCCATGTCGCGGTAAATGAAAGGAACCGTAAATTTACTAGTTTTGTTACTCACAATGGTCAGTATCAAGTTAGACGAATGCCTTTTGGACTAAGTACTTGTCCTTCCACCTTTATGTGGTACATAAATGCCATTTTTCGACATCTGATTTCGAAAAGCATTGTTCTCCCATATATGGATGATATCGTTATTCCCGCTGCTAATGAGTCCCAAGCCCTTGGATATCTAAAAATTGTTCTACAGGTAGCTTGTGATTACGGACTTCAAATAAATTTTAAAAAATATCAATTTTTACATAATAAAATTGAGTTTTTTGGCCGTATTATAGAAAACGATAGATTGTTTCCTCCCCCTTCAAAAACTAAAGCTGTTATTAATTATCCTGATCTTAAAAATATTGCCGCACGCATAATTTGCTACAAGTCCCGATAGCCGAGTTGGCAGAGCGTTGGACTGAACTTCCTCAGGTCTCGGGTTCGAATCCCGGCCCCGGAAGATTTATCCAAAGACTGGAATTTTGTTCTCGTTTTTAATGTATTGTTTCTCTAGGTTCTAGATGAATCGAGATCATTCTTTAGAGTGCATACTGGGTATTTCTCGAATATTCCGAAGTGTATAAAAGCAGAGTTCATCGCCAGTTGGGCATGTTCTCAGTCCAGTGTTGTATCGAGCTCCCAGCGTTAGAATAAATCTAATTGTTTGTTTAATTGAACTGTGTACTTCTTTCGAACTCCGTGACAAGTTTGGTGGAGGCGCGGGGTACAATTACGTCAAACGTGGATAATAGCGACAACCTTCGCAGAAGCCTCCGGTTAAGAGGATTATCCCCCAAATTCGGACTGTTAAAAGAAAATAGTAGGAAGAGGACAAAAATGCCGACCGAGCAAGAAGCCAAGCCCGCTGTAGTAAAACCTTCGTTACAGCAATGGAGGAGCCCATCGACCTTCAGAGGAGCGCCTGGGAAGACCCTCTCAAATGGCTTAAAGAGTACGATCGAGTAGCCAACTTTAACAAGTGGGATGACATGATGTGCCTGGCTAACGTTTATTTCTTTCTTGACGGTACTGCGAGACAGTGGTATGTCAACAACGAAGACGCCTTAGATTCCTGGGAAGCGTTTAAAATGGACTATGTGGACTTTTCGGTGACCGTCAAAAATATACCAGAAGGGCAGAAGAACAACTAAAATGCCGAGCCCCCAGCGTTCAGGCGAGAGTACACAGTCCTACATACAAAGTGTACTAGGACTTTGCCAAGAGGTAAATCCTCTGATGAGAAAAGACGAAAAGTGTCACACCTAATGAAAGGTGTTGCTGAGAATATTTATCAGGCCCTGTTGACGAGAGAAATCAACGACACAGCAAGTTTTATCAAATGGTGCAACTATATCGAAGATATGAAGCAGAAGAGAGTTGGTCGACCGAGATTTGAAAGGCTTCCAAACGTCGTACCGGTTGCATCCCTGACGGATGAGACTGATTTGGTCTCTTATTCACACAATCGTACGAGAAAAGTCCATCGACTAGTTAACCAGACGCAAGAATCTTTGGACTCCGATCCCCAATCCTTAGAAGAGATCGTTCAAGACGAAGTTGAAAGGGTTTTGGCCCCAGTGTCAATAAAACCTACAGAAACTAGACCACGACCAACATACGCCGCTGTAACCAGGAAATACAGAGCTCCTGTTCAGAAATTCCCACCTGAACCAAGAAAAACAGATGTGTGGAGAACGGCTGACAACAGACCTGTTTGTTTCCACTGCGGACGTCCTGGACATGTAATGCGCTACTGCCGAGAGAGAAAGGCTGTCTTTGACAACTCTCGAAACCGCCGACGGAACTTCGACGGCGTTGGCACTGAAGAAGAAATACGCCGACCAAACTCTTCTCGCCGTTTTACGCCAAGTCCCACGAGAGGCCGATCCTTAATACGTCGTTACAGATCCCGGTCGCCATATCGCCGATCCAGTCAGTCGCCAGGCCGTAGGAGCGAGGAAAACTAAAGAGAGCGACCTTCCAAGGAGGTGAGGCCGCGTGTACTGGAAATCCTCCGTCGACCGCCAAGATGACTGGTAACCAACTAGACGTAATAATAGATAAGAAGCCGATACGTGCTCTAGTAGATTCTGGGGCATCGTTTTCTGTCATATCCGATAAGTATCGCCGATTTTTAAAGAAAGTTCTGTTTGCTGATGCCAAGAGCGTTATGCTGAAAGTTGCGGATGGAAATTTTGTTCGGCCGATAGGGAAATGTGTTTTACGTGTCCGTATAAACAATCGAGAACTGCCTTTTGAATTTATTGTTTTATCCCATTGTAACCATGACGTCATCCTAGGATGGGACTTTTAGAGGCGTCTCAAGCCGTTATAGACTGTGGACAAAATGAACTTGTTCTAGAAGACATCTGTCGAGACTCCCACAGCGCCTGACGCCTGGAATTTGTATGCCACCAGAGACTATACACTTAAGCCGCATTCTTTAACTAGAATAACAATATCAGGATATCAAACCCGAGGAGACATAAATGTAGTTCTAGACGGCATCAAACATTTGCTCTTCGAGAAAAATATTGCTACACCGTCCATGGTACCACATATCGTAACGGAAAAAAGTGATGTCTGGGTTACCAACCTGCAGTTCCGAAAACCAAATCATCCCTAGAGGAATGTGCATAGGCCAAGCTGAACCACTAAATGAAGGGCATCTATGTGTTATTTCTGACACATCGGGTTGCTTGGATGACCAGCAAGAAACTTCGGAGTCACAGATGAATTGTTCGTTAATGATGTCACCCGAGTTAAGTGACGAACAGAGAAACAAGCTATCCGAACTACTCCGGAAATTTTCTGGGCTTTTCACGAAGACCGACAAGTCGACAGCCGCGAAGACGAATGTGAAACACAGGATTTTTACTGGTGATCATGCTCAATCAACCAACGAGCCTACAGAGTCTCTCCGACTGAAAGACGCATCATTCATGAAGATGTTCAGAAAATGCTTGATGAAGGTATCGTCCAACCCTCTGAAAGTCCTTGGTCATCACCCGTTGTGCTCGTAAGAAAAAGACGGTAGTTGGCGTTTTTGCGTCGATTATCGCAAGCTGAATAGCGTCACGAAAAAGACGTTTATCCTCTGCCTCGTATTGACGATACGCTCGACTGTCTGAAAGGTGCCAAGTTCTTTTCTTCCATGGATCTCCGATCTGGTTATTGGCAAATAGAAATAGACGAAGCGGATCGTGAAAAGACGGCATTTATTACCCCCGAAGGCTTATACGAGTTTAAAGTCATGCCATTTGGTCTCTGTAATGCACCTGCGACCTTCGAGAGAATGATGGACAATTTGCTACGCTATTTTAAATGGACAATGTGTCTTTGTTACCTAGATGACATAATAGTGTTATCAGAAACTTTTGAAGACCATCTTATACGATTAAGACTTGTTCTAAAAAATGTCTTCAGGAAGCTGGTCTTAAATTAAATTCAAAGAAGTGTCTTTTTGCTGCCCAAGAAGTAAAGATTCTAGGCCATCTTGTATCTAGTAATGGCGTTCGTCCCGATCCCGACAAAATAAAAGCCGTAAGAAATTTTCCCACTCCAAAGAATATACATGACATACGAAGTTTTCTTGGCCTTTGTTCATACTTTAGAAGATTTATTAAAGGTTTCTGTTATCTCGCCGAACCTTTGCAGTCGTTGCTGAAAAGTGGCGTGGAGTTTCATTGGGGTCCTGAAGAGGTGGAAGCATTTCACAGTCTTAAGAAAGCCCTTACTTCGGATCCAGTATTGGGGATGTACGACGAAAGAGCTTCTACAGAAATCCATACTGATGCAAGCGGGTACGGTTTCGGAGCTGTCCTAGTACAAATTCAGAATAATGTCGAGAAAGTTATAGCATACGCTTCTAGAACTATGACAAAAGCCGAAAAGAATTATTCCACCACAGAAAGGGAATGTCTTGCCATCGTATGGGCTACCAACAAATTCCGGCCGTACATATTCGGAAAACACTTTACTGTTGTAACTGACCATCATTCCTTGTGCTGGCTCATGAATTTAAAGGATCCTTCAGGAAGGCTTTCCAGATGGGCCCTCCGACTTCAAAGAGCATGATTTTGACGTAAAATATAAAACCGGTAAGAAGCATAGTGACGCCGACACTCTTTCGAGAAATCCAGTGGAAGAGGAAACGGAAACACCAGACAAATTTTTAGCAGTCACGACGAGTATGAACCTTGCGATGGAACAGAAAAAGATCAAGACCTTGCGAAATTAAAACTTTTGAGCAACTCTTCCAAAAACGAAGAATTCAGATTCACATCGACGGTATCCTTTGCAGGAAGAATTTTGATCCAGATGGAAAGTTGTGGTTACCAGTCATTCCTAAATATCTACGAGCAGACATACTAAGGCACTTTCATGACGCCCCCACCACAGGACACCTTGGTTTTGCGAAAACTTATGACAGGATTCGCAAGAGATTTTACTGGCCGGGAATGTACCGAAATGTCGTTCGGTATGTCATGCATTGTCGGGAGTGCCAAAGGAGAAAATCCGTTCCTCAACGACCACCTGGACGTTTAGTTCCCATCCCTCCAGCTATAGCTCCTTTCCATCGCATTGGAATTGATCTCCTTGGGAGATTTCCAAAGTCTGCTCATGGAAACAAATGGATAATAGTCTGCACGGATTACTCAACGCAATATGCAATAACAAAAGCCTTTCCGACAGCCGAAGTCCACGAAATAGTGAAGTTCTTACTTGAAGAAATTGTCCTCAGGCATGGAGCTCCTCGAGTAATTATCACAGATCGTGGAGCCGTCTTTCGATCCAGACTTGTTTCCTCTCTCGTCGACTTGTGTAACATTGATCATCGTTTCACAACGGCGTATCATCCCCAAACAAATGGACTGACGGAGCGCTTCAATAACACCTTGGCCGACATGTTGTCAATGTATGTGGATGTAGAGCAGAAAAATTGGGATGAAATTCTACCATTTGTAACCTTCGCTTATAATACCGCTAAACAAAAGACCACAGATTTTACGCCGTTCTATTTACTTCATGGTCGTGAAGCGGAAACGACACTAGATACAATGCTACCATTCTGTCCTAACGATTTTGATGACAATAACATCACCAAGATAGCAGCCAGAGCCGAAGAATCACGACAGCTAGCCCGAGTGCACACTCTGAGAGCTCAAGACAAAGATCGTCGACGTTACGATTCCAAACACCAAATGGTATCCTACGCTCCCGGAGATCTCGTATGGATTTATACTCCAGTGAGAAAAGTCGGTCTCTCCGAAAAACTCTTAAGAAGGTATTTCGGACCGTATCAGGTGCTACGCCGTTTATCAGCCTTGACTTACGCAGTACAAGATTTTGATCCTGCTTCACGAAAAAGAAAACTAAGAGAAGTTGTTCATGTACTGCGTATGAAACCGTACCATGATCCCGCCGAGCAAATCGAAACCGAGGATATTCCTCCCAAAGAATCATACAAAGGACCCGGATCGGAAGGTGCCCGGTTCGAATCTATACTTACATTGGTGACCCTGGTCTGAAGTAAGAAAACGCAACTTCTCCTGAACTGTCATGGCGCCATCTACCGCAAGAAAATAACAAAAAAAAAAAAAGAAGAGAGAGTAAAAAAAAAATAATAAATAAGAGAAGAAAAAATATAAATAAATAAAACATATACTCTCTCCGAAACAAACGATAGATCATCTTTCTCTCATATCAGCAAGAATAAAAATAAATAAATAATAATGAGAGAGAGAATAAAATAAATAAATAAAAACAATGCTCTCTCCAAAAACAAAAACGAACGGGAAAAAATCGTTCGCCTATCCACCTCACTGGTGGGAGAGTAGTGTAGCGGTACCTAAATAAAAAAAAACCAATACTTAGACATCACGCGAAGACGATCGTCTTGGCGTGATCGATAAAGTACTGGTGTTCGGAACGGAAGGTGCCCGGTTCGAATCTATACCTACAGACCCATCACTCGTTCCAGAATAAAGACCCTTGAACAAAATGACAGCGGGCGCTGTCTTCTTTTTCGAGGGGAGCAATGCCGCACGCATAATTTGCTACAAGTCCCGATAGCCGAGTTGGCAGAGCGTTGGACTGAACTTCCTCAGGTCTCGGGTTCGAATCCCGGCCCCGGCAGATTTATCCAAAGACTGGAATTTTGTTCTCGTTTTTAATGTATTGTTTCTCTAGGTTCTAGATGAACCCAGATCATTCTTTAGAGTGCATACTGGGTATTTCTCGAATATTCCGAAGTGTATAAAAGCAGGGTTAATCGCCAGTTGGGCATGTTCTCAGTCCAGTGTTGTATCGAGCTCCCAGCGTTAGAATAAATCTAATTGTTTGTTTAATTGAACTGTGTACTTCTTTCGAACTCCGTGACAATATTAAAGACGTTCGCCGATTTCTAGGTCTTACTGGCTATTTTAGAAAGTTTTTACCCTCATATTCGACCATAGCAAAACCTTTGAGTGACCTCCTTCGTAGACTCCCTTTTCCAATTTTATGCTGAACAACAGACAGCATTTCAAAAATTAAAAAACTTACTTTCCCAACAACCCGGTTTAAGTATTTTTAACCAAAATTCTCCCACTGAGATTCACACTGACGCGTCAATCGATGGTTTGGGTGCAGTCCTACTCCAAATATCCATACATGACAACCAGTTTCACCCTGTATTCTACATGTCAAAAAGGACATCAGACCATGAACGAAAGTACACTATTTTTTAACTAGAAGTCCTTGCAGTGGTCGAAGCACTTAAAAACTTTCGCATCTATGTACTAGGAACATCATTCAAAATTATTACTGACTGTGACGCCCTCGTCAAAACACTAAGTAAAAAGAGCGTAACCCCAGGATAGCCAGAGGGGCACTTTATCTCAAGAATTTAATTATACAATAGAACAACGTACAGGCTCAAAGATGGCTCATGTGGATGCTCTCAGTCGACCTCCACATTGTATGCTAATCCAAAATAGTGTTCATCTTCAATTTCTCAAAGCACAACAGGCTGATGACCAAATAACAACAATAAAGACGCTTTTAGAAACAACGCCGCATGACAACTATATCGTAAAAAACAAACTTCTTTACAAAACAGTCAATGGCACCGATTTACTAGTGGTACCTGACGAAGTGCAGGTTAACATCATTAAAACTGCACATGAACGTGGACATTTTGCTGTTCTACGCACACAAGATTTAGTTAGCAAAAACTTTTACATCCCACGACTTAAAGACAAAGTTGAAAAATGCATTCAAAACTGTGTTACATGCATTCTCACAAACCGGAAACGTGGTAAACAAGATGGCACGCTTAACCCGATAGAAAAAAACGATTTACCACTCCATACATTTCATCTAGATCATTTGGGTCCCCTAGCGACAACTTCTAAGAAATATAAGCATGTTTTTGCAGTGATTGACGCATTCAGTAAATTTACATGGCTCTATCCCACTAGATCTACGGACGCTGCAGAAGTCATAAATCGATTAAAAGACCAAAGACATGTCTTCGGAAACCCCGCTAGGATTATCACTGATAAAGGAACCGCATTTACTTCCTCCTCATTTGAAGATTACTGTAAAAAGCAAAACATCCTTCATATCTCCATTACAACTGGTCTCCCAAGATCTAACGGCCAAATTGAAAAACAAAATTCCACCATCATTGCTGTGCTGTCAAAACTTTCTGTCGACGATCCTGAGAAATGGTATTCTCACGTACTCCAACTGCAAGAAATCCTGAACTCAACTTTTCAAATAAGCATCAAGATGACTCCATTTGAGCTCATTTTCGGCACCAAGATGAAGTCTTGCCAGGACAGTGAGATTGTCGAACTTCTTAACGATGAGATTACAGCTCAATTCCAAGAACAACGAAATGCTCTCCGTCAAGATGCCAAAAAGCAAATCTACAAAGTTCAAGATGAGAATCGCCGCACGTACAATCTCCGGCGCAGACAAGCTCATAAATTTCAACTACATGACCTAGTAGCAATTAAACGCACTCAGTTTGGTCCAGGCTCGAAACTTAAGAAAAAATACCTCGGACCATACAAAGTTACAAATGTCAAGCAAAATGACACTTATGACGTAGAAAAGTGTGATTTTGTCGACGGACCATTAAAAACGTCTTCTTGTGCAAAATTCATGAAACTCTGGCCAAACCAAACTAACTCTACTTGATTTCTCCATTAAAAACTGTTCACAATTTTTCTCCCTGTGAAAGACTTTCGTTGTGGACATTAACAACATACATTTTATCTATTTATTTCTTTTTGATGCCATTTTTATTGAATGACTCTAACATTTTCTTATTTCATTTTAGTACAAATTTAAGTGTTTAGAAGTAGGAGCATCTTGCTTCAATATGTTCCTGTTCCTTATTCCAGATTCTTATTTTAGCCTTGATCTTATTTGTATCTTTAACATAATTTGTTTTACCCCAGTGGTAATGTATGAAATTTTTTCTATTTATGAAATATTACTTTAAATTTGTTTATTTTTCAGTATTTTTGTACTTTTTCTTTGATGATATTTTGTGTTGTGTATAATTCTTTCATCTATATACTGTGTAACTGTGTACATTTTTAATATCTCATTACTATGTATCTGTGCATTTTATCATTGTATGTAATCAGGCGATGTCGCCTTCCCGGTCATGATGGCCGATGTAGGGTTGGATATGTGCAATGGACAACCCCTCCCCCTGTACTTAGGGTGGAGCAGTCCACACTGACGTCACACCCCGTCAGGAATTTCCGACTAAAAGGACACACGGGAAAATATGTAGATGGACATGAGGGACGCTAAGCTTTAGACGTAGGAGAAAGACGTTCTTCTTTCCTGTTCAGTATAATCTAGATATTTCATCTTGTTAAATAAAGCATTCATCCTCTTTAGGTTGTAGTCATTTTCCCATATATATATATATTTCCCATATATATATATATATATATTTCAATCAGTGCTTTGCAATTACTTTTTGATGGTGTAACCCTATAACATTAAATAAATCATTTTCAAAAATGGGAGGACAAGATATTTAACTAAATTTTGAAAGTCTGAATTACATTTACAGCACCCCCAAAGTTAAATCGGATCTCTGTGAAGTCTAATCACTTGTGTTGACTCTTTTATTAGCCTGATTTATTGAATTCAGCCCTCCTACCTAATCAATATCATGGAGGTAAGCAAACGTGTCTGCACAAATTGCGTTCTTTTTACTTCATCATCAGAGAAGTGGAGGAGGTGTTTATTCCCGAGGGTGAGATGAGTGACAAAATAATGTCTTCTCAAATAAATTGAATGCCCCCATCAAGAAGGGCCCAGGACAAAAGGATTCGTTTTTATGACCGCCGATAGGACAGAGGCCTTTGTGAAGTTGTCTCCTTTTTCTCGATATCTCAGTTTGAACTCTTTTTTTCCAGGTTGATGGAGAAAAGTTCCTTTTCCGTGATTATCTATTGAAATTAATAGCTGTACTGAAAGTACTTTTTAGCTTTTAAGCGTTCCATTCTTTTAATTATGTAAAAAGTATAACGCATTCTAACATATTGAAAAAGAATGTTACATAATTGTTACGTTATATATAAATATCTTAATGCATATGGGTTTTTTTTAAAAAAGATAACATGCAACTTATGGTAACTGAATACTGATAGAATATCTCACTAAATAAAACGTTAATTTCATAAAGTTTATATAAATATTTATTTTTTAAAAAAATATTGTCCCCAGGATATGCGAGATATGGGGATAACAGTAGAAATCCCTGCTTTACAGTGTGCTAATTATTTATATTTAAAACAGAAAGTAACAAAAATTTAATTTTAAAATATAAATTTCAGTTTCAAGAATACTATTCGTGTGAATTAAAAACGCAAATCACTACTACTAATAATTTTTTACTTTTTTATTCTGTATCATTTAAGGAAAAAAAGTTTTCAAGAAAAATATATTGATATTTAGTAATATAAAAACTTGAAAAGTTTAAAACATTTAATTTTAAAATTTTTGTTTTAGCTTTTTGAGCTATCAAAACATATTTGATACGAATGCGTTTCAGGTAAGCTTTATGAACATTCACTTTATGAAATCGGATTTTCATTTCGATGCATGCTGAGAAATAATTTTGCTTACAAATAGTTCGCGTACATGACTTACAGAAAACATACTTTTAAATTACCGTATTATTCGAATATAAGTCGTATTTGTTTCCCAATATTAATGTCGCTGAAAATTGGTTGTGACTTAAAATCGGCGGAAAAAATTTGTTGGATAGGGAAATTGAGCATGATGTTGACGGTTAGAGCAATTACACGTTCATGTATATATTCAAACGTTTTTTAATACTAGTAAACATAATTAATTAATCCCTTCTTATTAGTTTTCCTTATTCAATTTCTACTATTAGCTCATACTCTATATATTTATTTATCTTGGTGGAATGTTCAGCCATTAATAAAATATACTTAAAAGCGCTCAGTTGAGCTGAAATTTTATATAAATGATTATTTTGTATGACAAAACAATATTTTAATTATAATTAATAAAAATTAATTGATTAAAACTAATTATTTAAAGAATTACAAATATAGCCACGTTGGCATCATTTGTGACGACTTAGCGACCCTTTTGGCGATGTATCAAAACTTGAAAAGGTTTATTTTTCTCACGATTTAAAGCATTCAAATGAATTGAAATTTTACATATGCGATTGTTTTGGATGACAAAATGATACTTTAGTGATAATGAATAAAAATGAATTGCCACTTAATGTTGTGATTCTGCCATATGCATTTACATATTTATATTAATTGTAACTATTTAATAAAAAGTAGCTAAAATAAAAATTTTCTTTGTTGATCTAAATAGGAATTGATTAAATATTTTTTATATTACTTGTTTTTTTAAAAATTTCGTTAATATCGGATATTAACAAACCAGCTTACTCTACTTTTTGTTTAAAAAAATTAGAACTTCGGGGTGTAGTTTAGATTTGAATAAATACGGTATATTAAGTAGAAACGTCCAAATGTTTTGATTACATTCTAACACGATTAAAAAGAAAAAAAAATTACACATAATGTGTAAATATAATTAATATATTCAATGATTTACGTATCTGTAAAATAAAAATAGCATAATTGTATAACTGATTCGTAATGAATAAATAGAAAAAAACATATTGAAAAAATTATCTAGTATAATTAAACATATCAATGGTATGATTATACACTAGTTGAGTCAATCATATGAAATTTAATAATAACAGAGCATACGGCACTTGTGATATGTCTTAGGGTTAATAAGTCAGAAAAAATAGTTCTTCAATGGAGAGATTTTTTGGAAAATGTCAAGGAAAATATAATATTATTTGAAATGTTTCAAAAGTTATTTCGATACAGTATTTCTGGAAAAATACTAATGCCCAATATCTTAACACGAATATTTACAAAATAAAAATTATTTTAGCTTGTGAGAATTAGTATCTCAGATAACTTAAAAGATCCCATACTTAAATTAATTTTAACACTACAAAGACTGGAATTTAGTACAGACCTATATTGGGATTAATGATTAACGTTGCAAAGCAAATTGCTTAAAAATAAACTTTTAATATATTTTATATTATTTACAGTCATATAACATGTTATTGGCAAATATTAAAAATAAAAAACATTTATTTCACTTGGTAAAAAATGTATTCAAAAAAATTCTAAGAAATTGTGCATTATATATGTAATTGTTTTTCTACTTGAAATTAAAAAGCAGTCAAAATGACTTCCCTGGGTAATCCAGTGTTAATGGGTGAAGAATAAATTTGTTTCTGTGATCCATGAAAAAGTTGGAAGCAAATAATTTTTAATCATTAGCTGATATTGTTGTAAAGTTTGATTAAATAACTCATCAAGCATTTCAACAATATCAGACAATTACTCCCGGAATTACTTCAAATTACTTTTGAATCATATTTCTCTTCAACATTTAAAAAGAAAATTCATTTAACATTCTATTGGATACTAGAAATTAGTGATGCCAAATTCAGGATGGATGAGAAAAATTATATCACGGTTGAAAAATACTTTTACTTTATATAAGAATAAGGAGAAAGTATAAAAATGAATGTTATGCACAAAAAGTTTACAATAAAGAAAATTCTTTTAAATTTTGTTTAAAAAACCGGAATAAAACAGAATATATCGATACATATTTAAATTTATACATGATTTTAAGTACTCTTAATTTATGAAATACAACAAAAAGTGAGAAAATTTAAGGAAATAATGTAGAATACAATAGTATAAAAGGATGAGAGAGGTAGAAAATGGTGTGGGAAATGTGTGACACTTGATATATTCATGCTTTTAACACAGGAAAGACTGAAATTCAGTATATACTTATATTGCCCAAATGCAGTCAAAATGACTGCATTGTGAAAGGATATCAATGTGTAAAACAAATTGCTTAAATAAATTTTTAATATTTTTTTACACTATTTACAGTTATATAGTAAGTTATTAGCAAATATTAACAATAAAAAAAATTATTTCACTTAGAAAAAAATTATATATTCTAAAAAATCCTTAGATACCGTGCATTATATATGTAATTGTTTTTCTAAATGAAATTAAAAAGCAGTCACAAAATGACTTCATTGGGCAATCTAGTGTTAAAAATCCTTTCTAATTAAAGGTGTGCTAATTAATGTTGTTTCAAGTTAAATTTGCATAAAATTACACTAATTGATGATGGGCTTCTTCTTCGCTAGAAACAGTGCGGCTTACAGCACGAAACTTTCCTCGCGACTGCAGAGCACAGTCGCTTGTTGGTGCATTGCGCTTCTGCCTTTGTATTGTTAGTTGACTAAGCAACTTTGAAAATTACACGTGTATTCGATAAAAGGGATTTTAGAACCAATAAAAATATTTTCCAATTTGTAATGTAAATTAAAACATTGGACAAAACTGAAAACTTTATATGTTTCAAACTGCTGAAAGTTTTTGTGAATGAAAAATTTCTATAAATAAAAATAAATCATAAAATAGTATTTTTCATTTATTAAAGTATTATGTTAGATTTTTTAAAATTTATTTCTATCAAATGTTACACATATTTTTAAAAATTAAATTTTAATTATATTATTTGTATATGGTTATTGTTTTCATGTGTTTTGTTGCAAATTAAATGAAAAGCTTGCAATTTTTTCCATTTTACTTTGAAACTATTGAACCTTTAACACGCACACACATACTGATGTACACAAGAAAGGTACCCAAACAGTTTACAAGACCATTACTGTTTTAGCAAGTTCAATGCATATTAATGTATTGCGACAATAAAGCAATTGGGAAATAATAGAAAAATATTTTAAAGGAGCTCTTAAGTATTACATGTATAAACAAATCAACACCTTTATGTGTACTTGGAAAAGGAGAAAATTTAATAGAAACATCTATCTATTGATTTTCACTATCTACCAATAATTATTTGGAAACCCTATTTGGGTATCTCCGGTCCCTATGTACATCCCGCCTTCTGTACTTAAATACCGTGAAGGAAACAACGTTGGTTGGTATTAGTTGCGTGCAAGATGCCACGAAATTTCAAGATGCCTGACTTCAAGAAGGGCGTAGTCGACGAATATCATGTAAATGGCTTATTCTTGAGAGACATATAATGTTTTGAACATTGCAAAATCAACAGCGACTTTTGTGATTAAAAAGTGGAAGGTGAGTAAGGATTGTCATATTGTGTTTCGGCACGTCACATTCACGAAACTAAGAAATAGAGACTGACGAGTGTTGTTCAAAGAAATTCGGAAAAGCCACCCAAAATCAATGGCCAAAATGAGTTTCAACAAGCATCCAGGATTATTGTTTCGATATATACATAAAGAAGCACATTTGCTTGGCCTCTATGGTCGTGCTGCCACCCATAAGCTTTTGATTACAAAATCCAGCCACGCTGCTCGGTTGAGATGGTGCACGACACTTCAAAATTGGACCTTAGATGAGTAGAAGCAGGTTCTCTGGAGTGATGAATCAAGCTTCAATTTCTACCAGTTGTATGGCAATCTTGTTTCGGCGTATACCTGGAGAAAGACTTTTGTCAAAATGCATTATACCTATAGTAAAGCTTGGCGGAGGTGGAATAATAATCTGGGGATAGTTCTCGTGATATTGATCCCTAGATCCTAATCCATGGTAAGCTCAACGCAGAATCTTACTGTCATTTTCTTGACAACAGTATGCCTTCTATGCTGAAGCAAATTTATGGGTTGTGTCATTATTATTTGTAGGATGACAACGCCACTTGTTATGTTGTGAATTCATCCAGGGATTGATAAGATACCAATTGGAATGAATCGACTGGCCTGGTTTTCATACCAGTAGAATCCAGAGTTGAATGATAAAGAAGTCCACTGGGACGAGTTGGATCGCTGAATTAAGGGAGGAAGCAATCGTTAAAAATCGGTGAAATAACTTACATGTTTTTTCCAAGCCTTGTGAAAGAAAATACCAATATCAATCATCCAAAAACTTGTGTAAAGCATATCCGGAGAGTTAAGGCTGCAATTGTCTCAGGTGGAAGCTTTGTCATTTATTGAATGTGAATAAATTTTAATTATTTTTTTATCACAGGTTCCAAATTACTTATAGGTAGACATTGTATGTGTGTGTCTATACCTACATTTATCCCTATATACAATAGTTTTAACTAAATTCTGTAACCACTAAACATAAATATATTTTGCACGATTAGATTTAAGAAAAATGTAGCATATACTTTAGGGTCGCTGACTCGGAAGGAAAGAAATAAAAACTTTTATTTCCTGGCAGGCCACTGAGAAATTTCCGCATCCGAAAACCGTGCCAACGAAAAAGAGAGAAAACAATTCTACAAAAAAACATATGTTACACATCATAACTCGATGAAATATGAAATTTCAGAAAAAAAAAACTAACAAGAAGTTTGGGAACAAATTCTCATCTTCCCTAAATATACGTCAGAAATAAAATTACGGTCTCTTGAAGCCCAAAGAAGAAATAGGACATGTTGTGGTTAAATTTATCTTTAATACAGTTTCCTCAAGTATTATACAAAAGGGGAAATTCTGATTCGTTTCTTTGCAATTTATCCTCTCTGTTAATCATAAATAAGATAATTGTTAAATTTTTACAAGGAAATGATTTTGAAGTTATTTATATTCCTTTATATGAAAATATTTTTAAACATGGTTCCATAAAAGAAAAGTATTAAAACCATTTAGGTAACAAACATTAAACACAGCCATTTCCTAGACGCATGGAGATAAAATTCTAAGGAATTCACATCTAATATTTCTTTTTGAATGCACTCATGGTTTAGACAGAAAAAAACAAAACAAGTTCAACTTTAAGTAAGTTGAAGTAGAAATGCATAGATATATATACTTTTAGGCAACTGTAATAAACGTGACAGTAAATTTTTACTGTCATGTATGATATATTCGAGTACAAAAACATTTTCTTCATGAAAACGGTTTAATAAAATGTTCGACAGAGAGGATTAGTTAACATTATAAATGCTGTTCAGTACTTACGGAAAATTTGTAGATCGTTTATTTTTAGTTCATTAGTGAAATAGCTTTTTTTTTGTCAATAAGAATTTTTACTTTATTAAACTTTTTTTTTAATTTTATGATTATTTGTGCAATATTAGACATTGCTTCAATATTTTTAGCATGTAAAACGAGCATGAAAATTTCCACTCAAAATGCGAGATAATTGTATAGGGAACATTCAATCTTTCTTCAAAACATGAAAAATTAGTATTCTTGATCAATTAGCATAAACTGATACAACATCCATTTTGCGTACACAGAAAATGTTGAACAATTTTTAAGCATAGTATCAAATTTTCTAAATTTATAATAATGGTTTCTAGTACAAAATCTTTTTTTTTTATTTATAATGGACACTTAATTTTTATTCATACTATGGATGCAAAAATTAAAAATAATTACAACTTTTTTAATTGTTTCGTCTTAGAAAACTTCTAAACTTACGGATACAAGCTATTGTAGATATTTTACCTGAATAGATTTTTAAATTTTAAGCGCCTTTCGGCTTCAATCATTCAAAATTACTTGAACTACTAGTGAGAGACAGTAGATGTTTGATGTAGATGTATTATGAATAGAAATAATGTAGGGATATTTTCTGTGCCATATAGATATTTAATTTAAAATGCATATTTTACGAAATGCATGTCTTAATTGTCTTAGAGACATATATTATATATATATATATATATATATATATATATATATATATATATATATATATATATATATATATATATATATATAATAAATTAGAATAATAAAACAGCATTTCACAAATCTACAACGTGTTCCTACTTGATTGTACATATTCTTATACAGAGATGAAATTCAAGTGTTTTAGCCAGTGTTTCTCACACTGTGGGATGTGCTTCCTGGAAAGAAAGTGCGATAACCCTACATGAGGGTCGCGAGCATATCTAAAAGTTCAAAATAAAAGATTTAAATAATTTTCAATTTACTGAAAGGAAGCAAAACAAAATACACTTTGACATAAAAGAAATACACATTCACACTGATTTAATACATTTATAAATGTCTCATTACTGCACAAAGTATTTGATAGTTAATTTATCAATGCTTAATTAAAAACATGTTTCGTAATTACTAGTGACTCCCCCCATAGGCTTGTCATATACAAAATATTTTACTTATATTGATAATTTGTACAGTTTATAATTAAATTCGTATTGCAGTTTTAGCGTAAAGGTACATCATTATTGTATTCAATACATTGTTTTTGTAAGAGGAGGAGTGGTGGTGGGGGGGTGATGAAAAATATGGCAGAAAATTGGGAAACAAATATTTAAACATTGAGAAGCACTACTTTAAGCAAGGAGTTCACTCCCAGCATTCAATTTTGTTATTTCATCATCGCACTCAATACAAATTTATGCACATGTGTTGTCAAAGCGGCAGATATATCTCCATTAATATAGTAAACATTAATTTATTCTGAAGGTATTTTTATTGCATCACAAATTAATCCGATAACAACATTAGAGTCCACCTTAAATTTATCTTTTAATCCATAAAAATATAAATTATATTTCCTCTATTAACTTCAAAGGAGACGTTGTATCTTAAATTCATTTTTATGGATGTGTAATTCATGAATTTAATACAAACAAATAACCCATCAATTATAACTCAAATCAAGTGACGCGAACATATATATATATTCATTTAAGCATTAAAGCAAATACTTCCAAAACAATTTTTACCGTGTAATATGGATAGTTAGGAATTCATAATCTTTTTAAAGGGATATCAGAGAATTGATTCCCCAACAAGACGAGAAAATGAATACATTAAGTAATGCGGAGTGCGGAAGGAGTGGGATCAAATACCATAATTGTTAAGCTGGGTACCACGTGTGTGTGTGAACAATACTGAATAACATTTGTTAATTTCAATTACTGTCAATACAATGATAATTTTTTCCATCTAGCTATAAAAGAGAATGCATATAAAATACAGTTTTCAATATGGTAATTATTTCTTTGCCTTGGAAAACACAAATACATCATTTCACTGAAATGAAACAATTGGAATGTATTTATGAAAACAGAAAAAAATTCATTATTTGAATAAAAAAAACTGGTAATCATAAGCATAAAACTGAAAATAAAAGAAAATGAAATCATCCACTAATTGGAACAGATCTCAACATATATTGTCACTAAATTACCGGTAATGTTAAAATATATAAGTTTCATTCTTTTACCAAATTCCTTGTATTAATTTTACTTGAACAGAGTGCGAGATAAATTTGTTCATATTTGAAGTTTGAAGTAATTCTTCAAGTTCTGAATTTTTTAAATTTCATTTAAAATAAAACTCATTATGTAAATATGTATCAATTATTTATTTTGAAATCCAAGTCTTATAATAATACTGTAACTAATACAAAGTATTAGTTACAAAGTTATGCATTCTATAGTAATACTAAAAAAATGTTTCAAATAAAATGGGAAATTAACTAACAAGACATACTGTTGGTCATAAAAGGAATTATTTTTTTTATAAAAAATCGTTTATAGTGCAAATATACTCCTAATCATAATAAAAAGAAGAATAACAGTATTCATTCTGCCTTTTGAGAACATTTCTGAACAAGATAATAGAAAGATTCGACGTATATAATTATAATGTATGTTGTGTTGGGTTAAAATGTCTGGTTTTAATTAAAAACATGATCATACGTGTTATTCTTCTAAAGAAGAATCTTCATACTTTATACAGCGTTGAAATTTTACATTATACATGAAAATCACTGAATTTAATACATTTTAAATATAATGACAAACTAGTAAAAGTTGTGCATGCGCATCCTCAAAACTTATTGCTACTAGAAAATCTTTAAAAACACAAAAAAAACAAAAAAAAAAAACAATTTAATTCTATCTACTGGATTATTTTAATCAGAGATAATTATTCACTTATAACTTGAAGGAAATGACCAAAAAATGTTTAAACACTTTTATAACAGTAGCAGTATTTTTTTTTAGTAAAAAGGAAAACAAATTAATATAAGATTTTATAAGAACAGAAATATATAAAAAAAATAAAAGTATATTTGTTTATATTTTCTTAGCATTGCAGGAATTGAGCCCTTTAGCAGTACTTTAAGGGTAAACCTGTTCATATTCAAATTCAGTAAATTGTAGTTTATCGGCTATTTTGTAAGATAGTTTGGCACTTTTTTATACAGAAATATAATTTACTATGGGAATGAAAATTTTTATAAAAATGAAATAAGCTTGACTCAATATTTTTTCGATATCGAAGTGGTAATTAAAGACTAAAAAACAATATTCCTCATCATCAAACATTGATTTAAAAGTTTGTCGGCTATATAAGTATTCAAGTAAAAACGAGATTATATGCTTAGCTAACTTATGTGTATATAAGTTCTTTTTTTAAATTTACTAATTCTATGTGAACGTATTTAAAAAAAATGTTAGACAAATTTAAGACAAGGAAGACCAAAGATTAAAAAAATATCTTATAACTAACTTTTTAAAAAGGTGCCTCAAAGATATTTGATTAAAAGTTTTACTAACGTTAATTAACAAAGTAAATTGAAGTATTGTATTATCTAATTTAATTTAAATAATAAAGAGTGAAATGATTTATTTGGACTTGTGTAAAAATTTACTCTTATATAACTTGTTTGATAGAAATATTCTTTCAAAACTTCTGAGATAAGTCATTTAATTATAATTTCTCTCTACGAATAAGATCTGATTTATTTAATACGTAATACTACGAAAAAAATTAATTCTAGAAATATTTTAATATAGATCAGTGTTTTTAAAAGCATGAAATAAATAAAATGATGATAGTTATCTAATTACAAGTGTGGCTTGACAAATTTACATTTTCTTCGCAAATGTATTACTCATATATATATGTGTGTGTTAAAAGTTATTATGAAATACGATTTCTTAAGTTCATTGAATTATTTCTGCTTCAATTACTCAAACCAAAATATTCCGCTTTCCAATTTGAGATTCAAAAGAAAAAACCCATTTGTCAAATGTTCCGATTACCTTAAGATGTTTTAACTTTGATTTCCTTGAAATATGTAAGCTATTTTGTTTTTAAATTTCGATTTTTGTTACACATTGGAAGCCAATTTTTTTATACATACAATAAAACAGGTCATCATATATTTAAATTAACAGCTGCATAATTCAAATATGTTGATATACTTAAAAAAAAATATTATCCATTTACGAATAATGAATCATTTGTATACTTTAAAACTAAAATTTAAAAAAAAAAATTAGTTGCTGTTTTAAAAGTATCGAATAAATTATTAAAAAAACATGAAAATATTCTCTTTCTTTTTGTTAATAGTGTTTTGAAATTGTCCACCCCTTTAAATTTTGTCGTCCATTTATTTCCAAGGACATTTTTGAAATGAGTATCAATGTGAAATGTTGGCTTTTAATAATACCAATCAAATATGATAAACAAATATTTTAATTCCAATTGAATGTTTGCCTTAGTTTCAAAATCTACGCCTTTCAAATTTTAATTTTCTCCCATTTTATCCTTACTATTTGTCGAGTTAAAAATTGAGTTGTTTCTTTACGAGCTAACAACCATTAACAAAGTCTCAATTGAAGCAAATCTCCAGATGAAATGATAAGCTTGTGGCTCAGGGTTTTTACAATAAAAGTGCGAAACACTGAAAAACATTAAATTGATTTCTTGTGCCTCCAAATTTCAATTGTCATGGTTTTGTAGCGAAAGGGAAGAAACTGTGAACTCATTTCTTAAAGTTGTTCGTAAATAAGGGAATTACTTGGAAACACATCGTTTTGCTTTAGTACCATGTCAAGAGTTTTTAGTAAAGAGTGTTTTTTTTCCAGGTATAGAAGTTTAAGTTGGCATTTAACAGCTGTCAAGTGATTTATTCTCAGTTTGGTTTAGCAATTCATCAAAACTATCATCAAGCAAGGCGTAGATTTGTCGAATGGGCCCAAAACGAGATTGCCGTTGTTCCCGATTTTCATAAGCGAATTTTGTTTAGCGATGAAGCGCACTTCTGGTTGAATGGCTACGTCAACAAACAAAACTGCCGCATTTGGAGTGAAGCTAATCCACAAGTGTATGTCGAAACAACGTTACATCCAGAAAAACTGACTGTTTGGTGCGCTTTATGGGCTGGTGGAATCATTGGTCCGTACTTCTTCAAAAACGAGGAAGGCCACAACATTACAGTCAATGGTGATCGGTATAGAGTTATGATTACTAACTTTTTTATTCCTGAATTGAACAATCACGATGTCCAGGAGCTGTGGTTCCAACAAGACGGCGCAACATGTCACACAGCTCATGCCACAATCGATTTATTGAAAGACACGTTTGGTGACCGCCTAATTTCACGTTTTGGACCTGTGAATTGGCCTCCAAGATCTTGTGATTTAACACCGCTAGACTATTTTTTGTGGGGCTATGCAAAGTCATTGGTCTATGCGGATAAGCCTCAAACGCTTGACCCTTTGGAAGACAACATTCGCCGTGTTATTGCCGATATACGGCCACAAATGTTGGAAAAAGTCATCGAAAATCGGACGTCCCGATTGGACTACATCCGAGCCAGCCGTGGCAGTCATATGCCAGAAATCATATTTAAAATGTAATGCCAAAAGATTATCTTTCGAATAAAAAAAAATTCATGTCAATCGAATAATACATCGTTGTTTTATTGCAATTTAAAGTTCTATACCTCTAAAAAAACACCCTATATGCAACTCTAATATATATAAGAGTTCTGATTGCTTCTAAAGCCAGTGCTTTTCAAACTTTCAATACTCGCGACCCACTATTCAATCATCATTTTCATCGCACCCCCCCCCCTCCATACAATAGCATTGTATTGAATTCAGTAATACTATACTTTTACACTAATATACGACTTTAACCTCTTATGTGCCACAGACGTATATAAACATCTCGCTCAGCCAAAGCATTAATCTTCTGGGCGTATATATACGTCTTTCCGAAGTATGATCTTTTCTGCGCACTGCTATTTATAAAATCATTCCTAAGCCTTTGGAATACATCAAAATGACCTTGGCAGTCTTTGTTAAGGATTTACTTTTTTCAGAGGATTTTGCTTATTTATTCCTTTTCTCCTCCCCCAAAAAAAAATCCCCATCAAAATACTCGCTTGTACGTGAAAAAATTGGCATTGGGGAGCGAATCACGTGACTTTTAATCGGCAGTTAAGGAATTAATTATAAACCGAACGAATTATCAAGATAAGTGTTAATACAAGCCCATGGGGTCACTGGTAATTGTCAAACTTGTTCTTAACTTAGTATCGTTCAATTACTAATAAAATACATTGTACAGTACAGATACTTTTATAAGTGTAGTATATCGGTGTAAATGCGTATTTTATATTTTATTATGTCAGAAAGTATTTTGTCTGCTTACTTTTAGTAAATTAATAATGTTTTGATTAATCTTTAGTTTTCAACTTTTCAATATGCTCGCGCCCCCTTGTAGAGTTATCACGCCCCTCAAGGAGGGCGTGCCCCACAGTTTGAGAAAACGCTGATCTAAAGCGAATAATTCGTGAACATACTGAAAACTCAAGTACTAATATCCGTTAAACAAGAGAAAATTGTGAAATTTTTGCTTAAAAGAAGTTTATTTTGATTGGGTGAGTTATATATTCCACTTAAAAAAATGCATTTCTCATTCCCAAGGACTTGATGAATAGTTGATATTATAAAATGCAATATTTCACTTAGATATGGTACGTATAAAACTTGAAGTAATCTGAAATAATTATCCCAATTAATATTAAAATGATAGAAATAAAGAAGTTTTCGGAAACAAATTGAATATTGAATTAACATTCCACTATAGAAACACGAATGATGTTGAAGATAAAACTCGTAATTAAACACCACAGACAAGAGGCAAGGATGGCACTTGAACTGGTACCTTCCTTTCCTAACTTTGAGCCACACACCTTGTGACGACATAGAGGCATAATTCCATTTAATGGGTAGCAATTCCCATTATTTCACGCTCAACTACTATCCAAATTATTCCATTCGATTTAAGTGTCACCGACCAAGAATACCATACTTTTTTCACTTATGAATATTTTTGAGAGACAGATGTCAGATATTATGAATTATAAATTAAATTACAGAGAGAAGTAAGATAAGAGAATAAGTCTTTCAAAATCATTAAAATCATGCTGAATAAAAATGCAAAGCGAGATATATTTCACTGCCTACTCGATACTTTGTGAAAAACTTTATTGTGATATTCAACACTAGAAATAATAAAACTTAGTATATACCTACATTGCCCAAAAGAAGTTAAAATGACTGCATTGTGAAAAAATGTTTAACGTGTAAAGAAACTTGTTTAAAATTAACTTTAAATACTTTTTGTATTATTTACAGTCATATAACAAGTTATTAATAATTATTAACGATAAAAAAATTTACTTCACTTGGAAAAAAAATATATAGTCTAAAAAGTTCTAAGAAATTGAACATTATATATGTAATTGTTTTTCTAATTGAAATTAAAAAGCAGTCAAAATAACTTCCTTGGGCAATCTAGTGTTGAAACAAAATGCCGTGCGTACGTAAATGAATATTAATTGAAAAATGCTTTTAAGAGCATGTATTTTAAGTTTATGTAGGGCAAACAATGTTATATATAAGTATATAGAATACGAGTTTTGGTAAGCTCAGTTTTGTCAAGTGTGCCAATAAGTTAAAAAGCTTATATTAAAGACAAAAAGAGCCAGTTCATTTGTTACATTTTTAGAAGAAAATCATACTTTGTTCTGAGTGATATTAACAATCTCACAAACAATAAACATTTGTTTCGATTTGAAGTAAAATGTTTTAAAATTTTGTTTCCTATACCTATACACAGCAAGTAACACTAAAAAATAATACTCTCGAAGATTAAATACGTTACGAAACAATATTCTTACTATTTTTTTCTACAAGGGAAATAGTTAAATTTACAAATATGAAGAACCTCAAGTACTATCAACTGCATCACATGTTACAATTTAAAATATTTATTACTTATTCTAAATATGAAAATAACAAAACCATGGCAATATTAATTAAGAATAAACTTTCTGTTATTAAAATATTGGTCTTTAAGGTAATTTTTATAATTACCGTAACAATTTTTTTTTAGTTTTAAGAAATTTTACATACTTGTTGTAAAATACAAAATATAAGAAATTAAAAATATTGTTTTGCTTATAAATTACTTATTTAGCAAGTTTTATTTATAGAATCAATCCCGTAAGATTCAGGACCAAAGTACAAAGAATAAATATACTTATTTTGTCAATGCTTATAGAAACAATTCAATCTCTGTAGCATAGTTGATGTGTTGGAATTTTTCATTCATTCATTCCCACTAAGACGATATCCCCTATCTTTTCTAAATAAATTCAATAATGGCGATACTGTTAAATCAAAAGTCTAATACTCTTTTGAAATACTCTTAGCTATGAAAAGTTCGATCTTAAAAATGTTTTTTGCTTGATCATAGTTCAAGCAAAAAAAAATAGATACACATTTGTACATAAAATATCACAAGCAAGCAAAACACTTTACTTTTACATGGATATAAACAAAATGAACTTCAGCGTGTTTATTTTTACCTTGTATCAAATGCTATATTTATGTATGAAAGATACAATGTGTCTTGTAAATTCCATGCTGCATATATTCGAGAATTAAAAAAATAAACAATAAAAGTATATTCAGAAAATTAAACAAAAAAGGAATTTAGTTAATATGATTCAAGATATTTTCATAAACATCTTTATTTCTTTTAAAATTCACTAAAGATGTCTCTCTCTTATTTTAAATATAAAATCCCTTCAATTAAAAAAAATAGAAAATCAAATTTTTAGATGGTTATTAAAATGCAAAAAAAAAGTTTTATAATTTTTCAATAAGATAGGCATGAAGAATAATTATGGTTATTTACTTTCTCCATCTCTAGTGTTACTGGAATTCTTTTTATATCTATAATCTCCAATTTTCTTATGGATAAGGTGATGGGTTCAAGAAAATTTCTGTTACTTTTGATTATTTAAAGAGCTTGATATTGTTAATCTGGGAAAAAAACTTGGATGAAAAAAAATATTAAATTAAAGATAAAACGAGAACATATTCAGAATTACTTATTTTTGCTGTGAAACATGCTTTCATTTTGAAAGGCTTCGCATTTTTTTTAAAGGAAGGGAAAATCAGATTTGAGAAGAGTAAAGCACTTGTAATACGAAAAGCATGGAAGAAATGTTCACAATTTAAGAAGTAAAACCGAGATGAAGCTTACAGTTATTTTGAAACTAAATACCGTATTTGAATACCATAATAAGAAAAATGATGGTTGAAATTCTTTATGAAACACAAGCGAAAGAATAAAAACTATCGCTTACGAAATTCTGTTTAAAAATTTCATTTCACAAGGAATGTAAAAATATTGGTAAATAAAGAGTTTCGTGCTCTAATTTAAAGGAACGTAAACTACACAATTATTTCATTCAACGTGACATTTTCTTATATTTCTATATTTTTAAAGCTGTTAAATTCCCTCTTTCCGGCTTATTTTTTAAATGCTTTGTGTCCATTTTTAGGCTTAAACTATTTTTTAATGTTCCTTTTTTTTATTGCCAAAGTTTTGAGATTACGAGCTATAATCACAGATAAACTTTCATTTTGATTTTGATCTGTACCAAATAATTTCCTTAAAATATGCTACAAATTATTTAGCAACAATTGAATAAAAAAAATAGTTTTATGAAAAACTCTTTAACAGCTACATTTATAACACTAAGCAATTTTTATCTGCATTATGAGATTAATTCATTGCTTGATTTTATTTGTATTATGTGAAGTACTTGATAAATTTTACTACATGACGCATATACTTAGAGAATTACAGATTTAATTTAAACTGCTATTTGTAAAATTTGCAACACCATGAAGGAATTATCAGAATTAAATGAAATTTTATGCACAAACGACTTGTGTTAGTACAAACAAATGAATAAATTTTCAAAGCAAAAAAAAATATATAAATGTCTGAAATCAGTATTTGGTCTAGCCACCACACGCTGCAATAAATGCTGCTATGCGACGTGGTATGTAGTCAAACAAATTTTGAATGTCTGCTTGTGGAAGAGAATTCCATCTTGCTTATATGCGCAGAAAAATTTCGTCTTTTGAAGTTAAAGAACGTGAATCACGAGCAAGACGCCGAGCAACCAAATCCCACTTGTGCTCAATAGGTGACATATCCGGTGGATATGCAAGCCAAGGAAGAATTTGCATGTGTTGGGCTGGGAAGAAGTTTCGAACAGTCTTTGCAACATGTGGGCGTACATTATACTGCTGACAGATAGATCCAGGGACTTTGTTGGACTCCTATGACTTTGGGATGTAGCACTTCACGGACGTACCTGTTGCTACTGTAATTACCCTCAATTCATTGCAAATTGGATCGTCCATGATACGAAATCAAACCTCAAACCATAACTCTGGGGGTTAGGCCACTATGTCGTTCGATAACTCACTCTGGAAAGCAGCATTCCCCGCCATAGCGTCTAACACGAATGTAGCCATGCTGGTCCCACAAATTGAAGCGTGATTCATCTGAAAGGCAACTTGATGGCAATCAGTTAGCCAGACTCTGTACTCATGAGCCCATTGCAGACGCAACCGTCGATGGTTTGCCTTGAGGGGGATCCTGTATAAAGGCACCCTTACAGGCAATCACGGTTCAGCAGACGTCGATGAATTGACGAAGCCGACATTAGTACACATGTAACAGTATATCATCATGCTGTTAACTGCCTGAAGGAAGCTGCACGGTCATTCACCGGCATGTGGAGCAGATGTCGATCGCAGCATGGTGACGTCACCTACTGTCATCCACTGCCAGTTTTTCGAGATACTCGGTGCTCGTTGGTCCACTGCATCCATTTTACATAAATGTGGGACTGTTCCACTGGCCACGAGTTCCTATAGCGCGATAGGAAAATCCTACTTCTCGAAGGCCGATATTCCCCCATTAAAACCTCGTAAGTTGTTGGAATTTACCCTTATTCCATCTTGGAGGCAAACTTAGTTCTCACTAAGCGTTCGCCACTAACAAATAATCATTAACTATTTTCTACGTCTCACTACGGCCCTCTATTTATACGCGTTCAAAATCAATTCCGAGGGCGCTGCGCACGCCACGCATGCGTGGTGGTTCTGAAACTCTACTATTTTACGTAACATCGTACAACTGCTATTTGCTGAAAAGTTCATTTAATTCTGATGATTCCTGTATGGTGTTGCATTTTTTACAAACATCAGTGTATTAAATATTACCCACCCGTATCTCTGGTTATTTCGCAAAGTATCAATATATACCGTTTATATATACAATGTGATTTGCTACCAAATAGATTTAGGAATCATACAGGAATGCAGGGTCGCAAATGCCATTATTAAGAGTTACGGTGCAAAAAAGCAGAGAAAAAAAACAGAAACAACACATTAAAAGGACAGAAAACATTTGATTGAAAGGTTGAACTACAACAGGTGTTCAAAATTATGACCAGAAGTCGTCTGACTGGCCTGAGCAGTTGCGTTGCAGGGTATTTCTTATACTTTCTGGAAGATTAATGTAAGAAGATAAGTTAAAAATAATAAAATTTTAAAACAAATAAGTGCACACAATATAACTGAATCACCAATCATCAAAGATAATGCACCCACTTTTAAAATAAAAATACATAAAAACCCTAAAATTTCTAAAATTTGAAAGTTTAAATTAAGAACCCAGTATATTCATCACACAAAAAATCCTAAATATCCTAAATAATTGAACACACAACAAATCCCAATTACACAGATCCTCAAAAATTCATTCAATAGCATCCCAATATGGCATCGAATTGAGAAATGATATACAAATTATCTGAATATTTTTTTCTCACTACTACATACAACTCCTATAACACTTACAATTCATACAATCTCCCCGTAAATCTAAAAGATCAGAATCCTCAAAAAAGAATTTAAATACTTGATATTAGATGCAAACCAGAGTGTATTCAAGAAGAATTTGATTGGTCATCAAACATTTTTAAGATATAGATGTGTATCATTGGTATATGTGTGCACCAAAATGTAAACTGTGTGTGGTATAAGCCATATTTTTTACTTCTGGACCACCAACAAACTGACTTTGTGGACCTAATGTTGTGTGATGGATTTGCTCTGTCTTAAAGCCTATCGAGGATCCTGTCAGAATTTGCAAATTTTATGAGCTTAAAGAATTTAAGAAATTTTTATGGTCTAAGTATGTTTTCAAGAAATTGAGGGGTAATCATTATGTACGCAATTAATAATTTTCTGAATGTTCTTGAATTTTTGAATGCTTTGTATAGTTAAATTCTTATTTCTCATCAAAAAATTTAAAATTATGTTTATAGATATTGATAAGTTTAAACAACTATTTTTATGGTCTATGTAAGTTTCCATATATATTATTAGAACTTCATTACAAAACTAGATATTAAATACAGTCTTGCAATAGTAGCTTTTGATGAATTTAAAAGCAAAGTTTTATATGAATTACTGGACATTAACTATAAAAATGATAATGATATAATTTACAATAATATTAAGACCCAAATTGCGCATCTACAAAAGAACTTTATTATCGTTTATGTTGATAAAGTTCCGGGTAATTATGCAATTATTTGTAAATGGCTTTATACTAATATGCTAAACAAACATTTTCAAAAAAAATACTGCTTTTAAGAAAAATCTAATTCAAGCAAAAGAGAAATTTTTAATCGAATATCTACTTTTTATAAAAAAATAGATTTACGTATTTTGGATATTAAAAATTCCCTCATATTTTCATAACTTCTGAATATCATAAAAAATCCTATTAAATTTAGAAATATTACGAATGGCTTTAAAACTTATATTACACATTCGGGCAAGAAGGTGCAAAATATTATTCAACCTATATTAGACAAAACTGATAATTCTACACTGCTCAAAACAATTTCGGGAGGAAGCAAAAAGTGAAGAAAACCGTTTGAAGGAGACAGCCACGTATTGACATACAATGCAGGTAAACGCGTATAAACAAAACTTCAGAAACAGTAAAAAAGGCGTAAAAAATTACTGGAATTAAAGCTTCCCAAACTCTTTGAAAATATCAAAAAACATCAAAAGATGATTTAGGGCAAAAATTTGGTTACAATTAAACATAAAAAAGGTACTTTCAAAAAAATAATTTAACAAAATTTTTTACTCACGTGTGGTTTACAAAGAGAAACAAGCATGCTGCCATTAATGTTTGTCAATTATTCACCAAGTTAAAAAAGGTTATAAACACATCTTTTGAGCGGAATACTTTTAAACCAGCCAGCAAAGACAAGTATGAATGACGACAAGTCAAATATGGTAAAATTTGAATGGGTTGATTGTCAAAAATGTAAATTTGCTAGGCATGTGGTTGTCAAACATGCTAAGATGTTTAAGATGTGAGTGCAAAATGTAATCTGTGATATGCTGTATTGTTTAATCTTCACAGCAAGTTCTCCTAACATGCTGACGAAAGCCCTATTGTTGTGTGGTGCATTTAGAATCCTAGCAAGACGGTTAATGTATTTGTGATGAATATAAGATCTCCAGAAATTAAAAGGGTATTCATGATCTAAACAACATTGAAATTTTTTTTTTATATTATTGTATTTATCTATTTTGGCCCGTAGTTAAGTTATCATTTCTAAATAAAAAATTAAAAAAATGATATTTCTGTAAATTGATATATGAAAATTACTGTTCCATCCAACAGGAATTTTAATTATTGTGACCTTTCATAAACGAATCTCTTTTGTCAAAAATGTTACTGACTACATTATTGTTAATAAGATGCAAGTCTTAATCCAAGAATTCCACCCTATTCGGAGTTCACAGTTTTAAGGAGCTTGAGATAATCAGGGTAGATTGTAATATTTGGTTTGTATTCACTATTTTTACCAAAAATTATTATATCATCTATATAACGATAAATTAAGTAAGGCCGCATGGTGGCTATTTCAAAAAATGTAAATATAGGTTCGCTAAACGTGCATAGCTGGCCACCCTCATGAAGCCGATTGATCTGTTTATAAAGATTATGATCAAATATAATGAAATTTTCTTTTAAAATGAGGTTAACAAGAATATCAAATTTTCTTTTTTCATTGAAGTATATAATTCATATTTATCATAAATCGACGGGCTGTTAACTGTATATACCGGTCATCAGTTGATGTATATGGCGCATTATTGAACTGCCCCTGGTCAAAACGTTTATACAGTCTTGCAATAGTTTTTGAAACGATTCCACAGCAAAGTTTTATACAACAATTACTGGACATTAACTATAAAAATGCATAATGATATAATTTACAATAATATTGACCCAAATTTCGCATCTACAAAAGAACTTTATTATCGTTTATGTTGATAAATTCCGGTAAATCACGTTATTTGTAAATGGCTCAAATACAAAAATATGCGCAAACAAACATTTTCAAAAAAAATACTGCTTTTAAGAAAAATCTAATTCAAGCAACAAGAGAAATTTTTAATCGAATATCTCCTTTTTTTTTATAAAAATAGATTTACGTATTTTGATTTGCATAAAATTTCATCTTTTTCCTGGTAGGCTTTGAATATCATAAAAATCATTTTAAATTTAGAAATATTACGGTTTAAAACTTATATTACACATTTGGGCAAGAAGGTGCAAAATATTATTAAACCTACATTGTTTTGATAATTCTATTATAGTTAAGAAAAGTATGGACATTATTAGGTACATGCTAGGTAAACAAATTATTTCTATTGATATCTATGATTTGGAAGATTTATTTATCTGCATATAGCAGTGGTTCTCAAACTTTCAATACTGGCCCCCCCCTTTTCCATCACATTTTTTATGCTCCCCCTCTTATACATTAATAATGCATTGAATGCAATAATAATGCACTTTGACGCTAAGGCTACAATCTTTATTATAAACCGTAGAAATTAATGGCATAAGTATTAAATTTTGTATATGTTACTTTTAGGCAAAAAAAAAAAAAAAAAAAAAAAAAAAAAAACAAATTAAGTAATTGGATAATTATTATGTTATTTTTTCCTTTCTCTAATTTTTAAATTTTAACATATTGTTAAATGCGGTGGCTGCTTAGAAGACAAAATATAGATCTCTCTCCCTCTCTCTCTCAGCTACATATAGAAAAGAACTCAGAGGGGCAATTTCTAATCAGAAGCATTCCTTTGAAAAACTTTGCTCTGCAAGACAAGCCCATGGCAGTCGTTAATACGTATTAAATTTGTTCTAATTTAGTATTAATTAATCAGTTATAACAGTGTTTCTCAATTTTCTATACTGGTGACCCAATTTTCAATCATAACTTTTGCCGCCCCCCTCTACAACAATAATGTATTTACTGCAATAAAAATGCACTTTGACGCTCAAGCTACAATGTGATCTCAATTATAAACTGTATATGTATTAAATTTTGCATATGTTACTTAAAGTAATATATATTTTTAGAAAATTACTTAAAATGTATATTATTTACTTATTATAATGTTATTTTTCTTTCTATAATTTTTAAATTGGAACACAGATCGTAAAATGATATATTTAATTAAAGATTTATTTCCTTCAGCATCAATTTCTCAAAGCACAAATGTAGAAAATAGTCTTTATGTTGCTCTCAATCATATCCATCACATCTGGCAAAAATAGTGGCCGCGGTCGAGTGGTATAGGTATATGTTGCTTTGTCACGGGTTCAATCATATGCACGTTAAATCTGTCGAGAGCTGAAATCCCAGGGGGTGCCACTCTCGGCATTATCAGGTCGCCAAAACGTTTGAACAGGGAGTTAATATTCAATCAATCAATGGACAACCTATCGGACGTCTGCGCAAAACACGTAAAAATGCTTTTCCTCGTACAATTCCAGTCGGTTTTGGTCGACTCCATACTTCTATAGCTACCGAATCTAGCTTGAATGTACCTTTTATTAATCTGCATGTTAATTGTAATTCACGGTAATTAAGTATTTA
This sequence comes from Trichonephila clavipes, assembly GCA_019973935.1. Lineage (NCBI taxonomy): Eukaryota > Metazoa > Arthropoda > Arachnida > Araneae > Nephilidae > Trichonephila > Trichonephila clavipes. Next base: position 212,629 of record BMAU01020376.1, read on the forward strand.
CGGCAGTAGATTAAAACAAAATCATACATACATTTTTAAGTCGTAAGCAATCATTAGACGATAATAAAGGATCAACAAGTACACAGACGAGCATGGTTCCGAAAATTAAATCACAGAAATATTCTCAAAAATAGTTAAATTTTGGATTTACCACGACTGAAGTAAATGATGGGGAACAAAGTCTTAGCTCGTTATCTGTTAAAACTTACAAATCTGAAGAGCAAGATGTGAAAGCTGTTTTTAAAACCATGTAAAATAATTTAGCCTTTTTGCAAAGAATTTTAAAAAGTGTTTTCTTGATGAGGATAACTTGGTAAGAAGTTACATGTGGATTAGGTATCTATTTCAAGATACTCCAGAAGGGCTCTCAACTTCCGAAGAAGATATCTTCATAGATAATTTCATAACGAAAAATGAAGTCAAACACAAAAATTACGCAAAAAAATGAGTATGTTCAGGACTTTTTGCCACCACTGTATATATATATATATATATATATATATATATATATATATATATATATATATATATATATATATATATATATATATATATATATATATATATGTCATAGTATTAAGCACCTCTTGATATAAAAAGGACAGAAATTTAGGCCCGGTGGCAAAGTGGTAGTATATCTGTCTTCTATGCCACAGAGTCTAGGTTCAAACCCCGTGCTAGGCAACGTCGACTCAGCCTTTGATCTCTTCAGTTTATTGAAAAATGAGTATCAAGCTTTCTTGGGAAATAAACCCCGGGGTTTTACTTCAGATTAACCACCTGACCGGAACATCTGATGAGGTAATGAAAACTGGTTGGGCACAAAAAATCTTGATTTTTATGGGCTGTTGCATCAATGTGTTTAGAATTTCTAAAATTGAAGTATAGAATCATCTTTTACATTTTCATAGCTCCCTTTACCAAAGTAGATTTTTCCCCAAACCTTTTTTAATGGATCTCTTATAAAATAACTATTTTTGCCATAATTTAAGCATCCAAATCCAATAGTTCAAAAACGAAATAATTTTTTTTATCAATAATCCCTGCAATCCTCTTTGACAGTTGATTTCAGAAAATCCATTCTTAGCGGATCTTTATTAAATAAAAACAAACATGTCTATTAGATTTAAAGATTGTTTGAATAAAAGTTCTAGAAATATCCTGATGAGTGAATGAGTGAAACGCTTCTCTCCTTTATACATAGAGACAGGAAATTGCTTCCCCTTATGTTTACAAGCACATCTCATGGTCCAGTTCTTGTAATATGTTTTGAATATCAAAACACAATGACCTTTTAGGATAATTAACTTCTGCGAAAAAAGAAACGAATATATGTAAGTCTTAAGTCTATTTTGAATAATAAGCAGTTTTTTGTTACAAAATTAAATTTATCGCAACTGAATCAATTCGCTGATTTGGTTTTGATACTCTTTCGATAAAAGAAGAAAATATTCAAAAGGAAACTTTATTCTCACTCTAAGAAAATATGTGTTGTCTTTAAAACCTATTACTCTCATTTTTTTAAATCAAAAATTATTATCTTACATTCTCATGAATTATTAACTCTTTTTCCTTAACTTACGAACACTTTCAAAAATTTCACGAGAATTAAAATACTGTTTGCAATTAATTTTAAAAAACCTTTTCATTCAAGTTCTATGCTAAAGTAAAAATAAACTATTTTATATTAAGAACTAAAGCTTATTCGTGCGTTGGTTTAACAGCATTATTCTTTATGCGTTTTAACAAGAATTCACAATTGAGAGTGTTTTTTACTGAAAAATTCCCTTACATGGAAAAATAAGCTTTTAAATTTTTAATAGCGCGAGAACAATGGGGATATGCAGGAAAGAAGCCTTACGTTAATTACAGTTTAAGGATTAAGAGTTTGCCTTAAATTATTTTATGCTGTTCTCATTTTCGTATGATCATTAATTTTTCATCGAGCTTCTTCAGTAATTTAAATAATTAAATCAGCAGCAAATCTTTATTTACAGTGGCATAATCATAACAATGAATGTAAAATATTTTAAAAATGAACCATCAATAAAATAAAGAAGAATCTATCTTCAAATTCCTGTAAAACATTAGTGGTGTTAAAATTAAATTTTCAGTAATCCGTTAGAGAAAATCATTAAAAAGTTGAAGCTTTTTCTTTTCCTATTTACCTTCCTTTTTTCACGCTTGTGACAGTAAGAATAAAAGGAAATTTTAAAATTTTATCAACACATACGTCCTTTCTATTATTTTGATGACATTGACTGATCTATCTTTCATTGAGTATTGTATCTCATGAACCTTTACTATTTGTGGTATTTGGTATGATTCCATCATTTACTATATATAATTAAAGGAACTAACTCTGTTTAAATCAAATCAATCGCTTCTTAAGTTACACAGAATTACTCATAAGAAAATTGGGAAATCATTTTACCGTTTCAATTTCATTTTGTTCAATTACAAACACAAAATTTATTCAATTGTAAATTCATTGAATTTCATTTTGAATTTTTGATTTACTCTGAAAGTTGTTGTTTCACGTTCCACCTGATCAATGGAATAGTCTGACGAAGGTCCACCAAATTCATCGTGGCAAAGGTTACATTTGTTGTTATCCATAGTTTTGAGCACCATGCAGGTGATTTTGCTGCATTCCACCCCAACTTTTAGAAAGAATATCACGGGGGAGGTCAGGGGCCTCCACACTCCCTCACCAACCTTAAGAGAGGACCTTCAGCTTGACGAATATTTTGAGTGTCCCCATGCTGCACAGGCACAACACATTTACAAGCATCCATGCCTTAGGGATTCAAACCCAGGCCCTACAACACTGCAGTCGTTTTCATTAACTACTATAACGGAGGGGCGTTACTGTTAAAGTAATATTCGCTACATTACCGCTCAACGTTTAGCAAGTATGTTTTCTTATTAGGGAAAGAAGTGTGTGTAAAATTGTTTTTCAGTTATATATCGATAAAGGATAATGAGGCGGTGGGACAAAATCTAAATATTGGTAGATAGTTAGGGGAAACAATTAAGTCATTTAATGATACAATTCAAAATTAATATAAATTACAGGGAGAAAAATAGCTCTATCACTTTGAATCTGTTGAATGTCCAACATAAATCTTCCCCTCAGATTGAGAGAAGCTCGCCTTATGCGTCTTAAGACAAACAGGCTTTTGAAGCAGTACATGGGAGATTGTGGGGTGTTTGTACGCCCAATGTCATATATAATTTAAGCGGCATCGAATAACTTTGTGTTTAAGGAATCACTTTTAGAGAACTCCTTCTTTACTAATGTAGTAGAAATTTAAGGCATATCTAAAAGTAATCATCTTCTACATTCTAAGCATTGAACAGAAACATTCTAAATCAGAGAGAGTTTCCTGTAGTTATTATATTGAAATATTGCTATAGTCTGTTTCTCAGATGGTTATTTGTATTTCTGAATCGTGTTCTCTCTGCAAATATTGATGCTAGAATATATTACTCTTACTAGTAAAGGGGTAGTGTGGATAAATATTTATGAGTAGGGACTTAGAGATTCTCCGTACAGATAATCTCACTGATATAAATGTTTCTTTCTTCTCCTTTCGGAATTTTGAGATTCCACAACATTTTCTGATATCTACCCGGTAAACCAACAAAAGTATTTTTTCTATGAAGAGTTAACACTAAAAAGTCAAATGTTATGTTGTATTTTGGAAAAAAAATGCTCATTCGCATGGCATTGAGATTTCGGTCAGGGTAGGGAAAGTTGGAAGCATTTACAAAAGAATACACATTAATTTATATTCTAATGTAGAATATATTTGAACCATTAATTCCTAAATCATACAGTCAAATTTTAAAATTATGAAAAAAAAAAAACAGAGTTCATGGATAGACTATCGGCGGTGAACTTTGCTACTTTTCAGAGGAATGAAAAGAGGATGAAGGTTCTTCGTTTTTTAATTATTAAATATTATGATTTTAAAACTCATTAAAATGATTGGTACTTAGTATGTGTGATGATATTGCCACGGTATATCCAAGTAATACTGGTCGCATAAGCGTTGCCGATGTTATTGATTCGCAGGTTCGAAACATGTTGCCAATGAAGACTTGTCGTGTAGAGACGCTGATACACAATAAATCTGCAAAAGCTCAAAATCCTCCCAAGGCTTCGTTTGGAAGTTTGGAGAGGGGGTGTCGGCTCAAATATCTTCCCGCTTTAATAGCTTGCCAGTTTAATAATAATAGCTTCAATAGCCCTCGTTAGCTATATAAAGTGACATTAATTAAAATAACATAAAATTAGTATTATAATATTCAGCAACAGAAAATTTGTTGCCACTGACTAGTTTTCTTTTTATTAACGTAGTATTAAACCGAAACATTATTGCGGATTTCTTCATTTCAGAAACTCAGTGTTATAATAAAATAAATGTGAAACATTCTACTTAAAAAGCATAAGAAAAAGTGAATTAGCTTATTCACTTTTCAAGAACAACCCTGTTTCTATCTTTTTCTCAAACTGGAACATGCAAACCTGCAAGCAAGGTACGCTACAAGAGAAGCACAGAAGGAACAAAGTAGAAATAATACACGAATAACAAAAATAAACTTGAAGTTTTTTTACGCATTTCTTACTTTTTAGAAACACTTTATAATGTTTAATAATATTTTTTGTATAATTTTGCAAATTTCATGGATCAAATACTTTTTATGCCTTTTTTTAAATCTGAAAGATTATGTTAATAAACTTAAAAATGTATAATTCAACAGTAGAAAAGGTTTATTTACTTATTTATCCCGTGCTTGGCTTCTTGATCATCTGACGCTGAGCTTCAGAGTACCACTGACGATGTCGTCAGTCCGGTATTCATCGAGTCCAGTACATTGGAGCAGGCGGTCGCCATCCTTCCTGGAGTGGTCGCAGAGCGGGCAGGCCTTGGCAGCTGCCAGCCAAGCCAGTCGAGGTATATTCAGAAAAAATGCAGAAAAGTACAGAAATTATTTCTTCGGTCAGGAATCAGGTGTTATTTTTTAAACATAATAACGTAAAAACACAAAATACTGTTCTTACTAAGTATTGAAACAGCAGTATAAACAAAAATATAGTGATTTATTAAAAACAACTTTTTAGTAAAAGTAATGCAGAAACGGGTAAACAATTCGTAAATATATTTTCTGTTAATTTCAACTTTAATATCAATGTTCAAAGCACAATAAAATAATTTTTTGTAATAATTGTATATTTTTAAAATTCATAACATAAATGATTATTGTACTTAAATTATCTAAAAATAACTTGCAATAGCTACAAACTCTGTACCTTCTCAATAGAAACTATATGACACAAATTCTTTAAATAAGCTTAAGAAAGAAATTACAATAATTTTTTTCTGTTAGAAAATTAAATTTGATATTCTGATAATCATTTAACTGAGTAAATATTTCTCTTACGTTAACAAAATTACAAAGTCCTATTAAATCCTAATAAGAGTCAGAAATATTTTTCTACAAAGGCAATTGCAACAGAGAAGTAACACTATAATAAATTTATTATTTATACTGCAGATCAAAAGAGCAATTCCTTTTTTGACGGCAATACATACAGAAAATTGAATTGCATGTAAAAATATAAATAAATTGCTATTGAGATCTATAGAGTTTTAAGGAATGCAAAGTTCCGCTTATATACATTTTGTTACGGAATAAATTTTGGAGCAAATGTAGTTGAGGTGTGTTTTTTCTTTTCTTAAGTTTGGAATGACTTCTGTAGTTTGAGTATTCTAATTTACTCTCTCTCCTTACACTCTTTCCTTTGATCTTAGTTTAAGTAGAAATCTTGAAATTATTATGAAAATAGAAAATATAAGTTTGGAATATTTTTACCAGAATCGCATTTCTAGTTATGTCAGAGGATACAAGAATTCTGACAGAAAACCCTTCTTAAATTATAATGTAAGGTAGGAGAGAAGCAATTAAAATGAAACAATGAACCAGCGAGAGAAATTATGAGTTAATTTTTATAGTTTTTTTTCAGATTCTGACATAATAAACACCTACTTTTATTTGAAGCATTTTGAAAGGTGTTTTGTGGCCGCGGTAACCGAGTGGTATTGGTATCGGAACGTGGCTGGCTTTGTCATGGGTTCGAGCCCAGTACCACTAAAGACCCGCCGTGTAGGGCAGCGATGCACGTTAAATCTGTCGAGAGCTGAAACGTCCTCCCGTGGGTGTGGTTTGGTAGTTAGGAGAGGGCGTGCCAGCTCAGGTGTCGTCCACGTCACTTGACCATGGTTCAAAATTACGTGGTCCGTCGCCAAAAGCCCTCGTGTAGCTGAACAGTGCGACGTTAATATTCAATCAATCAATTGAAAGGTGTTTTTATGTAAAATTTCAAGAGAATGACAGCACGGATCTCCCTCCATAACACTATCCTAAGTCAAAAATAAAAGCAGAATATATTTTTTCTTATGTTGCTGAATATAATAATAGAAAGACATACTTGAATTCACAGGTACTTTTAGTTGCGCTAGTTGTAAAATTTAATACCTCGACTTAACATTTTATTTACCGCATTATGATTTACTGCAGTTTTTTTCATGCATTTTTTTAAACCACTACATTGAAAATGAAACGATATACATAAACAAAATACTCATCTTTTGGAATTTTATTACTCCATCAGGCACCATTAACAAGTATGATATAGGATGGAGTCTCGTTCTGCGAGCCATATGCCTAGCGACAGACGGCGACTTTGGGAAATTTAATCCATTAGAGCTAAATAATTAATTGAAAATATTCAACTGTAAAACTAATTATATACGCTGTTTGCTTAAAATAAATAATCAAATTGTTTTCATAGGTCTTCTTTAACATACAAAAAAAAACAAGATACTTATCTTTTGATATTAACTATTTTTTGGAATAAAAATAACAATTTTCGGAAACCACTGAAAACGCAACTTCTGTTATAAAACCATTCACCTTCCCCGCTAAAATACTCATAATAGAACCCGTGCTGCCCTATAAGAAAGGAAATTTAAAAGAATATTCCTTCTAAGTATCGTCAAAGTATTCATAAAAAGGGTTATTCTACGTAATTTTAAATTGAGTGGTACTTATAAGTACCGTCGGTAGATAAAGGGTTAAAGCCTCCGGAAAAAATCATCTCATATCTGGCTGTGTATTCGATAACCAGATATTATTATTACGCGACAATTTGGAGAAAGCAAAAGTTGTATCTGTATCAAGAAATATCCTTTATTGCCTTTTTCAAGGATTGGTCACGGGGGGGGGGAGGGGGAGTGTGGCTCGCGAAAGAGAAGCACACCAGTTAGCTCATGATGTCGGAAATATAACAGCAAATTATCGACTATGCGAACAAGAGGAGATTGAGTTGTAAAATCAAAGGTGTCCCGTGCCACATTATTCCTGTTGTGGCCCCTAACAGAATAGATAACTAGAACTGTAAAACTAGAGGCGTCCTCGCCCGTTGCTACCAAGTGATGACACACCGATCATGATTATATATGCAGAGTCGGCATTGTCTTAAATGAAAACGTGATGCTATTTCTGAATCCATGATACTTGTTAAAATTACTGCTGTATCCCCCTAACTTTGTTCAAGCGTCAGAGGAAAAAGTATCAGTAGCTTTCATGTTGTGTCATACACTTCACATAACTGTTCGAATAGACACCCATTATTCAGTAAACTAGAAATTCCGGATTCAAGGTATGTGGCTGTATGATCCCAAAAATCTTCTCGGACAATGTGCCTGCCCTCTTGGATGTTCATGGCCTGGGAACTTGTAATTTGCATTGAGCTTTACCGGGAAATGCTGAATTCACCTCCCCTTATGAGTAAAGTCAGTGTACAGTTGGCCAGTGATCACTAATAATTCGACACACAGAATCACGAAATAAACTGAAGTCCTGATAGGTCAAAATCCTGCTGCTGTCGAATTCCGCCCCTTGCTGGTAGAACCTTTTTATATCACGGGGCAAAGCCTGATTTTGTGATCACGGGACAATGTGATTCCCTAAAAAAAGATATATGTGAAATGCAGGTTATTCTAAAAGGTAGGCCCAATTTAAAACTTTATAGTACAAGAAACATAAATTAGATACGAACAGTCTACATACCGAAGGGAAGAATAAATTCTGAAGTCTTATTTATCATTATTTAGGAGGTGATAGTTGTGTAAATGGTTGCTGGGATGCTCAGTATTTCATTTCACCACCAGTTGTATGCATGATTCCAACTGTGCAACATTTGTTTTCTGAGTTCTTGAAGTGGCATGGATAAAGTGTGAAATTGCAGTGCAGAAGGCATTTCATCTCCAATTAAGGAATGAACCTCCAACTAGAAAAATCACAAGCATTTGGCTTACACATTTCTAAAAAAGGGATGCCTGCCAAGGAAAAGAAAGGGACAAACCACGCGTGTTAGATGTATGAAAGATAGTTTTGCTCGTGTACTAAGAAAGCCAATCAATGGAGTTAATTTAAATTTTATAAACAAGATTTTACTTTAAAATAAATTATCACAAAAGGGATTATATAGATACTTTTTAAAGAACTTTACTTTAAAAGAGTTTAGGAATACCCCAGAACAACGGCAGGGCGACTTAAGAAAAGTGTTTACTGTACAAGCTTCAACACCTATAACTTGTGGAGGCAAGAATTTTGTGATGATATGCCATAAATTACAGAGTAAATTCTAGCCCTCTTTATTTTTAGTGATGCCACTAAAATTCCATCTTAGTGGAAAAGTGAATAAATGAAATATTCATATATGAGGTGTACAAAAACTTTTGTTCAATATTGCAACATGAGAGAAACTCCGAGAAGCAAAATGTGTTCCATTCTTTATCACGGACAAAGTTTATGAACCATTCTCTTTTTCGAAAAAGACTAAAAATTGAAAAACGTACCTGGATATGTTGGAACATCGGCTTTTTCCTTAATTTATCGAAAATCTATAGGACTTCATTTTCCAACAGGATGAAAATCCATCTCTGGTAGCTCGTATTTGGTACATGGTGTGAAATGGCTTCAAATCAGTCCTTTCCTAAGCAATGAATAGAAAACCAAGACCTAGCTCTATATTTCTGACCACCAAGATATTCTGATCACATATCGTTTGACTTTTTTCTTGTGGGGCGGTGTTGAGTGGCAGTTTATGCCCCACCTTAACGAACAACTTTGGCCGATTTATGCACCGGTGCCATTTCTGCAGAGCACTCAATAACACAAGGCATGCTTTTTCGCGTGTGGGACGAATTCAACAACCTCTTAGGGGTGGGTCATGCTGCAAAGAGAGAACACATTAAACATTGATATGTGTTATAAACTTTGAAACTAATATGTAGATTACTCTTGCTATATTTATACTTCATTAAATACAAATTAGTTCAATTGGATCCATCTTTTTGGATGATTCTGTATTTTCTGCTATACAGAATGCAAGTGTGTGTGACTTCTTTTCTATTTCAAAACTTCAAACTTCTTAGAATTTCAGCATCTTGTACCTTCTTTCCTCTTTTTTTGTTTCCAAATTTGATATTTTTGTTACGTGCCGTTTTTCTGGAGTAACAATTTATAATAATAGTGTGGTATACTATGTATGATTTATTTATCAATTAGTCTACCGAATTAAAAAAAGCCAATTTCTCTCCAAAACAACATTTAGTTTACTATTAAAATAATTTCGAATGGAAGTAATTATATTTGAATTGAACAGGAATAAATTTAAAGTTTTCTTTCATTGCAATTTTCAATACCAGTAAGCAATGTTATAATATATATATATATATATATATATATATATATATAAAACAAATGGTGGTTCAAAAATAAGCGTACGATAAAATAAACTTAAAATCAAGCAATGTAAATAAAAATCTCTCATTTTTAGGAACTATTTTTCATAATGTTTGATTGCCTTCAGATAGGAAAATCAGGAATAAATAAAACATGAGACTAGATAATTTGTGACTGTAAGCTATAAAATATAATTAAATATCTCTTTAGTTCAGTGCTTCTCAAACTTTCAATACTGGCGCCCCCTTTTCAATCACAATTTTTATCGCGCCCCCTTATACATAATAATTTACTGAATGCAATAATAATGCACTTTTACGATAACGCAACAATATTTATTATAAACCGTACAAATTCATGACATAAGTATTAAATTTTGTATATGTTACTTTTACAAAAAAGTTAAGTAATAGGATAATTACTAAGTTATTTTTCTTTCTCTGATTTTTAAATTGGAACATATTACAAAATGCGGTGGTTGCTTAGAAGACAAAATATAGATATCAGCTAAATATAGAAAATGAACTCAGAGGGTCAATTTCTTATCTTAAAACTCCTTTCAAAAAACTTTGCTTTGTAAGACAAGCCCATGGAAGTAGCTAATAATTATTAAACTTGTTCTTAATTTAGTATTAATTAATTAGTCATAAAATACTCTGTGCACCACTCATACATTAAAAGCAGTTTTTCTCAAACTTTCAATACTGGCGACATAATTTTCAATCATAATTTTTTGTCTCGCCCCCTGCACAACAATAATGTATTTACCGCAATAAAAGGGCACTTTTTAAAGTTACAATGCGATCTTAATTATAAACCGTACAAATTAATACGATAAGTACATTAAATTTGTGTATATCTAACTTTTAGTAATATATATTTTAAGAAAATTACTTAAAATATATATTATTTAGAAATATGTTATTTTTCTTTCTCTAATTTTTAAATTGGAACAGATCGCAAAATGATGTATTTAATTAAAGATTTATTTCCTTCAGCATTCATTTCTCAAAGTACAAATGTTATTAGAAAAATAGTCTAGTCAATGTCGCTCTCTATCATATCCATCACATCTGGCATTATAAGGTACGTTTGCGTGAGTCTGGGCAACCTTACGGACGTCTGCGCAAAACATGTAAAAATGCTTTTCCTCGTACAATTCCAGTCAGTTTTTGGTCGAATCGATACACCTATAGCTATCGAATCTAGCTTGAATCTACATTTTTTATTTCCACGTTAATTGTAATTCACGGTAATTAAGTATTTACGGCAGAAGATTAAAACAATATCATACATACATTTTTAAGTTAAGCAAACATTCGACCATAATAAAGAATCAACAAGTACACAGACGAACGAGCATGGTTCCGAAAATTAAATCAAGGCGATCTTCTCAAAAATACTTAAATATTGGATTTACCACTACTGAAGTAAATGATGGAAAAAAGCCCCAGCTCGATATGTGTTAAAACTTACAAAAGAACAACATGTGAAAGTTGTTTTTAAAACATGTAAAATCATTTAGCTTTGTTGGCAAAGAATTTTAAAAAGTATTTTCTGGATGAGGACAGCTTGGTAGCAAGTTACGAGTGGATTAGGGATCTATTTCAAGATAATCCAGAAGGGCTCTCAACTTCCGAAGAAGAAATCTTCATAGATTTCACCTCCAGTGAAAATTAAAAGGCAATTTTGTAATAAATCGCTCTTTGAATTTGGGGTAGAGGTGGATGAGGAATTATCTGTACTGAAAACAAAAGCACTTCGTATACTATTACCATTTTCAACATCCTACCTTTCAAACCGGATTTTCTGCAGTGGATGCCTTGAAGACAAAATATAGATCTCAGCTAAATATAGAAAAATAACTCAGTGTCAATTTCTGATATTATAAACCTTCCTTTGAAAAACTTTCCTCTACAAGACAAGCCCGTGGAAGTCCCTAATAATTATTAAACTTGTTCTTAATTTAGTAATAAGATTGACTGATTGAATATTAACGTCGCACTGTTCAGCTGCACGAGGGCTTTTGACGACGGACCACGTGATTTTGAACCATGGTCAAGTGACGTGGATGACACCTGAGCTGGCACTCGTCTCTCCTAACTACCACACCACACCAACGGGAAAACGTTTCAACTCCTCAACAGACTTAACGTGCATCGCTGCTCTACACGGCGGGTCTTTAGTGGTACTGGGCTCGAACTCATGACAAGGCAAGCCACGATCCGATACCTATACCACTCGGCTACCGCGGCCAAATTCAGTAATAAGAAATTATTTATAAACACCTTCTTCAGTACTGATACATCAAACGTATATTGACTGAAACACCGACTCTTCGCACGAGTTCATTTTTTAAAAAAAAAATAAAACATTATTCTTGATATAGTAGCTGAACTGTAAGGAGAGTAAAACTGTGTGCACACGACATTGTATACAAAAATGTAAAATGATTTTTTTTTTAGATAAATACTATAATTGTAAATAACTGTTTAAAAGAACTGTAATTTTAAACCTCACACAATTAGCATTTAGAATTAATGTTAAATTATGAAAAAGAATATAAAATTCCGATGAAGAATAATTGTGTTACTTTTTAACATTTAAAGCGAGAAGACTTCAACATGTTTTAACCCGGAGCAGGCGCGTACTCGATACTAACATTAATGGTAGTGCGGGGGGACTCAGTCACTCCAATCATTTGTTTAGAATTATTTTTACTGTACACGATACAAATCGGAATTCTAGTGAATATATTAATTTATAGAAAGTATACTTACCTTCTTTCAAGGACTATTCAATTCTTTGATGATTTGAGAAAAATCCAATAAAACTGAACTAAAATGATTCAAAAGTACAAGACCATAATAAAGGACGCAAATCAGACACTTTTCAATTATCCTACAGAAATGTTAAACCAATCAATTCTTTTCCAAATATCGCAAAACTCAATTATTTACAATTTCCTGAGCGAAAAGCAAACGCATAAAAGAGATGGGAGGGAACTAATATTGATAATAACCATACCATAAGATTTAGGTCAATCAAATGATTAGCAAAATGCAGCCTGGCTGAAAAGTGAATCATGACTTCCTTTTCTTTTCTACAACTAATGTACAGTATTTCAATAATAATTACAGTGGTGGATTGTTTATCTTAGAATTTTTCTCAGGGTTTGGTTTCGTTTTTTTCTTTTAACAAGTAATATTTTTATGTTAAAAGGTAATAAAAAATCTCTCATTGAAGAAATACAAAATAAAACAAAATGTTTTTTTTCTTTAACATGGTTTTGGGATCAAAGATAGCTATTTGATGACGGAAAAAGCCAGATAATAAACATAAATTATGTCAGTGTTGTTGTGTGTATTTTTTTATTATGGAAGCATTTTGTTTTACTTCTCTTTCCATGAGAAACACTGCTTTAGTTTGTTTAACGTATATTTACATTCGGGTTTTTTGAGAAACTAAACAATGAGTAGGAAACAAAATGTACGTGTTTACATTGGTTAACATGTTTTATTTTATTTTCAAATTCCATAAATCATATTGGGAGATAATTTAATATTTATGTAAAAGAAACGAAAACAGGCATGTTTAAATATTTCAAAATTAGTACTAGGCGTATTTTTCAGCTACCTTGGTAAAATGTAATATATTCTGAAAAAAATATATCATGTTTTAATTTCTACAAAAACAACATTTAATGTTGTCATAGAATAGTAAAAACTTAGAAATATATCTTTGATAAAGCAAATATATACTTAAGAAAAATAACTAGTAAATTAAAAGTTTATCATGTCTCATAGTTTATGTAATAAAATCCCCTTTTTAAATAACTAATTTAAGATTATTTTTACAATTTAATATATTTGCTCATAAATTTCAAAAATTTTTGAGCTTGCATTGTATTAATATATTAAGTAAACCCTTTAAAAATAACACTGAACTATTTGTTTAGTTTCATTTGAATCAAACGAAAATAATGTTTAAAGTTTTCGTATAATAACATACATGCATATTTTTAAAAATTAATTGGCTCACATTATTTATAATTGTTTACATATTACTTATAATAACTGTATTTTGATAATAATTTCCTTAATTACATACACTATTATGATTATTATTCATATACAAACTAAATTTTCTTCTAAAATGAAATGTTTGTTTACCTACTTAAAAATTATTATAGTATGTCAATGCAATTTTTACAATATGCAACGAAATAAGTAACTTAAAAGCAGTAACATTTCACCTAGTTTTGATCAAATATCCTTAATCTTTAAATTGTCTAAATCTAAAACACTTAAGGTATCCAACTACGTTTGGATCCGTGATTTTTCAAAAGCCTATAATTGGACAATATTTCTGATATTTAGAGTCACTTAGATTAGAAAACGTATATAAAATTACTTTAAGAATAGTATTACAATAAAAAATTATTTAAGTACAATATTTTGACAAAAAATTAACATAGACCGACGAATTTTCAAAATGTTCTCCTTTTGTAAAAAATGCTTCTATTATAATAATATTTTGCTTGTATATAGCTCGGACCTCTGTACAGAAGCTCAACTAGAACTTTTGAAATATACATCTTAAAAGTGGATTTATCCATATTTTACTACAACAGAGGGGAGAAATTTTAATAAAAAACCCAATAGTTATTTCAATTAGTAGTAACTCAGAAAATAATGTGAATTTTTCAAAAATTCTAGTCCAGACTCTCTGGAGAAATCTTTACTTTATATAGGCAAAACAGTATTATCATAGAAGTATTTTTTATAAAAGGAGAACGTTTTGAAAAAGATTATTCTAAAATAATTTTTTGAAAACAAATATTGTATTTAAATAAGCTTGTTTTTGTCATAATGTTCTTAAAACCATTTTATACATGTATTCTAATCTAAATGACACTAAATATCACGAAAATTATCCATTTATGCGTTTTTTTAAAATCACAGTTCCGAACGTAGTCGGATACCTTAAGTAAAAAGATTGAAACATAATTTATAATCATAATAAACTTAAGACGAATATTTGTAAAAAATGTATTTTTGTGGTTTGTAAATCTATATAAGGATGAATAGTGTATAGATTTTTATCATTTTCCATCATCATGAATAGCAGCTGTTCATTTTACAAAAATGAATAGAAAAAAAATTAAATTTCATGCATTTATTCATAAGAAACTGATACTTAAATTGTGGTAAGAAAATGGTGTGTTACATTATTGATTAGATTCAGGATTATTATAAGGAGTAATGCAGATTTTTCTGAGATAAATCCGGTAAGGATAAAAATAATTAATGCAACAGAAAAGAAAATTTAGTATCTACTTGTGCCATTTAACCGTTCTTTTGAAAAAACAAAAATTTTAATTATTTAGAACAGATTTATGCTAAATTTGCAGATTAAAATTTGTGATTTGCTATAACTAAAAAAGATTGATAATGAATAATCGAAGTACAAAGACTCTTGGCTTCTCCTCAGATTTTTCCTACTAATAAAAATCAGCTTATTTAAAACATTATTTTAATACTGTCTAAAAAGAATTTTAATCTATGTAATTAATTCTATCCACAAATTTGCAAACGTTTCTTTTTATCAAGAAATGCGACACAAAAACTCTGCATAATTAGACGTAACCAACGACAAACTTTGAATGGATTTGCTAACGATGAATTTTGATTAAATGATTTCATTTGATTCTGACTCTTAAACTACATTTATTGGCTTAACATCTACTGAAAGCGAACATTATTTCTTAAATTTAGGCCAAGTTTATAGGATTGGGCTTCGCGCATTTTAATAAAACCCTTAGGAGAAGTATGTTTGAATTTAAACTTTTTTAACCACCTTGTTGTCTCGTATAACCTTTAGGAAAAATGAGATTCAAAACGAGAGGAAAGTGATATTTTTCACACTATGGAATAATTATCTGATGAGAGGAGTGGGTGTGTCAAAGGTTGATTCGCATGAAAGGAAAAGCATGCTTAAATATGCAAATTATTAAGTGCAATCAATGGATGCAGTTCAGAGAAATAACATCTCCAACTCTACACACTGCATAAAGCAACTCTGTAACGTTCCAAAGAGTCGATCTCTCTCTCTCTCTCTCTCTCTATATATATATATATATGAATATATATATATGTATAATAGTCCAAATTCTCGACTAAAGATAGATGAATATTCAATAATCAAAACTGAAAAAGATTGAAATTGCAAGATTTAGGAAGGATATATGATAAATTAAAAATATAATAGTTTTAAAAATATATAAGAGAAAAATAGATGGTGAGGTTTATATATACGAAATATTGGTTCTACCATCATTAATCCACACAAAATTCTGAAACAGCACTATTTTGAACAAAACTTATTTTGAAGCTCAAAGGTTACTCTTATTTTGATTTTTAGTACGTGCTAAATGTTTAAATTCAAGCTCAAAAAGGTTATTCAATCCCTACTATTAGCTCACACTCTCTATATATTTATTTAACAAGGTGGAATTTTCAATCGGTAATAAAATACATTTTAAAGCGCTCAAGTGAGCTGAATTTTTATATACCTGATTATTTTGAATGATAATGCAGTAATTTAGCTATAATTAATAAAAAATAATTGATTAAAACTAATTACAATACATCATTTTTTGGCGACTAAGCGGCGTTTTTGGTGTGTCAAAACATGAAAAAGGTGTTTGCCTCAAATTTTAAAGCCATCGTACGAGCTGAAATTTTCTATACACTATTGCTTTGGGAAAAATACGATAATTTAATTATAATTAGTTAAAATTAAATGAATGAAACTAATTGTGTACAGAATTACAGATACAGCCTAGTTGGTTTTATTTTTAGCGACTTGGGTCAAGATTTGAAAAGATTTTTTTCTCACTTTTAAAGCATTAAGTTAAAATAAAAAAATATGTACACGATTGTTTTGGATAACAATACGATACTTTAATGATAATGAATAAAAATTAATTACCCCTTAATGTTGTGATTCTATCCTATGTATATACATATTTATGGTAATTGTAAGTATTTAATGAAAAGTAGCCAAAATAAAATTTTTCTTCTGTGATCTAAGTTGGAATTGACTTAATTTTTTTTATATTACTTGTTTTTTGTAAAATGACAGATTAAAAATATTTTAGCTCTCTAACAACAATTCTGTCAAGAACAACTATTAAAGCATTTAAAATATATCAAAATTAGCTTAAGGATAGGTTGTCATTCTTTAGAGGACTTCCTTTCAAAATCTCAGATTGAATGAGTGAATGTTTATTTACGACGTTCTCTGAAGCAAACCGGGTCCTGTTGGCGACGAACTTCTAAAATGTCTCAGAATCTGGTATTTTCTACATGCAGATATAAGTGATAGGGATTTTGATGACATTTTCATTCTTATTATCAAATTTTGAAACTTTTTTTGTTGTCTCAAGTTCAGAATATAATGTTGAAATATTATCAAATTGTGTTATTTCAGAATATAATTTTCCATTTTCCCCATAACTTCTTTCACATACTTATTAGATCAAAAGTGAAAAATATTAGGCATTTTTTTGCTTAATTGATATTTAAGTATGTATACATATATATAGAGAGAGAAAGAGAGGAAGCTATACTTATGATTTATAGCTATTTGTATATATTTATGGATAATATATATATTTTTTTCATTTTTGTCTTCAAAGCCAATGACTTAAGCTTTTTATCAAATATCGTATAGATAATTATTGGATTCATTTTTAGTAAAAATAGGAGCAAAACCCTAATGATTACATTAAAAATTAAATTAATTATTATTAATAATTATCTTAATTACTTTTCCTCTAATTTTTATTTTTTAGTATTCATAATTAAAATAAAAAAATTTTTGGATAAAGAAAACAATTTGATAGTTTCATAAAAAGTGAACAATCCGAAAAAAAATTGTGAAATATACATTTTAGTGACTAACTTAGAGTGAGAGTAAGAATATTTTTTATTTGAAGTTAATTTAATTATTACGAGTAAAACAATTCATAAATTTTGCTATTATTGAAGAATTAAGAGTTTTGAATTTACGATTTTTACTAGTATTTTTAATACAAATAAATCAACGTTGAACAAACTTCATCACTAATTTTTTACACTGTAGATAATTTTCATTCCTTTGTATTATTTTTTTTCACATACAAAGTTATTAAATTGGAGCATTCACTTAAATAATCAAGCTGTGGTAATTTGATTCCAATTTTTTGAAAAATACTTAATTAATACAGCAGCTATAGAAAACTGGCATCCTCGCAACAAGTTATAAGTACTGCATAATACAAGAATTTCTTACATCACATCAATAATTCAATTGGGTAAAATTTCCGAGTTTTATTGCAAATCTTTCAATAACAGATTCATCTTTCATTCATTTTTTATCCATTTTATTTCATTGTTTTTTTAAAGATATGTGGTGCATTGAAAGAAAACAGAGCTGTTACATGTCGCTACTATCGGTTTCTACAGTAACAATGATTTAATAACAATATGACAACTATTATACAGGTAAAAGATAGATGTGTAGTATCAAACTCTACCAGTTATTTGAAACTGAAAAAACAACACATGTACAAAGGGACTAAATTCATGTGACGTCACGATCACGTGATTCCATCAACCGGTGAATATGGCGTCATTTGTTTACTACTATTGCGTACGATTATTTTGTTCTTAAAGATTTACATTTTACTTTCTAAAATGTCTTATTTTACTGAAATGGTTGCTCGATCAGTTATAGAAAGGATAATTAAAAAGAAAAAATCATTTTTTAATATCATGATAGCAAATCTAAGTGCTTTGATAGCATGATGAAGTGTGAGGATTATATATCATCTTCCCAGTGTTTATGTGTTTGGCCACTCTTTGAATAATGTTTTCTCTCTCAACACGGTAAGACAAATGAAACTTCTTCAAAAAGGATTTTGGATAGATGTAGACTTACTTCTACAAGAATGTAAGTATTTAAAATCAAATATTTGTTTATTTTACATCAAGTTATATTGAGAACATATTATGCTTAGTTAACTTAAATTTTACTTATTTTACAAATCTTCAGAGTAGTTAACAGAGGTACTTCAGCATTTAATTATCTAGAATTAGAGCACAAGAATCTGATATGTAACCATACATATATAAAAAAAGTATATATATATATTTATAAAACTTATTTTACTTAGTAATTTTACAATATTACAGGGAAAAAGAAAAAGTACAAAAATGGAAAAAATATCTTAATTTATTACAGCTCTGTTAATGTTTATACTAGTTGATGAAATAAGAACAACTTTTTCTAACATTAGAAATCAAAATTATCATTTACCATTTGTAAAATTACACATAAAAAATTGTGCCACATTTTAAAAATCTTTATTCGCTGCACTACTTAAGGTAAAATATATGATTTATGGAGAATTGCATTCCAAATATGGTAATACATTAAGGCATTAGAATTTTTAAATTAGAATGTGTATATAGTAGAATATAAATTTGTGTTCATGTATTACATATAAAAAAGTCCTGCTCACTCCTACATGACCAAAATAAAATGTCATTTTTGAATTCATAATTCTTTTAGAAAAAAATAAAAAGTGTAATATATTTGCGTGGTATCAATTAACACATATGTTTTTCAGAGTTTGTGTGGTATAAAAACATGTCTCACACATATACAAATTTTTTTACTACATATGTATAACAAATATGCATTTATTGGTATTTGCACAATTTGTAGATTTATCATTATAGAGATTAGATTTATTTTATACTTTTGCCAAAATAAATTTCATGATATAAGTCCTGAATAAATTTGTTCCATTGAGTTTGTTGCAAATATTGACCTAAGAAGAGTAATTTGATGAATTTTATGATATTTAACGAAGAGAATTACAGATAACCATTTTTCAAAATTATTGTTAAGAGGTTAATTGGCCAAAATCACTGATATTTTTGTGTGACATATGTTTCGAAGACAAATTTTGGGCTCTTGTGTGTTATAATGATCAATTTCTTTTTTTAAAAGTATAATTATATATAAAAAGATACTTTAGATACATATTAGTGATAACAAAATAAAATGCCAATACATTTCTCCAAGTAAGTTTTAAGTTTGCATGAAATGGAACTCAAGTATTTAACACTAAACATAAATATCTGGTCAAGAGACATAACTAGTAGAAAGTGTGAATGGAAATTTTATGCAACTATTTATTTTCATATTATTGTATTACATTGCATCAAATTGTTTCTATCTTATTTACAATTCATTGTGTTATAAAAATAAGATTCATTTTGATCAAAGAATAAATATTTATTATTAATCAAAAACTTTCATATTAACTCTATTTAATATGAGATAAACAATAGCTTAAAGAAGTATGCAATTCAATAAGAAATTAAATTGAATTTGGGAAAATTATAGCATTTTTTCTGATGAAATATTTACTTAATATTATACAATTATTTAAAACAAGTTGTTCAACATATTATAAGCACTTTATACAAAGGCAATTAAAGAAGTTATTGAATTTGTAATGTACATTTTTAATATAGTTCATACTCGTATTGGTAATCTGAATTTGTGATCCAAGTGTCTCATATCCCTGCATAATATTTAGTATCTAAGATATAAAGGTGAGGTTCCTATTATATTGAATATTTCTTAAAAATTATGTATTAATATGATTCATTTCTTTAACTTAATAGTGAAATAGTATTTTTTTTATTACTTTCTACAATCATTTCAAAAAAAATTTCCAAACATTTTTGAAGGATAATTACTAAGTAAATCAGACAATCAAAGATATGAATGTTATTTTATTAGAAACATTTTCAAATATCTTTAAATGCTTCATAATATTGTACAAAATATATACATGAAGTACTTATATGCAATACATTGTATAAAGGAAAAATTCATTTTCAACAAATAACTGTTCCACATTGAAATGAAATATTCATTTGAATTTTAAGTGTAGGTAGGTAAACTCGAGTAAATATAATATATTTTTTAAAAAATTGTTATTTACCATTTCTAAATAATGAAGTACTGGGGGGGGAGAGAAATTGCATGCATAACATTATTTATATATATAAATTGACACCTGTGTGAAGAACCGGTTTACCAGCTAGTAGCATATCCATAAGAACTTCCTATAGTATTGATAAATCAAACCAAAATTACAGGATTATTTCAAATGTCTGATACTTATAATGCTTCATATACAGTGTTTAATGTCCCCATTGGTAAGCCATACTATTATAAAATTTGCAATTCATGAAGTTGTAAAAAAAAATTCAATTTTCATTACAGGAGACATATATATGAATTATATACTCACATCCTTAATTACCTTTACATGCATAATACTGAGTTTTCAGGAATTAGACTATTTTAAGGATTTGTGCAAAAAAGGAAAATAGTTAAATCATGGATAAACAAATACTTACTTCTTAAGTAGCCACTGATATTTCAAAAAAAAGATGGAAAAAATACTTTTACCAAAAGATAATTCTCTTCATTTATCTAAATCTTTCATATTAACTAATGTTCTATGTACACAGGCTTCAAGAAATAAACTTTTTGCAAGATTGATATTCACTTAAAAAAATAAGATAATAACATGTCAAATTAAATGTAATCATTTCTAAAAATTATTATCCCTTTTGTAATGGTTTCATTCCCCTTAAGAATATTGTATTTTAATTTAAAGAAAGAAATCACATTGAATTTTATAACAGCAAATAATAATTATAAATAATTTAGAAATCGATAATTTGTGTGTGGACAATAAAAATCAGAGAAACATTTCTTTAATTTTTGTAAACATTCCTCCCACAAATTATCATCAAATTGAAAAAAATTCAGAATAAATATTTTCTCTTGACTTTGAATTATTACTTAAAATTACAAACAGACATTTTTTATATTATTCACACCTAACTGACACTGTGATGTATAATAATAGGTGCAAGCTCTTTTTAAAGAAATGATATCAATGTTATTCGATAATCATATAATTTTGAAAAAATGTAGTTTTAATTCTATACTGACAACCATTCTTGCGCAAAACTATATAATAAATAACTACTAAATTAATTAAGAACTAAAATAACTAAGAGCCATACCTAAGTGTACCAAGAACTATAAATAAATGCTAGGATCCAACCGAACTAGGATAAATAAATATGCCAGCTATTACTAGTCAAAGTAGACAATTACCTAATTAGATAAATAAACTAGAATAAAACAAAAAATATACAAAAGAGTTTCTAACAAGTATATATTCTAAAATAATACAAACAATACAATGATATCATATGTTTTTAATAGATAACATTAAGAAACAAGAATGACGTCAACAAACATGTATGAAAACCAACGCTATGAATTCACACTGCAGTTTTTGACGTTGGAATCACGTGATTACTTACTGGCGTCAGTCTGTTCATGAAATTACTCCATAGGCTTAAATCATAGCTGAGATATAAAGCTTAGAAAATGATGTAATTTTAGCAAAGTGCTGAAAAAGTACATGTAACATTTTATTTTAGAATCCCCAATACTTACTTACTATTTTTATACTAAAAGAATAATTGTTCTTTTAATGTATTACCAAGCTAAGAATTCGTAATTCAATTACAATAAAACTAATTTTTACCGACCCATTTTGAGAAGTTTGTAGGAAATGTTCAAGTATAATTATTTTAATAACAATTTTTGCTTTAATTTAATTTAAATTATATGGTTTTATAACTGACTCTGAGTTCCTCTCCGAGTATGGAAAGTATCGTATCTTTAGCTCATTAGCACTGATATTATTTCAACTGAATTGCCGCTATTCTATTGCATTTTACATACAGATTGAAATAAATGGAATTTCGTTCCGGAGAATTGAAATTAATCCAACTGAATTTGAAAAATTTCATCGAATTTCGCTTACTATCTGAAGCAAAAGTCCGATAAGAAAAACTAAGGTAATAGAACGAGTTTCGTATTTCATTTGAATGGGAGATTTTAAATGAAAATTTACAAGAAATCTTTTGATGGAATATATAGCGGGAGAATCAGTGACGGAGGAGAGATAATTTATTTTGCCCAGAATTTTTCATTTCCTCTTAGAATCAAATTTTCAACAATCAAAACTCTTACATAGATTACTTGAAAATTCGAAATCAAGAACAAAATTATGCTTTTCAGGTATTTGCTTAAGTTATAACTTTCCATGTGTGTTTAGCTCTAGAGCTTCGGCTGAAATTTTAACTTACATAAAAATGATATTAAATACCTTATTAAATTCTTTTTGCAATACACGAATTAAATAACAAATAAAAAATAAGTTTTTCTCTTTCATTTGGAATCTGCTATGTATAATTTCTCTTCGTATAATAAAAAGTAAAGGTAACTTTTTCCTCTCAATAGTAAAATTTATTTCACTTGTAAGGAAATGCGTAGAGTGATATCCAACAATACGGAAAATTTATAAAAAAGCTACTGGGAGATTCAAGGAAAAATTTGAATGCAAGGAACTAGTAAATGAATTTGCGTGTTCATCAAGCATATGTTCTTCATTTTTATTCATACATTTTTATCGTTTTAAAAATAAAAATACTCGCATAAAATGCTTTTATATCTTTCATAATGACAGTGTGGTTCTGCAAGAAAGAAAATATTTTACTTATAGATGGACTAGGGAACTAGATAGAAGAATTATTCAATATATCCTTCTAACAAATATATTCATTCTGATGCCATCTGAATAAAATGAAGGTGTTCTTGGCTATATCTTGAATATGAATAATATACTCAAAAAGAAAGTGCAAACTTTGAAACCTTTTTATTTTTCAAGAATATCTTAAAGAATCAGCTACCTCTTTACGATTTATTTCTTCTACAGTTTATTTAAGAATAGTTCACAATTGAGTGTGTTAATGAGTAATTGCCATTCATGCAATTGAGTAATACAAACTTTAACTTCTAAATGGAAACTTAAGGTAACTGGCTACTTTTAATACCGCGAGTTTGCAATGAGTGGAAATGAATAATATTTTTGATAATTAGTGACACATGAATTAGAATAGTCATGAAAAATTAATTTCAGAATATTATTATAATAAAACTGATTTAAGTACCACTTTTTTTTACAAAAAATAAAAAAGAGAGGTGTTTTCAGAACATCGTCCTTTTAAGAGGAAAATGCTTCTACAGAAGATCGTTCACACTTTATGGAAACGATTTTGTAATTAATTTCTTCGTTTACACTTTGAGTTAAAACTGGCAACTTCAGAATGATCGTTTGCAAATGTTTACTTTTGATTGGAATGTAAAATAAAAGATTTATTTTATAAAAATGGCTCATATAAAATTGATATATGGCTCATAGGTTATGGAAATGCGCTTGATGTAAAAATCTCTTTCGCTCCATTTCAATAAAAAGTATTTTTAATATATATTATATTTCAAAGGGAACAGAAACGTCTAACGGAAATTAAAATTGAAACCATGACCACGAAGGTTTATCCTAAGACTTTTCGAATGCTTTCAAGCTTTCCAGCTTTCAAAAAAGTGAAGTGTATGATCCTAAAAGAAAATCCACCGACTCAAAGATTCATTGCATTGAAACAAAAAAGGACTTCCAGAACTGTAATTAAAATACCTCAGAAGATTTAAAGTTAAAACAGGTGTTTAAACCTAAAGCTCGGCTCCTTTTTTAAAACATATTACTAAAAGAAAAGCAAATTGTAGAAAATTCCATAGAAAACATGTAGCTACTGAAAAATAGAAATTTGGGGGTAACACTTGATAAGACACGAACATATTTAAGTTACTGTTATCAAAGAAGATTCATTTTCTATTGTTCAACTGACCAGAATGACTGAACGAAACAACTTCATCAGTGTACTGTAAAGCTCCCAAGAGGATTTTCTAAAAGCAGCAAATTAAAAATAAAAAAAAGGCTCATGTAAAGCCAAAACTAATCCATTCCACTATTAGCAGGATTTTTAAAACCGAATTTTGAAGAATCCAATTTGAATTACAACTTTATATGGAAAGAGCATTGATAAAGTTGAGCTTCATGTGGACATTCTAGTCACACGTCTAAGACAATTGCCACTTATTTAGCAAAGGAAGAATAAAAAACACAGGAGAATAAAGTGTATCCCAATTGATGAAATGTGTGTAAAATTACTCTACGCTTCTCCAATGGATTTTTGTATTTTCGGTTTGTTATAACGAGCCTTATGAAAACGGCATCCAAGAACACTGAACCGATTTTGAAAAACGATTCTAGAGGAATAGAGAAAAATTTTAATAACAGTACTAAGAAGCAGTTTACTTTAATGAAAACTTAGGGGTACCGCTATTGTTAAGAATTATGGCTATCCAACAAAAGAAAATTGCTACAAAAAATATGGTATTTAATGATAAAAATTAACTATCAAAATCGGTTCCGTAAAGTGTGAACGACCTACTGTATAATAGTATTTTGCATACACGAAGCTAACATTTTTCATCAGAGGCCAGTGTAGGATTTATGAAATATTAACATCATTTCCAGAGTTATTATTAAATGAAATAATAATCAGTGTTTGTCATAAAAATTTCTCCACTCAAGTACATTAAAATATGAATAAATCCGCTTCTCAATTATACATTTCAAAAATTCTTGACCAGGTTCTGTTGGGAAGACTTAGTTATGCATAGACAAAATATTACTACCACAAAGACGTTTTACATAAAAAATGAATGTTTTGAATGCTTGTCACTTTTTTCCTTTTTTTTTACAAGAAAAAAGCAAAAAAAAAAGATAACAACAACAACAAAAAACAAGAAAACAAAAAGAACCGACATTTAAAATTTTTTTATTGTAACAATATTTTTAAAACCATTTTATATGTATATTCTAATTCAAGTGACACTAAATATCTAAAAAATATTAATTTATACGCTTTTGCAAAATCCCTGTTCCGAAAGTAGGCAGATACCTTAAATGTGTTCCTTCGTTACAATTATGTGTGTAAAAATATTGACTGACAGCTGATTTTAATTTTTCTTTTTGAGTTTTTCCTCCTGGAAAGATTAGAATATTACTTTGTTTTTTCTTATATCACAGTCTACGTGAACATTTATTCCACAGTTTATTCAATAGCTTCTTTTCAATGAATGCTTAATTTTAAAATTTGTATTACTATGCTAAATTGATAATGCATAGTTCGACATTTTATTAAAATGGAAGTGATTAATTCTTAATTTTGTTATAGGAGTCCAGTCTAGCAAAATGTCTTCTAAAACAATGAAACTATAAGAACTCTTCTACATTCAAATAATGCTTAAAATACTTATAATGGGTTTGAAATAATGCTTAAAATACTTTCAAGGGAAAACAATGAGATGGTCCTAATCCATCACCTTTAAAAAGTTAACAAAAGGGGGTTTAATAAAGCAATAACTGTTCTATGATGAAAGATGGAACGACGGGCTTGATTTTCTATTTTCTGCGATGTTTTTGAGCTTCTGAAAATAAGCAATTCATTCAGAGTATCAATTCGATTTTCCAGAAAGGGAATATGTCATTACGGGTTCCTATCTCAATTGCAATGTTACAAATTCTATGGTGATCCAAAAGTAATTTCAGTACCTTCTTTCTAATTGCGTTCAATTTTTTTTTCAATTAAGAAGCAAAGTAGAAGTTTGGATAAAATTCAATGAATTGGAACCTTTGTTGTGTAATTACAATCGAAATTTCGTCCGTCGAAGCTTTTCCGCATTGATAACGATCTCTTCTGTTTCAAACTAGTAATGAAATTGCTGAAGTGTAATTAATTACACTAGAAAGTGTGCTTCGAGTGTATTAAGTCCTTTAAGTACTTTCCACCGAGTAAGTTTCAATGTTAGATTATATTTTGAGAATAAATTCAAAGAGTCTGTTTCTACTTTAAGCAAACTTTGAGTATATTTAAATACAATGAAAGAAAATGTATCTTATCCAGAAGTTATTCCCCTATTATATATATGTCTGATACATAATTTCATGTCCATTATTATAGTAAAACAGAGTCAATAACAAAATTTGCCATTCATAAGTTGGTAAAAAACATTAGCTTAATTAATGAGATTACAATTTTATACATTAAGGTAATGCTTTTATTAGCATAAAAGTTTTTTCCACATTTAAATGGTATCACATTTCACAAAAAAGGTGATGGTATAAATATAGCACAGTTTTTTCCCCTTATATAAATTCCGAATTCTCCATCTTCCACTGAACTAAACAAAGCAGAAAATCATTTTTAGAAACTAATTTTCATTTTTACAATGTTAATGCTACTTTATACGTAACGCAGCAATTCATTGAAAACATCTGGTTTCAAAAGCATCAAAATGACCTATCGTTGTCTCTGCTTGTGACTAATTTTTATGTGTATCTCTTTGATCGCAAATTATTTATCCTTAGAAGAACTTGTCTCAAATATTGAAATAATGGTATCTACATAATGTACTTATAAGATGACAATATAATACATTGAGAGGGAGAGTTGAAGCTGCCACATAAAACGATTTTAAATGCTTATTTAATGTAAACAAATTTTGTCTTCTAGCTTAAAAAAGTTTGATCATGAAATTTGAATTGAAAGGATATTTGTAATTTTATATATCTATTTATATAATTGAAATTAACATAATTCATTCTATTGGAAAAAAACTCAATTATATTAAAAATGTTACATTTTCAGTTAAAATAAGAATTCAAAGCTCTCCATATATGACACAAACAACTTAATCTAATTAATACGTATTTTATGGTGAACAAAGTACAACACTCCCCCAAAATGTGCGGCAATAAAAATATTTTAATAAAGAATAATACATCGTAAAAAAGATTTAAAATTAAACTAAATATAAACGAATTGTCGATTTAATTAATATGTATGAGTTATGATCATACTAAACAGAAAAAAAAATTACATTTTAATATAAAAGCATTATAGAAGTACAAAATATATATTTTCAGATATTTTCCTTTTTTCAAAAGTAATTTATTTAGAAAATAATTTAATATATTAAAAATATGAATGATTTGTTTTCAAAAGTAAAAATAAATAGTGTCACATTTTTATGTAGTTTGAAGAACTTTTAGCAAATTTTATACTTAAAACTCTTTCGTTTTCTCCCCACATAATTTAGAATTCATGTATTCAAACTTTATGTGTGAGATAAAAACATTTTAGAAGATAATATAAAAATATTTTCTCTAGAAGCAGAGATATTTTTTAATTCAATAGTTTTCTTATGAAATTTCTTATGTAGATAACGTAAGAGTCTTGGTAAATGTTTCTTTTAATTGTTAATACTAGAATAGTGTAATTTGTTATAGAATGCAAGTTTTTTTAACTCTACAAAAGTATTTTTTAAAAAAATGTTCAATTAGCTAATAGGAATGAGCAATAATGTTTGTATTGGACAAACATTTTAAGGGAGATGCTTATGAATTTTTTTACGAAACAAATATCAAAAATGTGCACATTTTAGGAAAATTAAAATATTTTATGACTTGTTATAATTTTAATAACTAAGTGCAAGTTTAATAGCTGTGTTTAGGAAATTTCACTACAAAACCAGAGTAAAAATTTAATCCAAAGAGCCGAAAGGTTAAAAAATTTCAGCCAAAATAAATATTTTAATTTAGTAATGAATTATAATACTTGAAAAGAGTTTTACGATTTCTTTTAAACATAGTTTAATGCAAAAAGTAATTCAATATAAGATTCGTTTACTTCTACATTCATCGAGATCGCCTATTTTTTAGTAATGCATATGGTAACAAAATATCATTCCACGGCAAGTTATTTTTATTTTTTTGAATGTTTTAAATCGCATTACTTTTACAAACCTTTTTATTACATAATAGGCTTCTTTTTTAAGAAACACTTAGAAATTTTATACTTCTCATTTGTTACAGACTTTCCAAATCAAAGCTATAAATACAGAAAGAAAAAAATAAGAGATTTCTTCTCTCATTGATAAATACATAAAAATTAAGCAATATTTTTTAAAAAGATTTTTAATAAAATAGTTTATTTTTAAGTAAAGGAAATATTTAAAATACTTTGATGAAAAGAAATGCTACTGGAAAACGGAGAGAGATATTTCTATTTATTTTCTCAATTACTGAAGAGTTTTAAATGTCACAAATATTCTACTATTCTGTTTGAATACGTCTATTAATAAAAATGTAAATAGATTCAAATAATAATTTTAATTAACTATTTCCTTAAGTAATCTGAGAAAGACATTCAAAGTAATTTCATTAAAATAAGTGATTATTTCTATAGTGAGTATTCAAATATATATAATAGAAAGAGAAGTCCTATAAAAGAAATGAAACGAGCATGTTTATGTAAAAGTAAAATAAAATAAGACTGGAATTTTTTAGTTTTTCAATTAAAGTTAAGCGTCTTTGCTTGAAGAAACGGAAGTAAAATAGTAAAGGAAATTACACTTCAGAAATCTTCCAGATTACAAGGCGAGCATTCTTAAGACATTTAGACAAATTCTTCTCTTAATATGTTTAATCCGGGCATAATGAAGAAGATTTCTCGCCTATGTCAGAACGAGCATTTTTCCATTCTTTGCTACATACTAACAACACCTAATTTATCTAATTACGGAAATATAACTTGTTTATTCAGAGGAGATAATGACTGAATCTTTAACAACTGTTGCCATTTTTATTTTCCAATTAACTCTCTCTGTTCTTCGTTTATTCTTCGGCGCAGACATTCTTATTTCGTTAAAAAGAATTTTTTGCAGTTGCAAAATTTATAGTTTATTTTGGCCGGGAAGATGTTTTATAACGGTATATATTTCTAAAAATGTATAATACTTTTAGTGAAGGGAAGCGTTTTCGGGATATATTCTAGCAATATTGAGTAAGAATACTTATATTTATTTAAATTATAAGAACGGGGAATAAATCTCAATATTTTCCTTTTTAACCTTCAGAATATAATGTTTGGTTTTAACTTTTTTTTTCAATTACGATGCATTAGAGATATTGATATATGTAGACAGTGAAATTCGGTACATTGAAACTATCGTGGGTGATGGTTAGCATCTCGAAGAAAATATTTAGAAATTCACTTTAGATTTCTTTCAAAAATCCATCATGATGTTATTTTCTGTAGTTCTGGTGATCTAGCATCATATCAACTAACTAAATTGATTTAATTTATTTCATTTAGATAGTTTCAACATGAGTTGATGCTAATATTGCAAAAATTTTTGTTTGTGCTTTTGTAATATTTATAGAGAAACAAGCACTACCTACTATCATCCACGGAATTGTTTTAACCCAAAGAAGACAGTTATTCGTCTTAATTTGTAAATTATTTGAAACAGCTCTGTATTTCTAATTTGGAACTCAAAATTAGAGCACCTAGACTTACCATTTTCCCACATTATAATCAAACTATACATAAATAACATTGAAACAGCTATTTTTATTACACAGAATGCTGGCAGATGTTTTTTCATCCCAATGATCCATATCACTCCTTCAAATGTTCCATTCAATTTTAAACAATTACAATTCCTGCTTCATCTCAGCTTTACTACGGTCATCAACGAAGACCAAGGACGCTTTTTTAAGTAGTTGAACGATATCTGAGAAAACTTTGTTTCTTCATAGACAGAGTTGCATTGCTTGTTCAAGAAAATGTATACATCAAATCGCTGTAAGTTATCCCACCCTATAGACAGTAACATCATAACGAGGCCCACGAAATTCATCGTGGCAAGGGTCAGTTGTACGTCTGTCGTTAACTGTAGCTACTCTTATGTCCATAAATTAAGGATAATGCAAATTCAAATAAAGAAAAAGTTAGAAACAAAAAAATGTAACTTATTTGTAAATCCTTTTTATTAACACTAGATTGCCTAAGGGCATCATTTTGACTACTTTTTAACTTCAATTAGAAAACCAATTATATATATTATGCAACATATCTTAGGAATTTTTAGAATTCATTTTTTTCCAAGTGAAGTAAATTTTTTAATTGTTAATATTTGCTAATAACTTGTTATATGACTGTAAATGATGTAAAAATACTATAAGTTCATTTTAAGTAATTTTCTTTACACATTAATAATTCTTTCACATTCCAGTCATTTTGACTGCTTATGGCCAATATAGGTATACACAAAGTTTCAATCTTGCTAGTGTTAAACAAAAGATACAGAATGAAAAAGATGTTATATGTTTGATATCATATTAATAGAAATTCCTATTTTTGCTCCTAGAGCAAATTACAAAAAATAACCCTATATACAAAACCCCCTATTACATGCTTGGTATGATGTTTAATGCATAGTATGTTTCCCAGGCAATGCAATACAGTCCATACAACGCCTAGGCATGCGGAATAAACTTATCAAGGAATGTTCTTCGAAGTTCCGGCAGACATGTAAGAGGTGGTAGACGGGCTGAAACTCCTCAGCCAAGCATGCCCCACTCATGCTGCACTGGATTCAAGTCCGGTGAGAATGCTGACTAGTCCATTCGGGTGACATCTTCCGATTGAAGACATTCGCTTACGATGTTTGCACGATGAGGACTGTTGTTATCCATAAACACAAATACTGCACCCATGACACCCCGAAATAAACTTCCAAGTTGTTCCAGAATGACATTCCCATAGATTTGGACTGCCATTGTTCCCATTAGAACATACAGGTCAGTGCTGGAACCCAGAATAATCCCCTTCTCCCAACGAGCAATCCTGCACCATCGAAATGGTGTCGTACAATGATGTTCTCTTGATAGTATGGTGAAACTGAGGCTCTCCATAGGAAAGTCTGGCGAGTTAGACTGCAAGCTAAAAATAGACTTGTCAGAAAACATCCCACAGTCCCACTGTTGTGGTGTCAACAATGCATGCTCTATAATCCAGGTAAACGCAGATGATATTAAGTTGAAGTAAGTGGAACACATTTCTGAACTTCTTTAAGGCTTCTGCTAAGCCCAGAACTTCAAGCTTATAATTTAACAAGTTTCCTGTTGAGGTGCGTTTTGCTTTTGAAATTGATCGATGAAGGTGTTCATTTTCGTATTTTTGAGGGAAAATGCACCCAAAATGCTGGATTTATATCCCTATTAATGAAGCATATGAAATTCAATTTTAAGCACTGAGACAAGGAGGCAATTATTTCTGTATTTTTATTTGAAGTTCTTTCAGTTAATTTCATTTCAAACGAATCCAAAAGTCTGAACTTGTTGCAGAAATAACGGCAAAAAAAATATTTTCCATTTGATGAAAGAATATTTTTTTAAAACCTTCTCATTTAAAACGTTTTTATGTAAGTTACATCTGTAAGCTCACATGCATGTAACAACAGATTTTGTAAAAGAAATGATAGTTTAAAGAGGTAGGAAATGAAAGAAATTGCTCTTTGGAATTTTTAAAATTTATGATTTTCAATCAACGAGTGAAGAATCTAGGTAAAATCCTTCGTCTGCGCCTTTCATTCAATGGGCAGTTTAACTCCCATTGAAAGAAATAATTTTAAAAACGCGTTTCTTTTTTTTTCCATTACGGTAGAAAATAAATTTTCTTTACTTAATTGTTTTTAAGGAAAATTGACGATTGCTTAAAAATACTAATTTATATAAACTAATGTATTATGAAATACGCGTATGACAAATGACTTGTAGTTTCTATTCATTTAGCACGCTATAAAACATTTAAATCTTTGGTTAAGCAAACAATCATTTTCTTTTTTAAAAGAATGACCATTTTAAATTCTTTACCGAGAGAAAACATGTCAGTTAAAAAGAATAAAATTACCTTAAAATCAAAAATAGTTTATTTTAAAAATAATTTGATTAAAAATATTGTTGAAAATTCTAATGGAATAAAATAATTTAAGTTTTTAGTATAGAACTATTTTGGTATTCAAAACAGAAATGGTTTCTCTTAAGTCTTAAATTACGTCGATGACCAATAACAGCAGCTTACATTATTTGAAAAAAGCACCAGGTATTTCAGATATTGCTTTAAATTAAATTGCTTTTATCAGTTGTCCCGCATTTCAACCGTTTTTGATGTGTGTCTTGTACATTTGAAGTTGCGAATTAAAATTTTTGGTCTAACTGTTTTATTGATAATCCAAGTTTAATAAGCTGTTTGACAACTAGTTCACCGAAACAAATTTAACTCAATAAATTTGAAATATACTCTCATAGATAAAATCAGGCTTAGGTAATTTTAAAGAATTTGTTCCGGGAAAAAAGTACGAATATCAAAAGTAAACACATTTTCTTTAATGCAGAAAAATACAATGATTTAATTATTCATTTTCCTTTCACAATTATTTTAGTTAATTGTATTTAAATTATGCTATTATAATACACAATAATATATATTTAATTCTATAAGCAATACTCCAATGTAAATTTATATTAAAACTAAAAGTGCAAGTTGTAGCGATTCAAAATGAGTTGTAAGACTTATGTACATAAACACGGTGAACCATGTAAAAATAACATTTTTAATGAAATGGTTTGATAGTATGTAAACATACTTAATACCTTTAAAATGTAATTGTGGTAAGAAGGAAACCAAACATTTTTTGCATAAATACAATTATAATAAATTTATTCCTGAGCTAAACTTGAATTAAATTAAAAGGAAAGACATTTCCAACAAAAACACATTTTTAAAACTCCTGTTTTCATAGTATTGCTAATGTTATGAATAAATTAACACTCTCTTTCTTGATTTTCTCATTTTCACTTCCTTCTATTAGTGCATGGGCAGTCGATTCCAGACGATTTGAATCGATTACGTTTGTCGATGCCAAGATACCGACGAGACAACTTCCAGATGTGATTCCGTATTCCATAACATAGCTACCAAAAGGAAGCGTTATGTGGCGATGGGAAAGTTTTACCCAATATTTGGAAGATTTTCCTAAATGTTTACCTCTGTTTCCTACGCGTGTGATGAGTTGAATTATCTAATAAAATATTTTAAAGACTTTTTTCATTGTACATTAAGATGATAAACAAAAGTTGAGATTCGTAATGTCCAAGAGGAATTCGAAATGTTTGTTACTTTTTTTTAACTTTTAATGATTGAATTTTCACATTAACGCTGAAATAGTGTTGTGTTTTAACCATATATAACGGCTTCACAGTTTATCTTAGCATATAGTCATATTTACTAGTTTAATACTTTAATTTCCAAAAACTTTTAACCCTATTTTTTTTCAATTTTTGAAATGTATTTAATGTTAAGCTAAAAACAGGTCAAATTCGAAGCATCATTATCTATAGAAAAATTATGCTGTGCAAACAATCAGCAATTACGTTAATTTCTTGAATGTACAAAATATTAAACCGGTGCATATTACTACGTAGACGTAATCGTAGATGAATAATAACTAAAGTCAATTTTTCATGGATAAAAACAATTTATGTATATGTAATCTACCAGTTTTAAAATTCAAAAAAATTATATATATATACCTCGTTAACTTTAAATCTTAATTGTAATTATTAGAATGTGCAGTTTTTATAATTGTCAACTATACAGTTAGATGTTTCCCAAAGTGGTCTATATAGACCCCCAGGGGTCTGCGACGACCTCTAAGGGTCCATTGAAGCGAAAAAATAATTTGGAGTCCCTGAGGTGTAAATGGGGGTCTACGATAGTGGCTCTCATTAAACCAGATTGTGATTTTAATTTTAAATGAAATTTAATCAAGTGGAAACCAAACTTACCTGTTTAATAGATTTATTTACCAAATTTAATGAGGTTAATTTGCAGTTTCAATGTGCAAGCATAATTTTTTTTTAAGACAAGGACCAAACTTCAGCCTTTTTTGTGTGTCAGAAGTAAGTTCGAGGATGTGTGATGTGGAGGATGTATTTGATGTGGAGGATGTGTTTGTTGCTATAGAGCGCTTTTTCTCCGTGTGAGTGCCTGCAAAAAACAGAAAGGAAGAAAGAAAGTGTGATTAAGCTAAAGGAGTATAATTTTGAACAACTCAAATTTTCCCAGTTTCACAATTTCCACGGACAATCTGCCAGGAAAAATGCGTTTTAACCTATGTTCAACATTTAAATGCCCTTTTTTTATTTTGAAACTAGGTTTGAAAATGTTTTGACTATCGTAATACCACAATAGGCAATTAATTCATAAGGTCACTTTAAAAAAACCAGTCAGATTACAAGAATTAGACACTAGGAATAGGCACTAAGATCTTAAAAAATTTATAAACGGATGTCAATAATTTTGGCTTTAAAAAGATATACCCGTTACTTATTCCACATTATGAAATATCATGAGAAATTTTTTAATTGCTTTTCCGATTGAGAAGGAGTTTTACATTGCGATTGTAATTCTCCAAAACAAGAAAAGAAAGAAGAAAAGATTGGACATTATTACCGAGGAGATATTTAGGGTTAAGCCTGACAAGATTGATGCCGATTATTTGAAATTTGTTATTGCATCCCCAGATTCATCCCTCCTACTAAAAGCATTTGTTAGCTGTTCAGTTATCTTATGCATTAATTAAATTTTAATATAATTAATGCACAAATAGTAATTAAAAATTAAGAAAACACACGTGAATTAAAAGAATTAAATCTTAATTTAATTAAAGCATAAAGTAGTGCTTAAAAATTAAGAAAACCCATGTGAATGAATGAATTAAATTTTAATTTAATTAATTAACATGCGTTTCCTTAATTTTTAAACACTCCATACTTTACTACAGTTAAAAATTTAAATCTTTTTAAGGAGGCAGATCTATACCTACTGTCAAAAACCCAATTAAGTTGATGAATTTGCAAAAATTTAATATTAGGTAAGTAGGGGTCTACCCCTAACCGAAAAACCTGTCAAGAGGTCTATGAGGCAAAAAAGTTTGGGAACCTCTGATTTAGACCCTAAATTAACATGGAAGAAACATATCTATTCATCTGTTGATAGGGGTTAATCAAGATCTAAGCAGCCAGATGCACTTATCTGGTGTTACTTGGGGCTCAACTTAAGATGTTTTGTGTACAGCTTATAAGTTTCAAGTCCGACCTGTTGTTGAATATGGCAATCAGGTTTTGATAACTGCTTCTCATTCTGTTAGAAATAGGGTTAATCTTTTCCGAAACAGCATGTTGCGCTTAATCACTGGGAAAGCCAAACCAACCTCTATAGCTGCTGTAGAACTCCAGACAGATTTAGAACCTTTGATGGAAAGGAGCCAAAAAAGTACCCTAAACCTAGTTGAAAAGATCTTGAGAAGAAACAATTTCTTAAATTATTATAGACCCACAAATGAGAGATTAAAAACCCATAAGTCTTTCCTTTCAACTGTTCATGATCTTTATGACACTTTTGATATTCTTACACCCAACCACCAAGTTTTCCCACAGGAATTTAACCCTATTTTGTGCCAAGTGACTTTGGAGAGTCATCTGAATCTTGTCTGGAATGTTGGTAAAGAATTTTCTATACAAAGTGACTAAGTGCTGCTCTTGCTACTATACATTGCATATATTCTCTTGACAAATGATTCCATGTATACACAGATGGTTCAGTAGAAGATGACATTAAAAATTCTATTTTTAGAACCTTTTCAAGTGCGTTCAGTATTAGTTATCCTGTTGGAAAGTATTGTGATAATTTTGATGATGAGATAGTGGCAATATCATTTGCGATCGATAAGTTGGAAAACTGCTCTGAACGCAATATTGCGTTTTTTATCGATTCTCAAGCTGCCATTTTGTCTCTAATAAACTCAAGATATAATGAAAACGCACTAGTTCATTCCTGTAGAATTAAGTTAATTGAACTTGAAAAGTCTAGAAAAAGTGTAGCCCTCCAGTGGATTTCTAGCCATTGTAGCATTTCCGGAAATGAGAAAGCAGATAGGCTTCCTAAAGCAGGATATCTCATGTCCCAACCTGACTCTCATTTGCCTCTGCGTAACATCAAAAGACTCATTTACAGTAAACTGAAAAATTGAGTCCACCAGTATGGGGGTTCAGCTACAGGTAAAAAGTGGAACATCTTGCTTAACAAAAGTAGTAGAATCCTCGATCTGTTGGAATGGCGTGCTTTCGTTTACTTACTGAACATGACTATTTGCAGAGGCATTTACTTCGCATTGGAGTAAAGGATTCTGCTTGTTGACCTCTGTGACACCAGGGTAAAATGGATGGTGACCACCTTAGATATTGCCTCATTGTTTTGAAGGTTTTTGTAGACAAACGTATGGAGGCAAATTGTGATTCTTTTTTGCTTCATCATTTTATTGGGCTGCTCGTCGACTTATGGTAGAGATGCCAAAGATGGGAGTAGGATAAAGAAAAATAATTGTCAACTAACAGTTTAGTGATAACAGTTTTCTTTCAAGAAGTCATTGCATTCAAATCGCGACTGGATGCATAGATTTTAAAATATAAGCATAATAAGCATTTTGGGGAATAAGCCAAATTTAGATCAATATTCCCCCTCCCCATCCCTCCTGTTAAGTTTAAATAATTTTTTTTTATTTAAAGGGATTTTTTTTAATAATCAAGTTATGAATATACATCTAGAAAACAAAATCTTATCCGAAATTAGAAGCTTGAAATATTTTCTTTAAATTATGCATTTCTGAGAGGAATATCAGACATTGAAAAGGTAAAATAATCATTGAAACGATATCCAAAATTATTTTATTTAAAGTTATTCAAGTATGATAATTTAACAAATTCTGTATCATAAAGCAAGGGTTTCAATATTCAAGATAAGATCGTATTAACAACTAGGATCAGTTTGTAAATTGTGACATCTTAAGTTCATAATGAGTTCTATTACTCTCCAAATGTTAAATTTATGTTATAAAAGATATTAAGGGATATCAGTGCTATTTCAAAATTTACTGTGCTCTGTGTATATTTTAAGGGGTCACATACCTTTTAAAAAGTTGAAAATGGTTAAAAATAGTGAGCTCTTTAAAGCTCTATAATTTTTTTATTATTGTTTCCTGGAATGTAAATTTTGGAGGAATAAACAAATAGATATTACTTTACTTAAAACATAACCAACAAACACAGTGCTAATTAGGATAAATTTTTAATTAGATAATTACAAAAAGAAATTTTTGTTTTCTTTTCGCAAGTGATATGCATTACGCGCAGCTTTATAAAAAAAGTTACCAATATTTTTTGATGAAAGTTTTGCTCAGTGTTGGAAATTGTGTTATCTTTAAAATGACGAAGCATGAAATACTGATTTAAAATTTTTAGTAAACTATAACAATTTAAAATTTAACTATAAAATTTTTAAAAAATTTTGCTATTTTATATTTGTAATTTTAAATTTTTTCATTAAAAATTCAAACTGGTTCGTTATTTTAAGTACAGATATGATCAGAATCTACAGTAAAAATTTTATTATTTTCCATGGCACGGTTTTGAAAATATCATGCGCGTAATGAGTAAAAATGACGTTCTGAGAAAATTGACATCAAACGTAAAATTTACCACAGTTTTATATATATATTACTCTGGTTACTCAAACAACAACTAAATTTAAATTAAAACTAATGTGAAGTTTTTTTCGTCAATAAACTTCAATTTATTAAAATTATTATAACTAAAAACATATTATACCAATGCAGTACAAGCATCGAAACGATATCAAAAGCTTCAAAATAATCAAAATGCAACAAAGTGATTCATTTCTCCAAAATAAAGATAAAAATTTATAAATATTACTTAAAAACAATCAATACCTTAATTAGCAACTACTTATTATAAATATTAAACAATTTGTGATATGAATGCAGTGTATTACTATGATTCTAAAATGCAAAAATTCGCCACATGCATATGATGTTCCCTCTTTTTCAGTTAATTTCTTAGAAGTAGTTTTAAATTGCATTCTTTTAGCCTGTCGTACTTCTTTTGTGCGGAGATTAAAATGTACTTCTGCAGTCTGAATTCTTTTTATATCTACAAGTGTAACAAATTTATGTGCAAATTGACCAACAGTCAGACCAAGCGATTGCATAATTTTTAGTCTGCCTTGATTGCCATCATTAAAAATGACAATTGCCTCATTTGTAGATATATCAACAATCTTTCTACCACAACCTAAAAATTTTGGGCATAATTTCCATATTAATGAGTTAATGGATTCATTATTATTTTGAGTTTTACCCCCTAGACATTTTTGTAGAAGTTTAGGTTGTGTTAGATCATTAAACACAGGTTTTATGGCATCCATTACTGCCACAGGCAAGTTGTTACTGTGTCTAAAAGTTTCCACACTGCCCTCTACTACTTGATTTTGATATTTACACCAAGAATTAGGACCTACGGGACAAAAACTGTGCAATGGTTCTTCGTCGCTTGAACGTATATGGAAATATACAGCCCAAAGAGCTTTTCGCATATCTGACAGGCATGTTTTATTTTGTCGGATTGCATTTCCATAGTACGTTGTAATTAAGTCGATCATTCTGTCGGTCAACCTTCCCTTTCCCCCAATCGACTTCCCATCACTGATTTTGGAGCTCATTTGTTTTAATTTTCGTAAACGAGTTTCCATTCTTTTTTGAACATGTCCAACACATTCAATTTTTGAAACTGTGATATCTTCTCCATACGGATTGGATGCAGTAATAGATGAGAATGTTTTGGAATCGCCATCCCCGATGTAAGATGTATATCTCACAGAACGATGACTTAATGAACGCTGAAATATACGAACCATTCCCAAAGTCCCCATCATGCCAGCTGAACCATTGTGGTTTTTCAAACATTCTTTAACGTGAAGAATTTTCCACTTTTCGTAAGCAGGTGACCCTTTTCTTCGTTTCCAAGAATCACATCCCTTACAGAAAGAAGACATCACTTCCGCATCAATACACTTTCCTGTTTTGTCTCCTATAACAGCACACACACCAACACGAGAAGAATAGCCACGGGTTTTCCATGTTCCATCTCCACTAATTATTATATCGGAAGAATTTGTTAAAGTTACCTCTTCCAAAGCTGCACTTTGCATTGAAGCTTCTGCGACTTCTTTACTACACAATTGTAGTTTGTTTGTAATGTTATTATAGGATTTTTCAGCAACTGGAGGAGGAAAGTCCATGACATCACAGAAAGTTGTCATTGCTGCATGACCCTGTCCAATTGTCCTCATTGCGTATACAAAACGTCTGTTTATTTCTGGAATATTTTTCTTTTACTCAGCATTTTTGAATTTCTAAACGAACACAAGTCTTTACAGTTCTTGCATTCAATCGAAAAAACACTAGACAAACCTCTAACACATTTTTCTAAAAGTTTAATATCACCACCACATTTTTTGCAAGAAGCAAAGTTTTGAATGTTTGTAAACATGATAGTTTTATCAAACACTCTATAGCCATCAAAACAGTCATCATGTTCAATAAAAGATGAATCAACATCTTGCAGCCGAATCGTTTTTCCAGATGCACTGTTGTTTAGTGATTCATCCACACTGTGTACAACTTTGCATCTCGTATGCATATTACCAGTAAATTTCCTTTTCTTAGGACGTTTACCAGATGGTCTTTTGGCAGATTCAGTCGAATTCATCCTTCAAAAGTTTATAAAAAAAATAATATTTTTCCTAAAACTTATCTTAGAATAAGATACGGTATAAAAATCAAAAACGAGCGAGTATAAATTCAAGATTCACTTTATCAAAACAAAGTAGAAGTAGAAGTTTATAAAGTTAGTAGAAGTTGTAGTTAATATTCAGAACAACAATAATAATATTTGAGGCTTAGATTCAAGCATTTTTTGATAATAATTAGAATGAAAATATTAGAAACAGAGAAACGCAGCTGTCACCATCGACATGACAGCTGTCACCCTGGAGCCAAAATGTAAACAATATGTAAATCGCCTTTTCTACTCTTTTTATTTTTTAATAACGTCCGTTCTATTGGGAATATCTGCATGCGGTTTCTTTTAGAACACTCAGAAAGGTTTACTCTATAAAATAAAATAATAATAAAAATCGATTTTCAGGAAATTTTAAAAGGTATATGACCCCTTAATGGTTTTTTTTTCCTGTAAAGTTTTAAATCGCATTGAAACAGCACAGCTCTTTTTAGTATTTTAATTTGTTATTCTAATAATGCATAAGCAGGAAGATTGAAATTGTCCTGACACATTTTTTGAGCTAATCGTAATTGCACGACTTTCTATTGAAAACTTTCTTTCAGAGATTTTTTTAACGCAGAAATAGCAGCCTCTTGGCTTGAAATAACTTTTTTTGTTTTAAAAAATCTTTAAATTTAGCAATTTATTATCACCGGCGTAGTAATTCCAGGGGAGATGGAGAGCTGTTACAAAAAACAAAGCAAAGCAAAACAAAAAAAACTCAAGTACCAGCCTCCGTATCTTTAGGAAAATGCCCAAAAAGGAATTTTTTCAATAAAAAATAATTAGATTGTATCACTTTTAAGTCTTTTGGGTGTAATGTCTCAAGAACAGCACAAATTACTCATAATCAGAATTTTTATTTTGCATCAAAGTGTACGTCATATACATACACTAACTGTATGCTTTAACTGTATAAGGGGTGAGGTATATAAATATTTTAAACAAGCATTATTTAGACATAGGAAGCGATGATAACGTGACAAAACGTAAAACTAGAGAAAAAGAAAGTAAGAAAAAGTTGCAATGCAATGTTTAGTAAAAGAAGATT
Organism: Trichonephila clavipes; assembly: GCA_019973935.1. Classification (NCBI taxonomy): domain Eukaryota; kingdom Metazoa; phylum Arthropoda; class Arachnida; order Araneae; family Nephilidae; genus Trichonephila; species Trichonephila clavipes. The sequence continues at coordinate 254,232 of BMAU01020376.1, forward strand.
GTGAATAGTTCCTTTAGTGTTTCTAACGAGATGTTAATTCAAAACAACTACCATAAGCAAGTGCTTAGGCTTAAGTATTTGAGTTGAATATGATATATGTGGAATCATATAATATAAAAAGAAATCACACACGATAACCATTCGCTCTTAACTATATTTTGTCATTGCATCGTGTTTAGCAGTCTGCTGCTATTGGACCGGCTATGAATTGGTTTCGTAGGATTGCTATAATAGTAACCTTCAAAAACGCGTTAATCTTAAATTCCTCATGAAGCTTAAAAGACGCTCCGATTGAGTGTTTTCAATAATTTAAGAAATTATAAACCAATGAAATTGTAGGAAAATGCATATGTTTAACCCTCCGCAAGGCTCAATTCAAAAGGTTCCATCCATAGACGCGTGACATTCCTCACAAATGCAGCACCTTATACTTACTATTGAAGATGATTGTTATTGTTACTAATGCCTTCTGATAGGCAAATTGCTAGATCAAGGCCCACGAAATTCATCATGGCAAAGGGCTAAGTGACGTCTGCCGTTAGCCGTATCTTTGAACACCATACAGGATACAAAACGATTTAGCTCGATTTCACCCCAATTTTGGGAGAGAACACCCTGGGGGTGGTCACCAGGGCCTTTCACATTTCATCCTCTCCCACCAACCTCACGAGAGGACGTGCGATTCGACGGCTATTTAAAGTGCCCCCATGCACCAAAAGCACTATACTTTTACAAACATACATGTCTTCTTCGGGATTCGAACCCAGGTCCAACGGCACAGCAGTCAGCGTCGCTAACCACTATATTGGATGGGTGACTGAAGAGTGATTGATATAAAATATATTTGAGTTAAAATAATATTTATGACAGAATCAGGAATTTATACAATAAAAGCATCCAAAAGGTAATCTTTAGTTACATTACCGTGTCACTAATTTTTATATTTTAAGATGCTTTGTAGCAGTCTTCAGAAATCACCTTTCAATGTTCAGGGGACATGTATTTTTCGTATAATGTATTACAAAATTTTAATATTTTTTTCTTGATATCCTGACAAGAGGGAAACATACCTTCTTCACCAAGTTTCAGACGACGTTTCTCTGAGATTTTCGTTTTGAATGAGGCTTTATATAACAGATAGTTCTTCAATCCTGAAAGAACGATGCTTGTAAATGTTACACTCAGACCATCTTCGCAGATGCTCCTTCAAAAGTTCGTGACCTAGTTTTCCTAGATATGGGCGTGATGATTTGAGTGACTTTGATTCTCATATAGATAGATATTCGGGGAGTTTATTTCAGCTACATTGAGGATTGAATAAAATATAGACACTGGATAAACGCGCGGCATCACTCCCAACAACAAATTATCAAATAGAAGTTGCAAAATACTTGTTTCCAATTATTTTCATACAAAACTGAAAATTACGCTATTTTACAAGAAAAAACCTCAAAATTAAGGAAATAATACTAAGTCATAAAAACTGACGTTGTTGGGCGCACTGCATCTATCAGATTCAATGGCCCCTATTATCCAAAATATGAAGAAATTTCCCTTGTCCTCGACACTGATTCCTAGGGTGAGTGACGAAGGGCAGATAGAAAAAGAAGATGCAAGTTCCAACTCATTGTGTGGGCGTAATACCGGAACTATTTTTATTTTGCATCTGAGAGATTCATGTGCCTCAAAACAGTACGAAAAAACCTTATTCGGAATCAAAAAGAGACACTCTTAGTGAAGTAGTTATTTGGGAAGTGAGTGATTGTGCTTGAACATTCGTCGTATTCACCAGATCTTGTTAATTCTGGTTTCTATTTACAGCACAAAAAAAAAGTAAAAACAAATAAAGGAAACATAATTTCAATATGTTGTAGTGCCAGGAATAAAAGGGCAGACTTGCTAAGGGGTGGAACACTTGTAGCACTGTTTCACGTTATGGACGCTATGCAAACACCAATTTATAGATAGGTAACGAATTTTTGCGACACAGCTGTTTATCGAATACACACTTTTATCGTTAACGTGTTATGTCATGAAATAATTCAATGGAAAACTAGAAAAAAAAATTGTTGGACAGCTTATTTTGTCCTGCTATGAAAAAAATCACAACCTGAAGGTTAATCACAAAAACTAAGAAAAGTTTCCTCAAAAACATTTTTTACTTATACGTTAACTGTTATACGTATTCTTTTTTTACTTCGAACAATTATTTTTTTTACTTGATTATTACAGTAGATCTTACCTAAAAGCAGACACCTTTTTTTTCTTAGGCAAACTTCTCAGATGTAATCACTTCCCTTCCTTAATTGAACGGATTTTTCCTCAAGATAAATTATCAGCGTTAACTAATTAACTAAAACGAGCATTCCTGATTGCGAATCAAGTTCTTAAAACAAGGGAGTAGTTAGTGTCAGTAAGTATAGCGCGTCTCAATTACCATATCAATTAAGAAATGCATAAAGCAAAAAAATGATGTCGTTACCATGGAAATAAGATAAAAATGATCATCAACACTTTCTTCAGCACGAAGGAATGAAAAATTGTCATTTCGCCAAGTTAAAAGAATACGAACAAACAATTATTTCGAAAAATAAAATAATAATAGTGAGTTAAGAAACTTGAAACTTTTGTATTACAGAGAGCTTGCAGTGTTATAAGGCTTTAATAAATATTAACAAATAAATTATGTAATATATATTATTGCTTACTTTAAAAAACACAAAAACTTCTAAGAAAATATGCTAAGAAACCATGCAAGTAATTTAACTACATCATAATACTGAATATCTCGTATAGTACAAATTACTGATAGATGTTTTTATCACAGTGGTATCATACAATTATTTTAAAAATTCTATACCTCCTTTTTTGATTGAAATGACACAATTTCCATACATGAAATAAATACATTATATATTCATGCATATTATTTATTGCATTATACTTTTCTGATATTTTTAAACTCCTACGATTTCGATTATTTTTAAACTACCTAATTTTAAACTTTAGATATTTTTAAACTACGTAAATTTATAATGAATCCGTTGTAAATAATTATGAATAAAAAAATTATCAAAAATCTCAAAAGCAAATCATTTTATGTCGACTTAATTAAGTAATCCTTTAACTTTAATACTATGGAAGATGGCCTTGAGCAAAATATAGAAAAGTTCATGTCTGTACCTGAACTTCATGTTCAAAAGGAAGCAATTTTAAAAACTAATATACACAGTCCAGTCATATTAATGTGACCACTGTCAAAAGCCAGAATAACCATCTTTCGCAGAGGGCAAAATAGTCATTTAGGATCCTCAATGTATTCACTAGGATGTTGAGCCATGCCGACTCTATTGCTGCACTAGATTACGCGCGTGAGGATCCATGGCGCGAACAACCCGATCGAGATGGTTCCATTGATTATTGATTGGGTTTAAGTCAGGTGAGTTTTCTGGACACGGACGAACGATAAACTGATCCTGGTGCTCTTTGAACCACGCACGTATGCTGTCAGTTGTATGACACTCCGCAATGTCCTGCTGGTAGATGCCCCCATCCTGAGGAAAAATAATGCGCATAAAGGGGTAGACATGGTCTGAAAGGACAGATGCGTACTTCTATTGATCCATCGTGTTTTCCACAATGATGAATAAACACAGAAAATTTAAGGAAAACATTCCCCAGACCATAATGCTCCCGCCTTCAGCCTGAACCTTGCCAGCAATTATTGCAGGGTGTTTGCTTTTAGACGTTCCATGCCGTATTTGCCACCAACCATCCGTCCGATGGAGTATAAAGCGTGATTAATCGGAAAACACTACCTGTCGCCTCTCATTGGATGCCCAGTTGTGGTACCTGTATGAAAATTCCGGTCTTCGTTGCTGATGAACAGCAGTCAGCATAGGTGCATGAACCAGGCGCCTGCTTCGGAGATCCAGACGCAACAACGATCGCTGAACAGTTGTTTGGAAGACACTGTTGGTAGCCCCTTGGTTCATCTGGGTGGTATGTCGCTTAACGGTAGCACGTCTATTCTCCCGAACTCACCTCTGCAGCCATCAGTCACCTCTATAACCTATGGCTCGTGGTATACCACATTTGCCACGTCACTGATTTTGGATGGTCCCATTTTGCCATGCACGGTATACTTTAACCACGGTGACACACGATCAGTCCACAAACTTAGCCTTTTCGGAAATGCTTCCAACTTTTTCCCGAAAGCCAAAAATTATGCCGTTTTGGACTTCGGATAACTCTTAACATGTTTGCATTACGCCAACGACTGTAGTGTTTTCCGAAGCCCTCACACACCTTTTACATACGCTCAATAGCACTGCGATGCCAGCATACTTCTGTGATTGGTTATTTAACGTCAAAGTCTAAAGTACGTGGTGGTCACATTAATGTGACTGGACTGTGTATATTGCCTTCCAATTTAGAGGTGCAATCAATTTACAAGAGCTCAGACTCGGAAAGCGTTTCATTTCTTAGGCGTTCATACAAATGAAAGCGTGAGAATATATTTTAAGCATGTGAAAAACGAACAAATAAAGTTTTTTTAAGTGTTTTGAGGAATAGATATTTTTAAAAAGTATAGAAATATAAATTTTTTATAGAGACCCTGGAATTATTTTAAATCGTGTAACATAATAGAGATTACATAATTTACAATAGAAATTTTAACGATCAACTGAGAGGTATTTTACTCATTATTAAAATTTAAAACACACATAACTTTTCTAACATAAATTTCAACTTTAATCAAAAACATAACATGGAATATAACGAGAATTTTCATTTAATCAATTCCGCAGCATTTCTAACGTTTAAGTTTACACCGAAAGTGATGCATTTTTAAATTCCTAATATTAACCCACACTCTCAATATATTTATTTATCTTGGTGGAATTTTCAATCGTTAATAAAATACATTTTAAAGCGCTCCATTGAGCTGAAATTTTATATATATAATTATTTTGGATGTCAATTCAGTAATTTAATTATAATTAATAACAATTAATTGATTAAAGCTAATTATACAAATACAGTCACGATGGCATCATTTTTAAAGACTTAACGACCATTTTGGTGACTTGTGTCAAAACTTTAAAAGGTTTTTTCTTCTCGCGTTTTAAAGCATTCAGTTGAACTGAAATTTTATATGCACGATTGCTTTGGATGACCATACGATACTTTAATGATAATTAATAAAAATTGATTAACACTTAATGTTCTGGTTCTGTCCTATGTATCTGCATATTTATATTAATTGTAACTATTTAATAAAAAGTAGCTAAAATTAAATTTTTCTTTGTTGATCTAAGTAGGAATTGACTTAAAAAAATTCTTATATTCATTGTTTTGTTTAAACTCTGTTTACTGCATACAATTTAAACTCTTGGACAATGGATCGCTCAGAATAGAGGCTCAGAATTAATCAATAAATTTAATAATAAAATCAAATACTTAGTTTCCAAGAACTATAAAATAACATATTTTTTTTAAAATAATCTATCTTATTTTGAAAAGGTCTTATAATAATGTATTTCCTTTGGCGGAATATTTTCTTCCTTTAATACTGCTTGAATCAACACAAAATGATATTTTTATTTAAATAACTGTATTTCCCTTTAAATTATTCATTTTTATATAACGTGTTTAGTATTTACTTTGAAAATGCAAACAACTTTTTGAACCAATGAAAATAATATATGGTACATATAAAGAACAATGTGTAGGATCAAAGAATATTGAAGTGAAAACATTAAATTAACATCGTATTTAATTTACTTTTAGATTATATTAAAATAACATTAATTAAAGCTGAACAACAATTTTTGCTACTTTTCGATGTTAAAAATAAATGACTGTAGTTTATGTTCAATTAATCATTTGCATTACTTACAAAGAAATTATTTCTTCCTTCGCATTGAGCAACACTCGTGTGAAACTGACAGACAGTTTCTACGGTAATTAGGTTACTGAAAAGCTAGGTACTCTTTCGCTTTTCTCTGTTAAAGGAAAGAAAAACCAATTCCTTCAAAGAAAATCAATCTGTAAAAAAAATAGGAAGTTTGAAGCTGTAAAATAAATGCTAGTAAAAATCCAGTCAAACGAAAAATGTTTTTTCTGTCTTTTATAATGAAATGTGAAGTCGACAGACGGCAAAATTAATTAAAAATTAACGCATATATATTTACACTTTTTAAATCAAATTGTTTTCTCCTTCTTTGGAATTTTTCTACATTCTTTAGTTATAACTCTTAATAGATTTGTATCGTTTTGATCGCTATACTCGATTACTGAGAAACAGGTAAAAAAGATAATAAATTACAATAATGTATTGTTGCGTTGATTATTTTGAAAACCAAATGTGTTTAAATTAATATTCCTGTTATTGTTTTTTATGTGGATCAGTACCTTTCGGAGAAAATTAGATAAGTTTATATTTCAAAATTAATCATATATATATATATGTTATAAAATAATCATATTTTTGTGTTTAAATCACACATATTCAACAAGTATAGAAATTTTATTTTTTGCTTAGATTTTAATGCAATTCGGAGATAAGACAATGCATTTTTCATTCAAAATAGAACTCTTTCTCATTACTTTACAATGCTTCTATTAAAAAGTGCAAAATAAATTTTAATAAAATATCCTAACATGATATAAATATTTATCTTTTTAACAATCCACGGAAACGTTATAGGAATTTTTAGCAAGCAGTTTAGGTAAGTGCGTAATGCAGTAACAAACAATTATTGAATAAAGAGTTTTCTAAAGAAATTATTTACTTTTTTTCTGTCTAGTGAAAGCTGCAGGTAATGTTTTCTTTACATGGTCACAGCGGTATAGATTAACATGAAATCACATGTTCATTATCTAAAGCCTTTGTTAAAGTTTCTTCTCGTATTTAATATCAAACATATCTTCTCAGGGATCGATTTTGAAAAAAATTACTTAATAATTTTTGGTGGTGTCATCAAAGAGATTTTTTTGTCCGACGTGTTCTGGAGACATCTCACAAAAGCTTAATCGTAATCATTCGCCAGCAAGCGCATGTTTTAGTGAGGAGGGGAATTTTATCTGGAAAAATGAATGAATCTCTCCTTATATTCACGTAAACATATTTAAATTGATTTAAGGTAAGGCTTTTTGTCAAATTTTTTGAGTTTATTTGCATGTTCTTTTATTGTTAATTTGAGAAAGCTGAAATCCTTCACACCTTTTTAGGAGCAAAAATATTTTGTGGAATGACAACCCGTCTACAATTTTTCTCTATATTCTTACTATGAAAATAACTTACCGGAAATAAGTAAAGACTTCTTTTTAAATATTTATCCCAAAATATAAAAAATTTACATTTCAGAATATCTTAGTTTTAGACCAAATTATTCCATTTTTTCTGATGCCACAGAGCTTTTGCACTAGTCAACAATTTTGTTCCAATCTGTTTTTCATTGCAGAATGTAATGCGACTTTTAATATTACAAATGTTTCTTGTGGTGATAATAGAAAATTATATACATATATTAGAAAAAGAAGATATTTTGATCAATATTTTTCTTTTTAATTTTGTTGCGGTGCCTTTTTTGAGATTGGAAAGTGATAATTTCAGAATATACATTTTGAGAAATATATGTATAGAAAATGTAATTTTTATTACCCTTTGGCTTGAAATGATGCATATGAATTCCATTTAACTCTTTAGTGGACGAAAAGCTAAAATACAATTTTCTCTGATTAAGTACCTGATAAGTGTTATGTTCTCATCCACTGTAAGCATTATTTAGTCACCAAAAAAAATCTGATCAGGGTTTTTTTTTTCTGTGTGGTGGCTAGACACGTTATAGCCACTGCATACTTAAGACTCTTACTTTCCAGGACATAAGTAATGAATATATTACAATTAAACATTTTGTGACAAATGAACGTTTATGCTAATAAATATTTGAATAACAATTAAATGCAAAGTACAAGTGTAATAAAATAATAATAGAATACTTGTACAACATAGAATACTTACTAAATATATACAATGAAATTGGTATACATTTTCATTTTATATTTTATTTATATTATATTATATTATATATTATATTTTATATTATATTTTTTTGCATGTTCCGTATAATAGAAGTGTTTTGACCTTCAGATTTATCAATTATTGTTTTTTTTTCAAAATTTACAATCTCTTATGTGAATATAATCACTGTTTTTTTAAGCAATTTCATATAATCACTAAGAAAAAGGGCTCCAGTTTTTGTAAAAATTAAAATATATCTTATCCTGAAGGCCATTTCAAACACGAATAACAGAGTAACACATCAAAATTGAAAAACTGAGAATTGGTCAATAAATTATTTGTACAGAATGGGTCCCGTTTATGTAATTTTTTGTACATTTTCACCAGTTTTTTCCTATTTTAATAATAATAAACTTTTTTACTGTTTCCAATTTTAGGATTTTTTCCTTAAAAAATATGCAAAATAAATCTAAAAATCAGGAAAAAATCTCCACATCTCCATTTTTCCAAAAAAAGTTGTCGCAAGTAGTCGGATACCTTAAATTAGTTATCTCACAAATTTCACGAGCTATTTACAGTGAAACTTTTCAAAGCAAGTAGCACCATTTGCTTGGAGGCATTGTAGTACGTAACGAAAAGCTATAATGAAAGATTTTCGAACCCAAGAATCTCGTACACATATTGTTAACACAGTTTGCTTGTATTTCCCACCCCCAATATTCTCACGTGAATCTAAGGACTCTCTCTCGAGTGGAGGAAGAGAGAATATCTCAAGGTAAGGTCGTTTTTCTGTTCTATGTGGACAGTGAATAGAGCCTCTATCCACTTACAAAAGCTTTCCATATACCTAAATGAAACCTTTTTTTTTTACTTGCCCATTTGCCTATTTCATTCAGATGAGAGAAAAGTATACACAAGACTTGTCGAAATTGTTTTCACAGATCAGAAATTTTATTTACTGAAATCAAAATACAATTTGTAGATTTACGCCAAGAAAAACTATTTCTAACTATCCATCAGAGAACATGAAATGCAAAAAGGTATCGTGCTGCAATCTGTATTGATTTTTATGCGTTTTAGATCCAATTAACGCATGTGGATAGACTAAATTTCCATCCCACCCCCACTTAAAGAAAAAATGTTTGTTATGTGGCTAGACCAGCGTTTCTCAAACTGTGGGGTTCATCCCTAGGGGGCGTGATTACCCTACGAGGGGGGCGCGAGCATATTGAAGAGTCGAAAACAAAAGAGAGATTTAACGAAATTATTAACTTACTGAAAGTAAACAAGTAAAATACATTTTGACATAAAATCTAAAATACACATTTACACTGATATTTTTAAATGTAGCAGCTCTGCGCAATGTATTTTACAATTAACTAGCAGTACTAAATTAAGAACGTTTAATAATTACCTGTGACCCCATCGGCTTTTCATGCATAAAATTATATACAAAAATTAACACATTTCTTGATAATTTGTACGGTTTATAATTAATTCCTTAAATACCGATTTAAAATTACGTGATTCTCTCCCTAATACCACCGTTTTATACGTAGGCTAGTGTATGGGTGCATTGGGGGGAGGGTAGTAGAAAAGGAACAATCAAGCAAATCCTGTGAAATAAGTAGATCCTTAGCAGGCACTGTCAAGGTCCTTTTATTGCATTCCAAAGTCTTCTGAATAACTGTTTTGATAGCAGTGCACATAAAAGGTCAATTTTAGGGAAGACGTATACATACGTCCAAGGCAATTAAAGCTTTGGCTGAGCGAAACGTTTATATACGTTGGTGGCACTTAAAAAGTCGCATTATAGCTTTAGTTTCAAAGTGTAGTGTTTTTGAATTCAATACATTGTTATTGTAAGGGAAGGGGTGGGGCACGTTAAAAATTATGATAGAAAAGTGGGTCGCAAATATATATTGAAAGTTTGAGAAGCACTGGGCTAGACTAATGGACAGCTTAGCTGCCAAGAATCGTCTCGGATATTTTATAAGTAGTATACGAGTCATCTTTAAGCATGAACTTTCAGGGCAAGAATTCTGAGCAGTTATGACCAAGGTAGTTAACACGAGGGGAGTGGCGAAGAGTGACAATTCTGTGAATTTTTTGAGATATCGGAATTGCTAGTTAAGGTCGGACGAAATATGATGAGATTGTAGGTTGGTTGGTGTCTTGTCATGGACAATAATAAATAGGACCTAAGATTCTACGGATAGAATTGGCAATCTAGATGCAGTTATCTTCGTCTATGTCCTCATGGGATTGTTGCTCATGTGCTGCAATTTTACCAGAATAGCAAGACAAGAGAAAATATATTCTGTGCTAAACTCCGTATCGTGACAGTGTTTGGAGAAAAAGTACTTTCTTGTTCCATTTTTCGGAATTTTCATGCCCTTAAAGTGGCTTGTTTTAAGCCTTACATTTTGCTTGTCATGCTTCTACGTGAATTAATTTCAGGAATTTCGTGTTACGGTTTGATTTTTCTTAATGATAAGTCTTGATTTTGCTACTGAGTTTATATCGCTTAGCGTGAGTAGCATTACAGTGCTGGTTTACCTTGCTTTCTTAGCCAAGGTATCACTCACCTTATTTTCATCAATACCAACATGCCCTGGGATCCATTGCATGGAATACAGTTTTTTCAAACTGAAAAACTGACGAAGTGTATAGTATATGCTATTAGTCTTGAGTAGAAATGCGATGAAATATGCGAGCTATATTGGAATAACAAATGCACGAGAATGACCCCAGCATGATACTCCACAAAAGATAATCCAACTAGCAGCAGAAACTTTCAACATATCATTGAACTGTTATTGCTACATGAATAATGACTAGAGATGATCTCCTGTAGTAAGATATAGTTTTCCTCACCACCATACCAATGGTAAAGATTTTATTTGAGCTGTGTTTCTCAAACTTTCAAAACTGGCGACCCAATTTTCAATCATAATTTTTGTCACCCCCCCAGTACAACAATAATGTATTTATTGCAATAAAAATGCACTTTGACGCTCAAGCTAGAATGCGATTTCAATTATAAACTGTATAAGTATTAAATTTTCTATATGGTACTTTTAAGTAACACACACATATATATATATATATATATATATATATATATATATATTTTAAGAAAATTACTTAAAATATATATATTACTTACTTATTATTATGTCATTTGTCTTTCCCTAATTTTTTAATTAGGACAAATCGCAAATGATATATTTAATTAAAGATATATTTCCTTCTGCATCCACTTCTCAAAGTACAACTGACATTAGAAAAATAGTCTAGTTTATGTTGCTCTCTATCATATTCATCACATCTGGCATTATCGTGTACGTTTGCGTGAGTCTGGGCAACCTATCGGACATCTGCGCAAAACATGTAAAAATAATTTTCCTCGTACAATTGCAGTCGGTTTGGGTCGACTCGATACTTCTATAGCTACCGAATCTAACTTGAATGTACATTTTTAATTTGCCCATTAATTGTTATTCACGGTACTTAAGTATTTATGGCAGTATATTAAAACAAAATCATACATACATTTTTAAATCGTAAGCGAACACTCGACGATAATAAAGGATTAACAAGTACAGAGACGAGCATGGTTCCGAAAATTAAATCAAGGAAATATTCTCAAAAATACTTAAATTTTGGATTTACCACTACTGATGTAAATGATGGAAGAAAAGGCCCCAGATCATTACGTGTTAAAACTTACAAATCTGAAGAACAACATGTTAAAGTTGTTTTTAAAACCACGTAAAATCCTTTGGCCATGTTTGCAAAAATTTTAAAAAGTATTTTCATGATGAACACAACTTAGTAGCAAGTTACAAAGGGATTTGGAATCTATTTCAAGATACTCCAAAAGGGCTCTCAACTTCCGAAGAAAATATCTTCATAGATTTCACATCCAGTGACGAATTAAAAGGCAATTTTGTAAGAAATCGCTCTTTGAAACTTGGGTAGAGGTGAATGATGAATTTTCTGCACTGAAAACAAAAGCACTTCGTATACTATACCATTTTCAACATCCTATCTTTTTTAAACCGGATTTTCTGCGGAGGCTGCTTTGAAGAAAAACTACAGATCTCAGCTAAATATAGAAAAAAAATTCAGAGTGCGAATTTCTGATATTAAACCTTCCTTTGAAAAACTTTGCTCTACAAGACAAGCCCATGGAAGTCACTAATAATTATTAAACTTGTTCTTAATTTAGTATTAAGAAATTATTTATAAAATACCTTTTTCAGTACTGATACATTAAACGTATAGTGGCTGAAACACCGTCTCTTCGCACGTTATTCTTGATAAAATAGCTGAACTGTAAGGAGAGTAAAACTGCGTGCACAACATTGTATAGAAAAATGTAAAAGGACTTTTTTAAATAAATGCATCAAATTGTAAATAATTGTTTAAATGAACTGTGATTTTAAACCTCAGAGAAATAGCATTTAGAACTAATCTTAAATAATGAAAAAGAATCTAAAATTCCCCGGTGAAGAATATTTGTGTCACTTATTAATATTAATGCGAGAAGACTTCATAATGTTTTAACACAGGAGCATGTGCGCGCTTGATACTAAAGCTAATATTAGTTCTGGGGAACTCATTCACCCCAATAATTTGTTTATAATTATTCTTACTGTACACGATACAAATCGGAATCGAATGAATAATTTAATTAAGAGAAAGTATACTTACCGGCTTTCAAGGACTATTCAACTTTTCTTTGATGACTTGAGAAAAAATCCAATAAAACTGAACTGAAATGATTCAAAAGTGCAAGACCTTAATAAAGGACGCAAATCAGAGACACTTTTCACTAATATTACAGAAATGTTATTTGCTGGCAAAGCTGTCCTATTTTGTTCAAGTTATTGTTAATGAGTTAATGAGCTTTCATGATCGAGTGAGTGAATATTAAAGTCGCACTGTTCAGCTACACGAGGGCTTTTGGAGACAGACCTCGTAATTTTGAACCATGGTGAAGTGACGAGGACGACTATTAAGTTGTGTGGCCTCTTTTAACTACCACATCACTCCAACAAGAGGACACTTGAGCTTTCGATAGATTTAACGAGCATCTCTCCCCTACACGGTGGATCTTTAGTGGTACTGGGCTCGACCTCGTTGCACCTTTTAGTGATCAACAAATAGCAAGTTGACCTTTTTCTTTCTTGTGTCTTTTTGACAAGGCAAACTGAACCTTGTGGTACACTTATGGCTTCATATTTTAATTGATGGAGTTCTTTAGGAAGCATTTGAAAATTTTCCTTTCGTTTCACGTTCATCGCGTTTCTCAATCATGAATAATATGCACTCTTTCAACAGGTTCTTCTTACGCTTTATCAGTTTCAACTTCCTTCAATAGAGAGCACAGATGCCCAGCGCCACCGCTCCCGGGTTAAAAGTGTATATGGAAAAAATACTGATGTTCTAAAAAGGATTATGACGTTTTTCACTATGCTTTATATGTTTGAGAATACTCTTAAAATATATCTTGGCCAAATAATCCTTCAAATCAATCAATTATTTTCCAAATATCTTAAGAAGCTCTTTATTATTTAGAATTACCCTAAGCAAAAAACCGACACATAAAAGATAGGACGGAACTAATGTAGAACTAACCATACCAGTAAGTTTGAAGGTCAATCAAATGATCAGCAAATGTATTATGCTGCCTGGTTGAAAAGTGAATAATTTTTTCCTTTTCTTTCTACAACCAATGTACAGTATTTCAATAGTAATTACAGCGATGAATTGTTTATCTTCTTAGAATTTTTCTGTGGGTCGGGTTTCGTTTTTTCTTTCAACGAGCAATATTTTATGTTACAAAAAAAATCTCTCATGGAGGAAATACATCAAATTAAACAAAATGTTTTTTTTTTCTTTAATTTGGTTTTGAGATCAAAGATAACTATTTGATGACGGAAAAACGCCAGATGATAAACATTAAATATATCAGTGTTTGATGTGTATTTTTTTTGTTATGGAAGAAATTTATTTTTTTTTACTTCTCTTTCCAGTTATTTTTTTTTAAAAATCTTTGATATGCTAGCTTCCCCTTATAGGGTCATTGCGTCCCCCCAGGGAGACGTGCCTCACACTTTGAGAAACACTGGTTGTAAAGAAAAAGATTATTGGAACCATACGTCTCAGCTCTTCTACATATGGATACGATAGTCATCTGCTCGAAGAGTTAAGTGGTATTTATTACTGTGAGCCAGTCTGCTGCAACGTTGATGATTATTATAGTTCATTTTACCGATGTTGTGGGGTTAAATAAGTGCTTCTCAAACTTTCAATTTTTGCGACCAATATTCAATCATAATTTTCATCACGCCCCCTTTCATACAATAATAATGTAGTGAATTCAATAATAGTGTTGTACTTTGACGCTACAGCTACAATACGACTTTAACCTTTTAAGTGTCACCGGAGTATATAAACGTCTCACTCAGCCAAAGCGTTAATTGTTTCAAACGTATATGTACGTCTTTCTGAAGAACGATCTTTTCTGTGTACTGCTATTCATAAATTATTCCGAAGATTTTGGAACGCAATAAAAGAGCCCTGACAGCGTTTGTGAAGTATTTACCTATTTGTTCTTTTTCTTCCCTCCCCCCTCCAATGCATCACACACGCCTGCCTACGTAAGCGGTGGCATTGGGATATATTATCGTGCATTACTGATACATTTATAAATCATATCAGAGTAAATGTTTATTTTACTTTTTATTATGTCAGAATGCATATTGTTTGTTTGCTTCCAGTAAATTAATAAAGTTGTTTTAAATAATCTTTGGTTTTCGACTTTTCAATAGGCGTGAATTTTTTCCTCTCACACAGTTATCACGCCCTCTTAGGAGGGCACGCCCCGCACTTAGAGAGACACTGGGTTAAAGACATAACATATCTGTCCAAACCAACGTCGTGAAATGAAGAACAGTGCCACGGATTGTACGCAAGAAGCTGTAGGAAGTTGACAATTTGGTTCGCATGTTTTACACAGAAAAATTGTGTAAATTCAAACAATAAAAATTTACTTTATTATATCAAACGTTTTTAACTAAAATATCGTAGCATACGAAGTGGAAAATATCATATAAGGAATTCAAAGTATCAAGTTCGAGTTCAAAATAGAACATTTTCTGTGACTTGATTCATAAATGATTTTGTATTCAAATTTTATAGCTTTATGAAATTAAACAAAAAAATAAACCAATGGATATCGAGGAAGAATTATCACAAACCATCATACTTATTTGGGATATTCGAAAACTTAATATACAATAAATGTGCTAATTTTTATACCTTCCTTTCACAGTCTATCTGAAAATGCAAAAGATTAAAAGTAGCTCAAAAAATTTATTTAATTGTCATATAAGAGGTTAAAGATCTGATGATTTAAATACAAGAAAAGAGAGAGAAAACATACATCAGAATATGTATGCTCTAAAAATTAACATATTTTTTCTGTATTATAAAAAAGAATATATTAAAATAATTCAATCATTTAAATACGTTTTCACAGTAGTACCTCTGAAAACTAGAGTTTGAAAAACTTCAAATATATTCACCAAGCCATTTTATGGCCTCCTCATTCTTGCGCATATTTCTTTCCTCCGCGGTGATCTGTTTCGGCAAAGGCAGCCGATTCCACATCTCGAGGCGATTTGAATCGATTATATGTTGTCAGCTCCAATAGTAAGCTTTGAACTCTCGAAGTTTGTATTTCTTATTTCTCGCCTAAAGTCCCAGAATCGTATTATGTAACAGATTGAGTCAATTTAAGGGCTTTTGAATATTTTCATTCAGTTTTTGGAATGAGAGAGAGAGAAAGAGAGAGAGATAGTTTCAATACCTCAAAAAATAATTTCAAGCATATATCATTACAGTTGAATTTGACTTGACAAAACTAAATATTTGTGTCGTTCCGAAGAGTATATTACTTTCACTTTATCTCTTAGAATACTTGTAATTGTTTTAAAATGTAATAAGTGTTTTTTTAAATTGTTTAAATAAAACTATACTACTACATTGGAAATTTTTATTTGCTTATTCAATTCCTACTACTAGCTCATACTCGCTACATATTTATTTATTTATCTTTGTGGAATTTTCAATCGTTAATAAAATACATTTTAAAGCTCTCAATTGAGCTGAAATTTTATATACAGGATTATTTTGGATGACAATACAATAACTAAATTGTAATTAATAAAAATAAGTTGATTGAAGCTTATTGTTGGAAGAATTACGAATGCAGCAACGTTGGCATCATTTTTGGTGACTTAGCGACCCTTTTGGCAACTTGTGTCAAGACTTCAAAAGATTTTTTTCTCACGTGTTAAAGCATTCAGTTGAACTGAAAATTTATATACATGATTGCTTTGGATGGAAATACGATATTTTAATGATAATGAATACAAATGAATTACCACTTAATGTTGTGATTCTGTCCTAAGTATAAACATATTTATATCGGTTGTAACTATTGAATAAAAAGTAGCCAAAATAAAATTTTTCTTTCTTGATCTAAGTATGCTTTGACTTAAGAAAATTTTTTTATATTACTTGTTTTTATTTTTTGTATGCGCTAAAGTGTTAAAATTTTGACTATGTTATGGTTAGATCAAAATAATATTAGTAAAACATAATATTAATTTACTTATTAGTGAATTTTTAAACTCAAATTATATATACATATATATGCATGATTACCATGAGCAGGTTTCAAACCTTTTAAGGAACTGAACTTGCAGCATTCTTCATTATTTGATTATTGAGAAATTATGACACTGAAAGGGTTAAATATGAAAGTATAGGGTTGTTGGAATGCTAAAATCTTATTTTTTAGACATTTTGATATTTTTACATTTTCAAATTGTATAAGTTTTAAGCATTCTAAAAATATCTTACTTTTGACTTAAGGATTATTAGAAGTCCTTAAAACCTATTTTTAAATAATCGTTGAAACAGGGTCACGCCCATTTGAATGATGAAAAATGTAAACAAAGTACTTCGTTTTTGCTTAAAAGTCGAACTTTTGATATAAACCAAAATATGTATATTTTATAGTATAAACTGAGCATTTTATTTTTTTATTTCCTATCCGATTAAAAACGTCACTGTATACGTTAAAATCAATTTTTCTCAAAATGTACATTTTGATGTTCGATGTACTTTTTCTGAGAAACTACTGTTCACAGGTATGTAAATTTTTTATGATATATTTATAATAATGGCTAATATGTACTGAAATAAGCCTTTTGTAAAAAACTCAAAAATTTATTTTTTACAATTTTTTTTTGTAAAAAATAGATCAAATTTTAAAATGTTTGTTAAAATATTTTATAAGTTATGAAAAAATTCAAAGTTATAGCTAAAAGCTCATTTCAGTATAATGAGAAAGGTATACTTTAATTGTATGAAACTTTTCAAACATGTACATATAACAGATTTTAAAAGGGGTTCATCGAAAACAGCCATTCTAACATGGTCGGTATAGAGTTTTCCTACTTGCCTTAAGTATAGCAAGAGAATTTTCAAGGAACTAAAACTTATTAAGACTTTCAAAATGTTAATTGAGAAAATGAGACACAACCAAATGCTGTCATTAAATATAAGAGAAGTTTATTCCATATCTGAGATAGATATTCGATAGCATGTGCTGTGATTAGAGTGTATATTTTGTCTCCCTTTTTATTTATTATATAAATATTTAAATAAATTATAGTGTATGTGTACTTTTATTGCTGAAATCACTGCCAAGCTTAAGGAACATCTATGGAGAAAACAAATTCAGCTTTATTTAACTATTATAAAGTTATCTTTTTTTTCTTTATTTTTTAATATTCAATGTGTTGTGTGTGACTTGAAATATTGAGGAAACAAAACAACCAATAAACTCGGGGAACACTTCCGTGTACTAAAGAAGGAGTTCGATAAGATTTCTCTAGGAAGCAAATAACTTTTTAGTAAAATTCTACAGGCAATTTTTTTACCATATATTCCAATCCGTACCACTCGTTTAAAAGTTCAATTTAATGAAATAGTTTTTTTTAACTCTTAATTGTGATTGTCCTTAAGTACAAAGTATGTTGCTTAATAGAATTTCTTTTTGGATATACGCGTAACACTATGTTCATTTCAAACACATCTAAGAAACAGAGCCACAGAAAAAACTGCACAAGATGGAAAAGCTTGCTAGAGCTCGTTTAATCTTGTTAATTTAAAACCTTCTTTGTTTGCGTTTTTTAAACATCAGTTAGTCTACTTATCTGCAGTAACAGATTTGCAATGGGAAAGCGAGTTTATAGATGGAGAGAAAAGAACAGTTTGATAGAAAAATGCGCATTGGAAATGCTTTTTTTCTTTATGGAATTCTCCAGAGGGGAAGAGGGAAGTTGAGTGCTTTGTTTGAACTTTCGCTTCTTAGATAGAAACTACTGCAAGGATGAAAATTTCTTCAATTTCTTGCTTTTCATCCAATAGAGGAATGGGGAATTCATTCTCTGTGCTAATTTTTCTAAAGAATAACAAAACGTTTTTTATCGTATAATGAAAGACCTCTTTATTTTTAAAAGTTATTTAAACTCGTTAGAAATAGTCTTTAAGATTATTTCTTTTTATAATAAGTAGTATATTTTTTCCTTCTCTTTAAAAATGAACAATTAGTTATAAATTAGCATTTCCAAAAGCACTCTTCGCTACTGAAGAACATTGTTGCTTAACAGAAGGGGAAAAAACCAAATAAAAAAGCGGGGACGGTTCTAAAAAAGAACTCGTAAATTCATTGTTATCAGTAAAGAATAAAAAGGGCACCGTGACTTTTTAGGAGATAATTTATACGAAAAAAACAGTGTAGATAATATTCGTGAAAATAAATAAAGAATACTGCATTGTTTTTGGTATGAAAGAAAACTAGAAAATCAAAATGAGTTGTTTTGCAAATACGAAAGGAAAT
Source organism: Trichonephila clavipes (assembly GCA_019973935.1). Classification (NCBI taxonomy): domain Eukaryota; kingdom Metazoa; phylum Arthropoda; class Arachnida; order Araneae; family Nephilidae; genus Trichonephila; species Trichonephila clavipes. The sequence continues at coordinate 273,248 of BMAU01020376.1, forward strand.
TGCGCCAAAAATTACAATTATCGAGTTTACAGGGTTAGATTTTAACTTAATAATTGTAATTTGTATATGTATATGTATAAAATAACGCTTTCAAGATAGTGAAATACAAACGACCTGGAGCACATTCTTATTGCGACAGGAAATCCCATAACAAGGTTTAATCCAATCGGTTGTCCGGAACTCTATTAAGTTATTTGAAAGTTGTGTTCAAACACCTGTTTTTTTTTTTTTTTGTATTGGAGAAGCTACAGCGTAGAACTAATGTGTTAATTGACGATAGAAAGGTTTATGGAAATTACAAACATCACCCTAAGATTATGTGGAAAGCTAAATCTTATTTTTTTTTACCATTTGAAATTTTACATTTCCAAATTAATATATTTTAACCGTTCTAAAAATAACTTACTTTAACCTCTAGGGTAATTAGAACCTCTTAAAACATATTTTTAAATAATCGTTGAAATTGGGCCACGGCCATTTGAATGACGAAAAATGTAAACAAAATACTTCATTTTTGTTTAAAAGTTGAACGCCTGATATAAAAAAAACATGTACCTTTTGCTGTAAATTTAGCCTTTTATTTTATTATTTCCTAACTCATTAGAAGTCTCATTGTATACATTAAAATCAATTTATCTCAAAATGTAAATTTTAATGTTCGATGTACCTTTTCTGAGAAACTACAGTTCACAGGTATGTAATTTTTTTATTATATTAATAATGACTGCTAATATATAGTGAAATGAGCTTTCTGTAAAGAACAAAAACTTATTTTTTATAAACTATTTTATGTGAAAAATGGTTCACATTTCACTGTGTTTGATACGATGTTTTATAAATTATGAAAAAATTCAAAATAAGCTAAAAGCCCATTTTAATATAATGAGAAAGGTGTACTTTAATTGTATGAAACATTTCAAGCATGTACATATAACATATTTTGAGAAAAGGTACATCGAAAACATCCAATTTAACATTGTCGGTATAGAGGTTTCCTACTCGCCTGAAGATAAAGCCGTGATCATTAATCATTATTAAAAAGTTAATCAGTGTTTTACAAAAATATTTCTAAGTAGCATCACACGGTATGAAAACATTTGTGTGGCGGTGTGATATATATATAAACTAGAAGCAAACATCACGCGAAGACGATCGTTTTGGCGAGGTTGATAAAGTACTTGCGTACAAACCGGAAGGTACACAGATCGAATCTTTCTTTCCTTCCTTCATTGGTGACCCTGGCCATGCAAAGGAACTGCACCGTTCACACGCCTCAGGGTGGCGCCATCTACCCACCGAAAAAGCAGCTAAGCCGTCAGACACAAATTACGCAATTAAGCCTTCACACTAAGCCGTCTCACACAAATGACGCTATTCTCAAGCCGTTTCACATGAATGATGCAACCCACAAAGTGACGCAATTGTTCATATGCTCGCTATGAATATAGTATTGTTCGTTTGCCTATCCGCCGAATCACTGTCATGGGGGTATGTGGCGGAGTGATATCTGTATAAACTAGTAGCAAATATCATGCGAAGACGATCGTTTTTGCGTGGTCAATGAAGTACTTGTGCTCGGAATGAAAGGTACACAATCGAATGTTCCCTTCATTCCTTCATTTGTATTGCAACTGCACTTTCAGATGGCTTTTGTTTCGAGAGTTTCAACTCAATCTGTACAAAGACACATCATTTTGAAAAGTACTGTCCTTGCACACACAACTCTTTCTAAATATTCACTACCGCAGTCTGTTATCTTATCTGGAGAAAATAGTGCTTCTCGAAATAATCTGGATTTGGGTGTAAAAGCAGCGTCCCATTACAGACAGGATGAATACTGATGTACGCTGGCATCTCTATTAAAGGTTTCGATCCAGAATGTACATCAGTATAATTTTACAGACAGCACTTCAACATATATTTAAAAACCTTAGTTAATTAATGGTTTAATAGACGCAGTCATAATGATTCAGCTATGTATTATGCGTGGCAAAATTCTTTTCAACAACATAAATGTTCGAATATATTGATACGCAATTCTCAGCGATGAATCTGATCCTTTTCTCCTTGTTTATAATGAGACAAAAGTTTCAAGTATCTGTTTTCACTTCTCTCATCAATTTAAGTGAAAATTAATCTAATATGTTCTTAATAACTCATAGATTATCTCATGTTGCCAAATATGTGACCTTATTTATAATTCAAATACTTATTGAAGCATTAACTTTTTTTTCAATTTATGAGATCCTATATAATTATTTCTTTTTATTATGTATGTGCATATTACGTTTTACATATAATTTTCGACTGTCAATAAATATAGTGATTCTAATTTAGTTGTTCATCATTTCATGTGTAACTACTACTTTTCTTTAATTTGTTTCACGACCATGTGCCAAGCAGCTTAGTCTAACTTAAAATGCAGTTTTTATTAGAAACAGCAATATGCATTATTCATTTTAAGCAGTAGGAGGAGAGGGAGAGATATATTAACATCTCACTATAAAGAAATGAGAGGGCTATTTTCGAGGGAACTCGTAATTTTGAATCGCCATTAAGTGACGAGGATGACATATGAGCTAATAGATCGTCTCTCCAAACTACCATACTATACCAACGTTAGGTTTAAAGTCTAGACAGATTTAATGTGTGATATCCTATCTCATGACGGGATTCTACTGGCCCTAGGATTTGAACCCATGATTGTACAATGCCGGCCCCAAATTTTTCGGCAATGATGAGTGTCAAAAACTTCCAACCAAGCTATTCCCAACCAAAAGGCACCTGCAGCGCCACCGCTTGAAGGAACTGATATAATTAAATATTTAAACAGACACGTGGAAGAAACCCCCAGGCAAGCAGAGAAAGATTGAGAAACTACGTGATGTCTTGTACAAGTTGTTATTCATAGAAATGTTATATGTCTAGTGTGTGCCGTGTTAATTGTGTGTGTAAAGTCTAATGTATTATGTGTGTGGTAGCAACTAAACTTTTTAGAAGTTCACAAACTTTGTTTTATTTGGACATTGTTTTCTTCAATACGTGGCAGCCCTCCATTGACAAGGTAAGCTTTTCACCTTGATCTTTTTTTTCATTTTTTAACAACAAAAATTGAAAATGAGTGTCCAAAAACATTTGGAATTAGCAAAGCTAAATTCAAGTTCAACCATATTTTCCTAAGCAATGGTCTAAAGGAATTGATTTTAATGAAGTGTTTTGTATTCTCCTTATAATGCATTTTCAGTTTAAAATATTCATCCCAAATATATTTTAAGGGTCCTGGTCAACATCCCAAAAAAGTCTAATTACTTTACATCGATATTTTTTAACTCTACAAATTTTTTTTTTATTTTACTGAGTGCTAAAGAATGTTGATATTTATTATCATATTTAAATTAGGGGAAGACGCTTCGGTTAATTCAATAAAAAACCGAAACTGTCAAGTCTAAAGACAAGGTACAAAGGCGTATGATAAAACAAGGATATAAATTAGTTTAAAAGTGCTAAAGTTCTTTCTTTGCGATTCCATAGACTAATATGCCTTTTTTTATAAAAATACATGCAAAAAAAATAAATGACGAGCAATCCATTAAAGAAAAATACCACCATGTTACATAAAGGATGCAACGAAAATTTACTTACAAAAAATTCAATTTGTAGAGTGTAGAATATAAGAAATCACTTTAATACGAGGATGTAAAATCAATAACATACTGTAAAAATACCCTATCGGAAGTACAAAAACTCAAAGAATTAAATCATATTCTTCTAATGCAGTGTTTCTCAAACTTTCAATACTGGCGACCCAATTTTCAATCATAATTTTTTTCGCTCCCCTGTACAACAATAATGTATTTACTACAATAAAAATGCACTTTGACGCTAAAGCTACAATGCGATCTCAATTATAAACTGTATAAGTATTAAATTTTGTATATGTTTCTTTTAAGTAATATATATTTTAAGAAAAAAATACTTAAAATATATATTACTTACTTATTATTATGTTATTTTCCTTTCTCTAATTTTTAAATTGGAACAGATCGCAAAATGATACATTTAATTAAGATTTATTTCCTTCAGCATCTATTTCTCAAAGTACATATATTAGAAAAATAGTCTAGTCTATGTTTCTATCTATCATATCCATCACATCTGGCATTATCGGGTACGTTTGCGTGAGTCTGTGCAACCTATCGGACGTCTGCGCAAAACATGTAAAAATGCTTTTCCTCGTACAATTCCAATCAGTTTTGGTCGACTCGATACTTCTATAGCTACCGAATCTAGCTTGAATGCACATTTTTTAATTTGCACGTTAATTGTGATTCACGGTAATTAAGTATTTACGGCAGTAGGTTAAAATAAAATCATACATATATTTTTAAGTCGTAAGCAAACATTCGACAATAATAAAGGATTAACAAGTACACAGACGAGCATGGTTTCGAAAATTAAATCAAGGAAATATTCTCAAAAATACTTAAATTTTGTGATTTACCACTACTGAAGTAAATGATGGGGGGAAATGCCCCAGCTCGTTATGTGTTAAAACTTACATATCCGAAGAACAACATGTGAAAGTTGTTTTTAAAACCATGTAAAATCATTTAGCCATGTTGGCAAAAAATTTTAAAAAGTATTTTATTAATGAGGACAACTTGGTAGCAAGTTACCAGTAGATTAGAAATCTATTTCAAGATACTCCAGAAGGGCTCTCAACTTCCGAAGAAGAAATCTTCAAAGATTTCACATCCAGTGAAGAATTAAAAGGTAATTTTGTAATAAATACCTCTTTGAATTTTGGGTAGTAGTGGATAATCTATTTCCTGTACTCAAAACAAAAGCACTTCGTATACTATTACCATTTTCAACATCCTATCTTTGTTAAACCGGATTTTCTGCGGTGGCTGCTTTGAAGACAAAATATAGATCTCAGCTAAATATAGAAAAATAACTCAGAGTGTCAATTTCTGATATTAAACCTTCCTTTGAAAAACTTTGCTCTACACGACAAGCCCATGGAAGTCACTAATAATTATTAAACTTGTTCTTAATTTAGTATTAAGAAATTATTTGTGAAAGAAATTCTTCAGTACTTATACATTAAACGTATACTGGCTGAAACACCGGCTCTTCGCACGAGTTAATTTTTTAAAAAAATAAAACATTATTCTTGATATAATAGCTGAACTGTAAGGAGAGTAAAACTGCGTGCACGACATTGTATTCAAAAATGTAAATTTTTTTTATAGATAAATGCTATAATTGTAAATAACTGTTTAAAATAACTGTAATTTTAAACCTCACAGAATTAGCATTTAGAATTAATGTTAAATAAGGAAAAAGAATATAAAATTCCGATGAATAATAAGTGTGTGTTACTTTTTAATATTTAAAGCAGAAATACTTCAAAATGTTTTAACCCGGGAGCAGGCGCGTTCTCGATACTAACGCTAATGGTAGTGCGGGGGGACTCAGTCACCCCAATCATTTGTTTATAATTACTTTTACTGCACACGATACAAATCGGAATTCCAGTGAATAATTTGATTAAGAGAAAGTATACTTACCGGCTTTCAAGGACTATTTAATTTTTCTTTTATGATTTGAGAAAAAATCCAATTATGATGCAAAAGTGCTAGACAGGACGCAAATCAGAGACACTTTTCACTAATTTTACAGAAATGTTATTTGCTGGCAAAGCAGTCATATTTTGTTCAAGAAACGAAACTAATGTAAAACTAACCATACCAGTAAGTTTGAAGGTCAATCGAATGATCAGCAAATGTATTATGCTACCTGGCTGAAAAGTGAATCATGTGTACCTTTTTTTTCTACAACTAATGTACAGTATTTCAATAATAATTACAGTTATGAATTGTTTATCTTCTTAGAATTTTTCTCAGGGTCTGGATTTCTTTTTTCTTTTAACGAGTAATATTTTATGTTAAAACGTAATAAAAAAATCTCTCATTGAGGAACTACACCAAAGTAAACAAAATGTTTTTTTTCTTCTTTAATTTGGTTTTGGGATCAAAGATAACTATTTGATGAAGGAAAAACGCCAGATGATAAACTTAAATTATATTAGTGTTGTTGTGTATTTTTTTACTATGGTAGAAAGTATTTTGTTTTACTTCTTTCCAGTTATTTTTTTTAAATCTTTAAATTTTCGATATGCTCGCGCCCGCCTTGTAGGGTTATCGCACCCCCAAAGGGAGCGCGCCCCACACTTTGAGAAACACTGTTCTAATGCATAGTCGAAAAAGCATTCTTCATTAAAACAAAGTGCTTACACCTTAATACCAATAGCAACCAAATTTGAATCACATGTATCAAAATTTATTACCGAAAAAAATCCCAATTATATAATAAATATGTTTTTAAAAAAATCTGTACAAAACGAAATGCTTCCATCGAAAAGAATTTCGAATTGAATACATTTACAATACATGCGCAGACAAACACACACCATGTAAATATATATATATATATATATATATATATATATATATATATATATATATATATATATATATATAATCCAATATAAGAATTTTTTAATATATAATCATATACATATACATACACATATATATAAAATTATACACACATATACATATACATATAAACAAAAATATAAAAATAGTCATATAGTTATAAACCTAAGATAACTGTGTAGGAAGTAGGCACACAGTATAAAGACAAATTCCTGGCCTTAGGAACCAGGATTGCAGGTTTAAACAAGTTTTGCGGCGCCAACCTTCACCTGTAATTTGTCATACTATGTACCAAGAGAAAAGGAAAGAGTTCTATACGTAAAATTTAATTATTAATTCATTAAACAAGAATATATGAACATAAACATAACCTACTAAAACGGATTTGTAACGATGGCCGAGAGTGCATTATCGTGTTCCCGCCAAATAGGGAGAGCAGAACCGCATAAAGTTACTTGCGATACGATATAAGAAACGAGTAATTGCGATACGATATACGATAATAAGAAATATATATATATACTTTTAAAAATCAAAAAATAAAAATAAAAATCATAAAATTAGCAAAAATTATAATGAAACTCTGAAAAATATATATTAAAGATTTTTAATAATAATAATAATAATAAAAAAAAAAAAGCAAGTGGCGCCATCTATTTAATAATTGTAGGATAAATTAGATATTGTCTAAATTTAAAAATTACAAAACATAGTAACAGTAAATAATTACATTAATACAAATTGTATCACAAAAAAATCATTAGAAATATAGTTACAAAGAAAATTAGCAGGGTATCCATGTTCAATACAGTGATTAAAAATTTTTTAAGATTTAAAAAATATTAGCTTTATCGCTAACTAATACTTTATTGCGATAAATATAGTTAAAAATAATATTTCTATATATAGATATTGATAAATTAGAATTCCAGTAAGGCACTTTGATGATATTAAAATTAAAGGCATCTCTTTATCATAAATATTAGTATGTAGTTTCAAATCCTTAATATACAGAGATACATCTAGGTAATTTGTTTTGATTGGATTTTTATTAATTTTAACTAAGTTCAAGTAGGACGGATAAAAATTAATAATAGATTTAAATTATCATTTTTACCAAAAATAATTAAATCATCAATATATCTAAAAATGTAGTAGTCATTATTAATAACATAACTATATTCATAAAAATGTAAATAAAGATTAGCCAAACTATTACTAGCTGGGCCCCCTTGTGGGAGTCCTTTCACTTGTTTATATAAAGAACCATTAAAACTGATATAATTTTCTTTTAAGACAAAATCTATGAGAGTTTTAAATTTGTTAAAATTAATATTAAGGTTATACATACTGTGGTTTTCTAAAATTACTTTAATAATATCATATAAATCAATGGAATTGAAAAGATCTTCAAAGTCATAACTATGAACTGAATAAATATTTTTATCATTAAAAAAATCTATAATCTCTTTACTATTTTTAATTATAGCTTTATTACATTGCTGATTAATAAAGTTTTGTATTATATTATGAAGTAATTTGCCTACAGTAGTAATATATGTTCTAAAACCATTTGTCACAGTTCTAAATTTAACCGACTTTTATGGAATTTTGGAGTTAAAAATATATGGATACTTAATTTTAGGAATACAATAACCTAATTTTTTATAAATAGCAATAATACGATTACTAATTTCATTATGTGACAAATCTAATTTTTAAAAGAACCATTATTAAGAAAGTGATCATAAAGAATATTATAATAAAAATACCTACAAATCACAGCATAGTTACCAGGTACTTTATCAATGTAAACTATGATAAAATTCTTTTTGTAAATTAAAAATTTTCTGTTTGATATCTTTAAAAGTAGTTTCATATTGAGAATGGTAGCTAAAATTCATAAGGTCTTTTAATATATTGTACTTATACTCTTTAAATGCCTCAATAGGTAGTCCAAATTTAATTGCAGATTTTGTAATAAAATTATCTATATCTTTACAAATTTGTTTTTTAACAGTATTGTTGTTATTAGAAACATTTAATCTAAAATTAGTGCCTTTACTCATTATATCTTTTAAAATATTATCATTGATTATATCTAAGTTACCAGTAACTACATGTTTATGATGACCATCAATAAAATCATTATAGTTTTTACATATACAATCTTCTATATTAATAGAGGGCGAACTATTGTTGTAATTAAAGATAAATCTGCCCATCGTTTTGTTATATTTAAAAGCTTTCTTTACAACAACATTTCTAACTGGAAAAAAAAGAGACAAATGTCTATTAAATACACTAGAAAAGTTAATTTTGTCAAAAGTTTTATTCATGAATAATAAAGTGCAGTACTCTGTAATGGGTTCATTAATTTTCTCAACATTAATATTGAATTTATTAACTAGATAGTTAGTAATGTCTTTAATAATGTGTACTGCATGACTAACCTGTAAGGAATCATTATTTAAGGATTCATATAACAATGCAATTTCATGTTTATTCAGACCAAACATGAAGTATTTGATTTTCTTGATATTAAAGCTTTTTCAAAATCATCAATAAGAACTCTAATATTGTCATTTAATGAATTTTTATCTCTGTTTTTCCTTTTAGTTCTATTACTTCTAGATTTTCTTTTAGAAGTATTGTTTAATTTATTGGCCTTATAAAAAAAAATTCTTTATTATTATTCTGTAACATTATTTGCAGAGTATTTTTAGCAAAATACAAAACATTAAGGCCATATGGATAGATTGTATTAAAACTCCTAATAAAGTGATTTTCCCACCATAATCTGTGCTTAGTAATTGGAGAAATTTTAATGATAGACAGTTCAACATTTTTGAAATCATGCATATAAAAGTGTCTAAGTTCAATTTTATTAGAATTATTGGAATTATTAAAGAATTTAACATCATGTCTATGCTGATTAATCCTTAAGTTAATAGTATTGAGGTCTGTCCTATATATTTATATTGACATACTTTACAATTTAAAAATATAAATACAATTAAAGGTTTTACAAAGGTTAAATTTAGAATCACAATCATATTGATCCATATTTAACATAATACATGTCTTACATCTACTATCTCTACATTTATTGAATTTTAACTTAAGACTATTATAAGATTGAGAGTTATCAAAATTATAAGAAGATAAATTATCAGAAATTCCATGTATAGCAGGACTCTTAGTGTAACATTTATGAATATTATGAGAAATGTGATTATTAGAATCTAACAATTTTTGTTTATAATGATTATGATGGCCATTAATGAATTTTTTGTTCCAGAAAGTTCTAGTCTTGAATATTTTAATATTAGAATTATTATTACGAAGATGTAGTTCATTAACATAACTCGGATCCTTTCCAAAATTGTTGTTATTGGAGAAAGAGGGGGAAGAGTTATGAAATTCCCTCATCCTAATATCAACAAGTCAAAATAGATATAATTCTGTAAAATACAGAAGTAGATACCCAATCAAAAGAGAGTGTATCAAAGCAAAAACAGAACAAGTTAATTTATAAAAACAAACTTGAAAGTAAGCTCATAAAAGTCAATATAAAAAAGAGATTTCTGTAAATAATCCAGAAATTGATACAAAGTCAAAGTGTGTGAAACAAGTTAATTTTTAAAAAAACAAACTTGAAAGTACTCTTTTAAGATTAAGCTCAAAAGACAGCCATCCACCACACAAAATATACTATATATATATATACACTATATATATATATATATATATATATATATATATATATACTGCTAAAAATTAGAAGAACAAGCAAAAAAGTGTGCGAGATAGCCATGTATGGGCATAAAATGGAAAGTACACGTGTTACAAAACGCAATAAAGACAAAAGTAACAAAAAATTGAATGGAAAATTTTTATTTATTGGAATAACGTGAAGAACATGAAATGAGACTTCAGAGTAATAATTTGATTACATGTAAATAGCAAAATAATTATTGTTTGAAAATGATACAGGATATTTACTTTTTTAGCATGGATGCGATTAGTTTACAGATGAGATTCAGGGGAATACAGTTCCACACTTGATTAAGTGCAATTTCCAAGTTTTGGACAGTATCAGAAGGCCTTGGTCTTCCAATAACGCATAGTCTAAATGTGCTCCAAACATGCATCTAATATCAATGCTCAGCAGCGCACTTTCTTCGGGATGCAAGGTGTCTTGCTGCCAACGGAATACACATATTTGGCTTACATGCTTACAGAACCCCCGCATGAAGACTGCTTCGGATTATTGGCTTGACACCCTTCATTCTGTTGCCTAAAGAAGCTATTTTTGAATCTGCGACGTATTAGCTGTTCTGACCAACGTTCTGTTAACCAGATATTTAGGTCATTATTTGGTGTGGTAACAAATGGAGACACTTTGTCCTGGTCGACGTCGAACACATTTCCTGTTTTTTGGAATCGATTCCAAAGTCTGGCAATGACACATCTTGCCACTTCAACGTCGCCCTCTACAGTTCTTTATGTTTGCCCAGTTTCCTGTCTCCTGATAAAACGCCAAGTCATGGATTTCTGTGAATCACGTTGTCATGACATTATCCAGTCACCTATTTTGATAACAATAGCCGAAATGTTGAATTTTAAAACTGAGACAGCAAAAAACAACAGCTACTACAAAATATCTATTTCAGGTTTTTAACATCATGAATGTTCATTTGCATAAGAAGTTTTCTCTTAATTTTTTCTTCTACACTTTAAACTATGAATCTTTTGTTTTATGTTAGCTGTAAAAAGAAGTATTTGGGAAATTTTGTTAAATACATGGGCTCATCTAATTTTTTGAGCAATATATATATATATATATATATACCGGGTGGGCAAAAAGTCCGTAAAAATTTTAAAAATTCATAAAATCCGGAGAAATGAACGAAAAAAGAAACTGTTTGCATGATCAGCATTAGTATGTCACGGGATTTTTTTTAAGCTAGAAAAAAAATAATTCGAAAATCATCCGGTAGGTGGCGCTGATGTACGCAAATCAAAGAAACAATGCATACATAATAAACAGAAAACTTTCACAGATTTATTACACCACATGACCACCACCACAGGGGAGAAGACATTCCAGGCGAGTGACAAATCCAGCAACGGTAGAATGCAACACGTCCGGATGTATAGAGGACACTTCTCTGCGGATCGCATCTTTCAGTTCCGACAGACTTGATGGATCGGATAGATACACGCGAGATTTCAAATATCCCCACAACCAGAAGTTTGCCGGTGTTAAATCTGGAGACCGAGGAGGCCATGGGTACCTGCAGCGCCTGCTAACGATTCTGTCTTCCCCGAACGTCTGTATCAGCAATGCCTTAACCGGGTTAGCAGTGTGACTGGTTGCTCCATCCTGCATGAACGTGACATTCGCAACCTGACCTCGTTGAATTAAACATGGCATGACAGTCTCCCGCAGAAACGTTAGATAACGCTGAGCATTTACCGTTTCCGTTTTCCATCCATTTACTGGGCACTGCGTTTCAAAGAAGAAGGGTCCTATGATAAATGAACCCGTGAAACCACACCATGCTGTCTCTTTTGGGGAATGCTATGGCTTCTGTGTGTACTCACGTGGATTAGAGGTCACCCAAATGGGACAGTTATGGTTTTTAACGTCACCATGAAGCGAGAAATAAGCTTCATCTGTCCACAAGATGTTAAAAACCCAGGTCGGATCCTGTTCCCTTTTAGAGAAGGCCCACTTCGCAAATGCTTCCCTCTGTGCGGTATCTGCTGTCAAAAATTCATGGCACGATTGCAATTTGTATGGGTACAGCTGGAGGATTCGACGAAGAATATTGCGGACAGATGATGGTGGTAAGCCCAATCGTCTGGCAGCTTCACGAGCACTGTTGGTCCCTGAAGCTGCTTCGGACGCAATCACTTCCATTTCGACAGCAATGCAGGGTGCACGTGCTTCTTTCAAGCATGGTCGTCCGCTCATGCTTGATCCTCCAACTTTCCAGTTTCCTGAAAACGTTTAACAAACTTTAAGAGGCCTGCAGGTGTTAAAGGGCCTTTTCTACTCTTCACATTTTTCTGAACTCGGAATTTACGCAAGGCAATGGTCGCTGATTCCTCGTTCATGTAAAATAACTTCACCAACAAAGCTTTATCCGGCGTACTGAGCATCCTTGTTCACATTCACTGTATGTAATGGGGAAATGAATGTGGATTCATTGAGAGCAAAGGTTTTTATAGCCGTCTAATTTGCATATTTACACCACAGACGCTTGTAACAGCGCCACCTACCGGATGATTTTCGAACTATTTTTTTCTAGCTTAAAAAAATCCCGTGACATACTAATGCTGATCCTGCAAACAGTTTTTTTTTCGTTCATTTCTCCGGATTTTATGAATTTTTAAAGTTTTTACGGACTTTTTGCCCACCCGGTATATATATATATTCTTTAATCGTATACTTTATTGGTATACTTCTAACAATTCAAAGCTAAGTAATAAGGCTAAACTATTCCTATTCAAAGAGTTTAGGTATAGAATATGTGTGTGTACATGCGTATGTGTTTTTAAACTAGTACAAAAGATCTTCTTTAGGATTATGACTTAAAATAACATTTGAGTTGTAAGCAACTAAAATTTTGCAAGCAATATTACTAGGCTAATTTTCAAAATTGCTTCCACAGCACGTCTAGACATGAAAATGTTCTCCATTTCCGTTGCACAATCCTTGGGTAATAATGTTAGCACCAAATTTAAATGACAGGAGCCAAATCAACGTCCCTTTACTAAATGAACAGACTAATCTCTGTCAGAAAAAGCGCCTTGACCTCCCCGTGGTGATTAACGGTGGGCGCTCCGACTCCCTCGTTTGACTGCAAATCGGGCTTCGGTGGCTCATAATGTTAAATGGGAGATGCGTGATTTGCTTTAATGTCTGTAATAATACGAAACGCGATTCCGCTCTTTGTCGGCGCACTTCTTCTCTCGCCAAATCTGTGCCCAGGGTGTGATTGGCGACATTGCGTAATGTTGCCACAGGGGCCCAGTCTAGAAGCATAGTACTTGAGGATTCTGAATTTACTTAGAGGAACAATATAGTTAGGGACGTAATTCCATGGTAATGAATGTATAAAGGAACCTTCAACTGCAACAATACTTCTATGCATTCATTTTCTAACCCATTTAAAAAAACGATAAAGAAAAATTGCAAAATAGACAATGATGCTACAGTTTATAGAATAATAATCATAATTATTTTTTAAGAATGTATGTATACATTATATTACATATATGATGAAATATTTCAGAATATTGTTATTTTATTCGTATTATGTTTCGTGAATATTATATTTCAAATTTTGTCTTTTACATAATATAACTTTAAAATTAAGCTATCGTTGTTTTAATTTTTGATGTTTTTAACTATTTTTAAATTAATTAGTGTTTTAACTTATGTTTAAAATTATTCTTCAATTGAATAATTTATTTTTGTAACATATATATATATGCAATTAATAGGCAAAAGCTAATTTAGTTTTGTGTTTAATTATTTTGAAAGCTACTCAAAAGCCATTGTTGATAAATGCATCAGATAAAATTGAGATCAAATTATGAGTTTGATATGATAGAAAAATGATTACCTTCCATTCCTTTATTTTAAATCAGTCAACATGAAATTCAGTTTGAGTGAATCACGCAGAAGTTTTCTGATAGATTTAGTTGTGACCTTGTCAAGTGATGTTGACTGCTAATTATGAGCAATACCATCAATACATCATTTAAACATGAACAACACCAATGCATCATTTAAACATGATGAATAGCACTTGACATTTCCATAAGTCTCTCGGTCCCTAATTGTCTCAATGACCCTTATTCTAGTATTCTGGATACTATGGACCCTTTGCAGAAGAGGTGTTACTTCATGAATCTCACCTGGCACATTATTATATGTATATCTTACCATTAAAGGGAGAAATTCGTTTTTTTACAGAATAACTAGGTATTTCATGAAATAACTAGCCAAGTTTGTTGAAATCTGCCGTCTAACGCTCACCCCTTATTTTACGAAGAAACCCGAGTTGTACGCGCGCAATGTTTTGAAATCATTCATTCGAGATATTATTTTGAGCTTGAGAAAAAAATAGCATACTTCTGGAATTGCAACCTTTTAAGTTCATAAGGAATATCATTTCTTTTAAATAAACAATGTTTTGATCTATGCCGAAGTCTACTTTATTCTATGCTCATTTTTTAAACCAGCATATCATGCCAACCCTTCAATTTTGCTCTTATTTTTTGTATTAAAAGTGCGCGTATTTTACCGTATATAAAATTATTGTGAGTTCTGCCATTTATCTAAAAATTCAATGGAATAACGATTACTTTTTATTGTCACATTATGAAATACGATACTCGAAAGTTCTTTGAACTGGTTCTGGCTGCTTTTAGTCAGATTTGAACCTCTTATAGCTGCTTTGAGAGGAGGAGTTTTCTAATTAGGAATAAGGGATGACCGAATAAAATAATTGTACTTTAGATCTCAGTTCAGTGCATGTGAGCGAGAAAAAATTTCCATTGAAGAAGTTCCAAACACTGACATAACACTGCAATCTGTTTTAACAGTTGAAAGGTGGGGCACTGGACAATGATTTATAAAGTGCTCGTGTATAAAACTGTGTAGTAGTACAATGTATGCTTGTTTCAAAAATAACATGCAAAGCAATTCAAAATGTCTTCACAGCAATTCTTACTGCAATAAATAAATGAAAAGTAAAATAAAGGTATTTCGTAAAATTTAAATTAATATTTTCTTTCATTTTTGTTTGAAAAAGTTTATTCATTGTCTTTATGAAACATCGCAGTTTTTCTGTATATTTTATAATATTTAAATGTAACTGTTTCTGCATCAAATTCCTCCCCCCTCTGTTTAACTTCTAGTAGCAATATGAGCAATAATAAATTACATCATCTAATTTTCTTTCATTCCTCAATTAATCATTCGCAATAAATAAATAAATAAAATGCATTTTTCGAGAGATTTTAGTTATTTATGATTGATTTCTTTATGAAATAGCTTTGAAATTCTTTATTTTCCCTTTCGTTAGTTATTTCATAGAATAACTAAGTAAAGTAAAAAATTTTGAATCTATTATATACTTTAACTGTTTTTTCTAGTTTTTCCTGAAATACCTAGTTGTTCTATGAAATAACTGATTTATATACTTTCACGGAAATATACATACTTTAAAAAGAATTACCACGTCAGTGTGGACAAATTATTTTTTCTTCTTTCTTAGTCGCAAAATGTATTGTATTGAATTTTTGAATAATTTTGTATTCTCTTCGAATATAATGTTACTAATACAATTTATATAAATATTTGATAGAATAGAATGCATGATCTAAATAATTAGCAATAAAACTGAAAGAAACTGAGCTTTTCTTGAGTTTATATGAAAGTGAAACCAAACACTTTCATTCATAACCTCTTTCACGTTCAAAAATATGAAAATTATCTATCCATAAATTGTGATCCCTCTAAGGAATTTAAATCTTCGTATGCAAATACTACAGTTGAAAAGTGCATTATGCATCATTTGTTTGCATGAAAAGTTTGACAAGATTTAAACTTATTCGAACAAAAATAGCATTGTCACTGTTTATTTGATTAGCTAAAGCAGAAACTCGTAACTGTGCGCTAAGAGTCATTGCTTATTAAATAGATATTATTTAACTTTTTACATGCAAATATAATATGAAACTGAGAATGGATATTAGAACAAATTATAGATGAAAGCTTTCCCAATTTTAAGTATTCATCATTTGTTAAAAATTTCCGCTTAATTTTCACGATACAAAAAAATGAATCTAAATTTGAAAAGAAAAAAATACGGAGAGAATGTTGGAAAACAAAAAGTGTGAAACACAAAATACATGATTTTTTTCGAATCCTCTCTATTAATCATTACTTGGCAATGAAGTAAAATAAACTTTCAATTTTATTTTTATTATTTTCAAATTAAACAATTTTATGAGCAGAACTTCCGTTTTTTCAACCGATATTGCACTAGTAATTATAATCATATTTTTAATGTTTTATAAACTTGGAACACGGAAAGCGTAACGATATTTAGTTTTTATGGTTCCGAATCCGTCATCTATAGTTGATATAAGTTTTGTTGCTAGTAGATTATATACGTCAAAAATTAAAAAATTTCCTTAAGCAAACAGAAGCTGAAAATTTTATTTTTAAAAGAACTAAGTAATTGCATAAAATACAAAATATTTTTTTTGATAATCCAAAATTATTTAATGAGTTCAGCTAGATTGATTGATTGATTTAATATTAACGTCGCACTGTTCAGCTACACGAGGGCTTTTGGCGACGGACCACGTAATTTTGAACCATGTTCAAGTGACGTGGACGACACCTGACCTGGCACCCCCTCTCCTAACTACCACACCACACCAATGGGAGGACGTTTCAGCTCTCGACAGATTTAACGTGCATCGCTGCCCTACACGGCGGGTCTTTAGTGGTACTGGGATCGAACTCGTGACCAGGCAAGCCACGATCCGATACCTATACCACTCGGCTACCGCGGCCACTAAATTCAGCTAGAAAATCTCTCGAACATATTGCATAAGGGAGAGAAAAAATTATTATTTCCTTTTATGTAAAACTTTTTCTCGGCAAAACAAATACGTACTTCAAGAGAGAAAAAACTTAATTTAAATCGGTTTATAGATTTTAAAACCTCAGAATATTTTTTTAAAATTATCATAGATCTGAAAGTGAGCTCAAATATCCTCAATGGGTGCATCAATTACATTCAGCTTCCTTAATGTATTGTACAAAAAGGGGAAGGAAAACTGTTGTAATGAATAGAAAATTCATTCTTCCATTCGTGTTCTGTGACGAGTAGGAAATTAAAGACGAGATAGCGATGAATACTCAGTTTCCCGCTCTTTTGCCAATAATGTTTTCTTTTTCGATTCGTTTTGAATAATAAGTAACAGACACGGTTATTGGGAACATTTTTAGAAAAGAATGAGTGAAATCCCTTTCACATATTCGACTGGAATTTCTGCAGACGATGTAAATTGTCATCCCCCTTCTCTACCCCTTCGTTATTGATCTTGCGAGAGGGAACACGGGGAACTGAGATAACAGTTACAATAACAAAACGATCCTTGCTTTAAATCAAAGCCACAACATTCACCACCCCAACTCGTTTTCGATCGCGAACTCATCTCCTCACCACCATCGTTTCCCCGACGATAATTTGAACCACTAATTGAACGAAAGGCGGGCAGAATTTGCAAAAACTGTACCCGTGCGATTTTCCGTTATCACAGATTAAAATGTCGAGGCATCGTGCGGGGACATCCCTTTCTCCATCCCCACCCCCAAGGGAACCAGGAAAGGTAATTTGCTACCTGACATCGGAAAGATACGCACACATTCCATTGTTCTTCCGTGATACGGATTAGGGGAAATTACGGAACTGAAGGGAAAAATTCGCGTACTTTTAAAACATTATCGGGAAGGGAATATTTCTCCTTTGAACGAGAAAATTGCAGCTTCTGAGACGCAGTGAAAATAAATGAGAAATTAGAGGAAAGAAATATTCCATCATTTACTTTCGAAAGTTTAACAAAAAGAAAAGTTTTCAGAAATAGGAGCATAATTCTACGTTCGTATCGAAGAGATTTAGAATTTCATTAAAACTGCTAAAATTCTAAGTATCACTAAAATAGAATATATCAACATACATCGCTGAATAATGTAAAAAAATTAGTTGAAATTGTGAATAAGTCGTTAATTTACAAGATCATCTGGAATTAATGATGAGAAGATGAAAAATTAAAAATACATCAACGCATTGTTTCGATGCATAGATTTGTTTTTAATTAAGAGCAGCTATTCACTTTTCATTCTCTCTTTTTTTTACTTTAGGAATCCCTGTGGCCGTAAAAATGGATAGTTTTTTCTTTGTATATGTATGTGGTCTCTTTGTAAAAGTGTGTGCATGGTTAAGAAATCCGCAACAGGAATTTCTTGTTAAAAGTTAAAAATAAAACTCCCTTAAAACTATTATTATTTCAAGTTGAAGAATGCCACAAAATTGCCAGTTTTTTTTTAAAAAAAAAAAAAACTTTTTTTTAATTTTCATTATTAAAAGAATAAAGAAAAATTTTGTATAAAAGATTACGTGTATCTGCGTAAATACTTATAAGTCTATTATCACCACCGCTATTTTTCTGCAAATTTATAAAACAGATATTACTAAAAGTACCCCTCTTTTGAAAATTTAGCAGATATTTTTATTTAATGCTATTCAGAAGTTATTGAACGTATTTAAAAAACATCGTCCTACCGATTTTTTAAGAGAACTACCAATCTAATAGGGCAGTGTTTCTCAAACTGTGGGGCGCGCCCCCCTCGGGGGTCATGACAACTGTACAAAGGGGGCGCGAGCATATTGGAAAGTCGAGAACAAAAGATTATTTAAAAAAATTATTAATTTACTGAAAGTGTGTGTAAACAAACGAAATACATTCTGATGAAATAAAAAATAAAATACACATTTACACTGATATATTACACTTATAAATATATCAGTGCTACACAATGTATTTTATAATTAATTTAACAATTCTGAGTTAAAAAGAAGGTTATTAATTACCAGTGATTCCATGGGTTTGTCATATATATAATTTATAACAAAAAAATTAGCACTTATCTTTATAAGTTTTGCATGGTTTATATTTGAACCTTGACTATATATACCGATCATAAGTTTCGTGATTCACTTCCAAATGCCCCCTGTTTTCCACGTAGGCACGCGTATGTGATGTAGGGAAGGGAATAAAGGAGCAAAAATAATCTGAAATAAGTAAATCCTTCGTAAACACTGTCAAGGTCCTTTTATTGCATTCCAAAGTCTTGGAATAATTTTAAGGATATCAGTGCGTAGAAAAAATCGTATTTCAGAAAGAAGAATATATACGTCTGGAGAAATACAGGCTTTGGCTTAGCTAGAAGTTCATATACAAGGGGGCGGGGGTGCTTAAGATGTTAAAGTCGTATCGTAATTTTAGCGTCAAAGTATTATATTATTGAATTCAGTACATTGTTATTGTATGAGGAAGGGGGGCGCTAGGAAAATAATGATTGAATATTGGGTCGCGAGTATTGCAACTTTGAGAAACACTGTAATAGGGTTATCAAAGTCTAATGATATACTTCAGTGCTTCTCAAACTTTCAACACTGGCACCCCCCTTTTCGATCACAATTTTTCGCGCCCCCTTATACATTAATAATGTACTGAATGCAATAATAATGCACTTTGACGCTAAAGCTACAATAGGCGATCTTAATTATAAACCATACAAATTACTAACATAAGTATTAAATTTTGAAGACGACTTTTAAGCAAAATAAATAAATAAAATAATAGGATAATTATTATGTTATTTTTCCTTTCTCTAATTTTTAAATTGAACATATTGCAAAATGCGGTAGCTGCTTAGAAGACAAAATATAGATATCTGCTAAATATAGAAAAAGAACTCAGGGGGTCAATTTCTAATCATAAGCATTCCTTATAAAAACTTAGCTTTCCAAGACAAGCTCATGGACGTCATTAATACTTATTAAACTTGTTCTTAATTAGTATTAATTAATTAGTTATAAAATATTCTGTGCAGCACTGATACATTAAAAGTATACCGGCTGAAGTGCCCGCTCTTTGCATGAGTTCATTTATAAGAAAATAAAACATTATTGATATAATAGCTGAATTGTAAGGGAAGCAAAGCCAAGTGCTCGACAATGTTTACAAAAACGTAAAATGATTTTTTTAAAATGGTTGCTCAAATTATAATTAGTTTTAAGCGAATTGTAATTTTAAGCCTCACAGACATAGCATTTATAATTGATGTTAAACAGTAGCGCACACAGGAATTTTTCAAGGGGGTTCGGGGTCGAAAGTTTACCAATCTTATATCAGGTTCCTTTTGATTTTGTCGACTTGGGGAACAAAACACAGTAAAAAACTAATTCTTGAATAAATAATTAGCATTAATTAATAAAATTAATCATTAATAACAAATACTTAATTAAATTTTTTGTACTGTAAACTTAGAATTATAATCGATCGGAAAAAAATCAAGGGCTTTGTGGGGGTCCGGACCCTCCCCCCTTGTGTGTGCCACTGATGTTAAATAATGATCAATAATATAAAATATCGATGAAGAATAATTGAATTATTTTTAATATTTAAAGCGAAAAGACTTCAACATGTTTTCACCCGGGAGCAGGCGCGCACTCGATACGGTCGGGGTTATTGAGTCACCCCAATCCTTTTTTTTTTATAATTATTTTATTGTACACGATACAAATCATGATTCCAATGAGTAATTTAATTAAGAGAAAGTTAACTTACCTACTTTCAAGGACTTTTCAATTTTTCTTTTGTAATAAATAAACAGCTTTACCAGAATTAATGATTTCGTAATCTGTGTGTCCCGCGCGACCACTTGCGGGTAAAAAGTATATTCATTATGATAATATGTATGATACTGCTAAAAAAATTGTGTGAAACGTTTTTCGTTATGCTTTATATGTTGAGAATATTTATAAAAATATGTCTTGGCCAAGTAATCCTTCATGTGCTTGTGTGTGTGTGTGTGTGTGATCTCCGTGGTTTTCCAAATATCATAAAACTCTTTTGCATGGAAAAAAGCGCAACAGAGAACACATAAGAGAGGGGTCATAACTAAATGTACCAATAACTTAGAAGGTCAAACAGATTACAGCTATAATGTGCAGTATTTCAAAAATAATGACAGTGATGAATTTTTTATGTTCCTAAATTTTTTCGATTCTGGGTCTGGGATCTGTTTTTTCTCTGAAAGAGTAGTATGTTAGGTACAAAAAAAAAGCGTAATAAATAATCTCTAATCATGGGATTGCAGCAAATAAAATAAAAGTTTTTTTATTTGGTTATAGGATCAAAGATAGCTAATTAGGTATTGAAGAAATTTTTATTTTTTCTTACTTAATATCGCGCGCCTATAAATTATATCAGAGTAAAAGTGCATTTTTTATTATGTCTGAAAGTATTTTGTTTCAATTCATTCCAGTAAACTAATTATTTTTTAAATCTTTTATTTTCGATATGCTCGCGCCCCCAGGGGGCGCTCCCCACAGTTTGAGAAACACTGATATACTTCCCATCTTATTATGCCCAATGGGATCAGTTTGGTTCAGAACATTCTAATTGAAGAGCTCATTCCAATGCATAAAATTTCTTTCTATGTACATTTTCAGCCCATAGGAACTACTGGGGCTATAAGCTCCCTTCAAGCCATGTTGCTGTACTGGAGTGATGTGCCTGAAAATGCTGCTGTTGTCACAAACGGTTTTAATCCCGGAAAACTTCTTCTTTCTGCGTCCTTCTGAATTGATTTATTTATGTTGAGTGCGCTCCTTGGACTAGACTGCAATGGGTTTTCCATATATGTTTTCCCGGTTTACTTTTAAAATGTTTTTTAGTTGGGTGCTACAGTAATGTCATCAGATTCTACCAATCTAACATTGTGGACATATATAGTAAAAATTAATACCGTAATAGAGGAACTGAAATCATGATTTTGATTAAAATTTCGATCGGTGATAACACTAATTTAAAGAGTAAATATTGGGAAAATTCATGATTCGAGTCATCTTGGAAACTTGCATAATAAATTTAAAAATTCAGCTACTAATCTTCGAGGTTGTTAAACTTACAGCACCGGTGTCTAAACTTAAGCAATATTGTAAATTTTAAGCAGATTGACATAATGCTGCAGAAGAGGGATTATTGAAGTTAGTTCAATGTGTACACGCAATTTAGTAGAAAGATGAAGTGCATGCAAATTTCAGTAGCAAAAAATCATAGGGGGCGTGAGTATATGCAAAATGCGTGTAGTCGGTCTGTGCAGCTCAAGACTACAATAAAAGAAAGAACGGATGCCTAATTAAAAACATTCGTTGCAAGGGGAAATGAGTTCTTTCGTGAAATATGGCTAGAAAAATTCACCAGGGTGACTTCACTCGTAGAAGAATGATCGGAAAGTTGGAGGAGGGGCGTAGTTTGAGCAGTGTGGCTGAAGTGTTCGGGATCAACAAAAGTGTCGTTTCGCGCGTTTGGAAAACTTTCCACACTCTAGGTACAGCTGTTAGTAAGGTAAGTAAGTGGTGACCGACTGGGAAACACACTTCAGTAGAAGACCGATTTATCGTCCTGCAGGCGAAAAGAGCCTTGTGCCAGTCTTCAAGAGCCATTGCTCAGCAACAGTGCAACAAGTGCCGTGGTTTACTCTTTCCAGACGCCTTCACAAAGGTGGCCTATTCACCCACTGTCATGAAAATTCTAAACATTTTAAAGTTGGCCATCAGCTGCCCCTTATAAAGTGGTGTAAGGAGCAAAAAAAACTGGACATCTCAACAATGGAGTCGTGCACACTTTGTAGATGAGAGTCGTTTCAGTAAAACAAGCGATTCTCAATGTCAGTTGATTTCGAGAGATCAGGACACGGTTTCATCCTAGGAACATCACGGAAAGAGACGTTAAGGTGGTTCTGGAGATATCGTCTGGGGAAGCATTAAAACTGAACAGGTCGACTCAGCTCCACGTTTTCAACAGAACCAAAGATGTCTATTTTCAGAAGTTGATTCTTCCCCATTTGCTATTTGTTTTGTTTTGAGGTGCTATTGGACCAGACTTTGTTTGTATGGATGACAATGCATGAACACATCGGAATTCTGTGTTCAGAAGCTACTGGAATGTTAAGATATTACCCTAATGAATCGACCAGTCTTCTCCCCATAGAACGCCTGTGGGGTGCTTTGAGGGGATGCCTTACGGCGTGATTACATCCTCTGAGAAACACTCAATAACTGAAACATTTTCTGTTTGAGGAATATGCATTCTTGCCTTATGAATTGTTGAACATTCTGGTGGTTAGGAGAGACGGTAAAAAGCAGCCACTGCAGTCAGGGATAGTATATTATTCAATACACTAATGAATATCTCCCTGCTGTTCTGCATCTTGGACAGACAATCATGGGCCAACTAAATAAAGTTCAATAAAGCTTTTTTTATTCCATACTACATGCATTAAATTAATTTTTGCGCAACAATGCTTTCGTCATCGTTTAAGTACAAAACGTTGTCTCTCATTTCTGAATTTCATATCTCTCAGATGATTTCTCGTGAAGTTATGGCATAAAAACACCTGTTGCTTAACTTTTACACTCCCGTGTAAAGGAAATGCTCCATATTTCCTCCTCATATTCTTGCATCCAACAAATTAGCTCAGAACATAGGATAGGAATGATTCAATTACGTTATAAGTGGCGTGCTACAAAAATTCTCAATTAAAATCTAATTTTTTTTACAAAAAAATATCTCAACTTTATTCAAATTTTATTTTGATTAAACGATAGATTTTTGTATTTTTTTAAAATAACTAAACTATTTTTTTATGGTTAAAAGTATATATATTTCAATAAATTTCTTTATAAAAATTGATTTTCAGTTTTTGCTAAGATTTATTTTCAAATTAAATCCCAAAGCTTGGTGGTGTATCAATAATTTTGCAGTGGATCTAAATTTGCTATTTAAAAGAATGTATCACCACTATCTTTCATCATTTTATCTCATTATTTTGTTTGAATTTTTAATGCATAAATTCAACTTAATATCTATAAATTCTCATTTAACGGCACTATGCATTTAGTACTATCAATAAAATTTTGAAGATCAGTTCTAAATTCTAAAATTCAGTAAACGAATATTTTGATATTATATATATAGAGAGAGAGCAATATATATACATATATCTTTATACATAAAAATCTTCTGTGCGTGTGTTTGTCTCTAAACTCCCCCTAAACGGCTGG
Source organism: Trichonephila clavipes (assembly GCA_019973935.1). NCBI lineage: Eukaryota > Metazoa > Arthropoda > Arachnida > Araneae > Nephilidae > Trichonephila > Trichonephila clavipes. The sequence goes on from BMAU01020376.1 coordinate 297,708, forward strand.
AACGATTTCGATGAAATTTTTTGTGTGGGTTCAAGTAAATTCGAGAATGGTTTAGATTCACAATTCGGTCCGATATTGCAATTAGTTAAAAAGATATTAATAAAAAACATTAAAAAAATACAACTCAACATTCACCTGCATTGTTGTAACAACGCGATTGTCATAAAAGAGTAATGTAAACAAAAAAAAAATTTAATCAATTCCTACTTAGATCAACCAAGAAAAAATTTATTTTAGCTACTTTTTATTAAATAGTTGCAATTAATATAAATATGTATATACATGTGACAGAATCACAACATTAAGTAGTAATTAATTTTTATTAATTATCATTAAAGTATCGTATTGTCATCAAAACAATCGTGTATATAAAATTTCCTTTCAAATGAATGCTTTATTTAACACGCGAGAAAAAAGCCTTTTCAAATTTTGACATAAGTCGCCAAAAGGGTCGCTAAGTCGCCAACGTGACTGTATTTGTAATTTTTTAAATAATTAGTTTTAATCGATTAATTTTTATTAATTATAATTGAATTACTGTATTGTCATCCAAAATAATCATGTACATTACATTTCAGCTTAATTGAGCGCTTTAAAATGTATTTTATTAACGATTGAAAATTTCACCAAGATAAATAAATAAATAAACAAACAAACAGATAAAATATGTTTAGAGATCGTGAGCTGATCGTGAGGAATTGAAAAAGACGTAAGTTGGCGTCAAAAATTGATTGTCTGCCAAACTGGCCAAACCCGGTCTTTATTGTTACGAAAATGCAGACGATTCACGCTTTTTAGCGTTTTTAATTAATATCTTTTCAAATAATCTTTATATATGTAATTCTTCTGTGCGTGTGTATGTAACTGAACTCTTCCTAAACGGCTGGCCCGATTTTGATGAAAGTTTTTGTCTGTTCCAGTGAACTCGAGAATGGTTTAGGTTTATAATTCGGTTTAGAAATGTTTATTTCGTTAATTTTTTATTTATAAATTGTTGATCTTGGAATGTTTTACATTTATATAATCCGGCAGACTGCACTAAGATCACAGTATCAAATATTCAAAAATCTTTTATTATAATTCAAGTTGGTCCCGACAGTTGGTGCTGTGATCGTTTCAGGAAAATATTTTGTCACTTCGTGTTATTATTTTGTTGAAATAAATCGTGTGTTGATTAAATTATTAAGTTCAGATGTAATTAATGTTTGAAGAGTTTTGAAGTGTGCATAAAAAACTATACATTTTATGTAAAATTTAATAAATATACCTGTTATTAATAGTTTGAGTCTCAACTTTTTCACCTTTAATTAAAACAAGTTTAAGTTTTTATTCACACATCCTTTACATTTAACTTCGCTCATAGTATACACATACTCACACGCTATCGATTGATTGAATTGTGATAACCGTACATGTAATGACGTTAGACATTGTAACAACTTTTTAATACAAATTTTACTCAAAACGGTTCAGATTATTAAAGCTTATTCATAAAAATTTGGAATTTTTCAATTTAAGATGTGCGTACAGAACAACGTCTGTCGGGTCCTCTAGTATATATATAAAATAATAAGAGACACAATTTTCTTCTTACAAGCCAAAAAAAAAGTAAGAAACTTGGATTTTAAGAAACATACCAAGAAAATAAATGGTGCAAAAAGAATATTGTACTAAAATTGGATAAAAACAAACAAAACAAGAAACAGATGTGTAGGGATATTATATACATACAATCGGATCTCTATATAATGAAATCGATAAATCCCGGAAGAAAGTTCGTTATATGGTCATTCGTTCGTTGTGACTGAAAACCTCAACTGTAAGAAATTGGGTTCTCGATGGGTATCCTGACTACTCACAGCAGAACTCAAAGTGAAGTGGTTTGCATTTTCATTGGACTTTTTGATTCGTAACGAGGAAGAAGGGGATGACTTGTTGAGTCGAATCGTTACTGGAAATTAAACTTGGGCATCCCATATCACCCCGAAATCAAAACAACAGTCAATGGAATGGCGACACACATCCTCTCCTGTCAAGGTCAAATCCAAACAAGCGCTGTCAAAGGGCAAGATTATAGGAACAGTGTTATGGGACCGGTGCGGTATTTTGCTGGTGCACTTTATGCCACAAGGAACAACGATCATTTGAGGTGCCTACTGCGCAACTATACGGTAACTTTGAAGAGCATTGCAAAACAAAAGGCTCGACATGCTTTTAAAAGGTGTTTTGTTTTTCCACGATAACGCAAGGCCTGACACTTCTCGAGCGACTCCAGAGTTCATCGAATCTTTTAGCTGCGAGGTTTCGGATCATGCACCATTCAGCCCCGATTTTGCTCCGGGCAATTTCCATCTTTTCCGGTACCTCAAACAGTCTTTGAGGGAAGAATTTCAGTGACAACGAAGAAGTGAAAGTGACCGTGAACTCTTGGCTGTCGGACCAGGCGGAAGACTTCTTTGATGAGGGTTTTCAAAACTTAGTTTTAAGGTATGACAAGTGCATTAATAAACTCAGAAACTATGCAGAAAAATAAGCAAAAGTATGTATAATCCTAAAGTAAAGGGTTTTTGAAACCAAATATTGTCATTATTTTTTAAAAAAAACAAACGGACCAAACTTAAGAAACATCCCTCATACATTTTTTTATAACTAGAGTACGAGACAACTCCACTCAGGGTGAAAGAGGATATCGATGATGTTTCTAGTTAACTGGGTAATGGGGTTAAAGGCTGCACTTCTTGAATGAAACTTCCAGAAATCTATTGCTCTGGGTGAAGTACGATCTAATAAAACCACACACACAGTTCAAGATTTATGACCACCAATTGAAATTTTTCAGAAATACTTTACAAAAAAAAGACAGCAAAAATTGAAGTACAAAAGAAAAGGTTCGTTGTATAGAAAATGTACTTCGCTATACAGAGATTACTTTACGAGTGTAAGATTCCTGGAAAAAATTCACTATATAGAAGAATTCGCAATATAGAGGTTCGACTTTATATATATATATATATATATATATATATATATATATATATGTATGTAAATATACACAAATATATATATGTATGTAAATATACACACAAATATATATATATATATATATATATATATACACTTTTTTATACAAATATATGTATACTTTTTTTACACGTTAGATATGTTCTTTAGAAAATTGTGCAAAAAAAAAAAATGCAAACAATACATGGTGCATATGTAAATTAGGGAATATTTCTTAAAACTTCAAAAAATTGTGTGAGATATAAAATTTCTAAATATTTTCCCAAGAAAACGTGCAAAAAAGTAATAATAGAATTCCTGTTAGATATTTATAAAATCAAACAATTCACTTTTATAACAAAAAAAATGTCTGTGCTTATGACCACACGATAGAACTGATAACTTCAAATTTTGTAATCTTATTTCAGGGGTTAGTTAGGTGAATAAAAAACAAGAAGTTAGTATTGTACTATAAATTTATTTATTCATATGTCTGAACTCATAAATTAATATTTTTGTGCAAAATATACAATCATATTTCGGGAATTAATTGTATTCTAAAAAGGAGAAACAATATGTTTATGTTATCTGAAATGGGTTGTGAGTTCTTTAGATTCAAAAATTTTATTTAAATATCTCTAAAAAAACTCCACCAAGCGTTGTTCTGTACTTCCTTGTGCTTCATTTGGATCATTTGACATAAATTGAATTTTGATTTTAAAAAATCAACTGAAGATTTTGTGAACTGTCTTTTGAAAACTCTACATTAAAATTCCCACTTAAAATCATAGGTAATTTGTTCAACAGACTCGATCCGGCTTTGTGAATCTTGGTTGTAATTTAACAATATTTAATTTTATCCATGAATTAATTTAAGCAAAGGAATATATATATATAGTATGAGTGGTAGTTGATTGGAAAGAAAGGAATCTAGGTCAAAACCTTTAAAAAGGGATTTAATCAGAAAATTTATATCACATAATCTCTGGCTTAAACTAGTTCTTTTGTCATTGTATCGGAGATTTGTACAAATATATCTGGTATTGCTGCAAGGAAAGTGTACTTAATTATATTTTGTTTTCTTGTATTTAAATGATTTAAAGTAAATTTTCTTAATACATGTTACTTAATTTTGTTATTTTAAATTTTTAATTGTTTTAATTTTCTTTTTAGACTCAAAGTATATTTAAGTGGGATTAATAGAACTTTTTGTTCATTGCTATTCTGATTCACTTACAAAAATAGATTTTTATTCTTAAGAGCACTGCAATATTCTATTAATAATAAAACTATTTACTTGGTTATATAAAAATTTGTCCTTTTCTACACTTTATGTTTAATTTTAGTGTAGGATTTTTTTTATCTCTAAGTCTATTTTTTTAAAAATATTGCGCTTCATTTTCATGCTTTAAATAGGATTAGAAAGAATCCCGCATTCCTTCCCCTAGAACTGGGGTGTCCAATCTGTGGCCTGCGTGATTCTTTACAACTTTACAAAATTCGACTATTTTGTACAATTTTTTTTGTTTAAAAAGTTATTTTTTTAAATTAAATTCCATAACTGCTATTATTTTATCCCGTTGCTTCTGTTACTGTGAATCTCTTTTTTTTCTCAATTGAAATTTATGAAACGTAAATCGTGCTCAAACGTAACGCACGAAAATCTGCAACATCAATTATGATACGCAAATACACATGAATTGAATTCGACTTGCAAAAATTAGTGAAAGATAGTCAAGAAGCAGATATCTCCCTAATTAAATAAATCAAACATTATTCTATCATTGCATTATTATTATTATACTATCTATGTTTGAATACATGAAAAACAATGAAAATAATCAATACATCCATGTATTTTAAATTTTCACTCCAACAAATGTTTGCAATGAATCCAAATCTAATATAAAGATATATATTTTTATATGCGGCCCGAAGGATTGTAATGTTTTTCCGAATTGGCCCACGAGGTCATTTGGGTTGGTCACCCCTGCCCTAGAAAGAGTTGAGGGGGGTTATGAGCCCCACTTAGATCGAAGCTAGGAACTTTACTTTAAGGCGCATTGGTGGTGGGGGGGTAAATTACCGCTTTTCAGATTGGCGGGGAAACGGCCCTCCTTTCCTTTTTAGGGTTGTGTATGTCCGATTGCAGACGAAAATAGATAAAGGAGCGTTACATTCTTGAGCGTGACGTTCTTCCAAGTTCACTCTTAAACAAATCGCGCCAATAGAAGTTATCACTTCAAAAACTAAAATTAGTATACAGTAAAAATCTAGTTTATAAGTACATACAACATATAGAAATTCAAATTGCTATTAGGAATAAAATTACTAACTAATAACTATTCACTGCTGTTTGATCCAAATGAAGAATTTCGCACTTTATTAACGGTCTTAGTCGGGTTCTTTTTTCTTTTGTTGCAAAATGTGTTATTAGTGGTTTTTCGTTTTGGTTTCTCAAGTTCCTTATTTAATTCTTGATATCCTACTACACAGAACTTATGATTATATTGAAACATTAATGGACGCTCTATCTCAAGATCATGAGTAAGAAAATGTTAAATGGTTGTAGCAAATTTCAAGCCCTCGCTAGTTAAAACATCTGTTAAAAACTGAAATTCACTTTTGGCTTCGTCAGTAGCGACTTCTTTGTTATCATAAACCGGCATACATTTGATCAAATCACTATCATCCAACGGACATGAATCTCTAATTTTTTTTTTTTTTTAAGAATTTGTGTTAAAACAAAAAGTTCGTGTAAAAAAAAAGTTGAGTATATATATGTCATGATTTTTAAGACAGAATCAAATTAAAAGTTAGAAAAAGGGACGGTCTTTATTCAACCAATTCTGCATCTGTTCTGCCACTAAGAGCAGGGAGGAAAAAGCACGCCATGGTGGTGGTTTCAAGTGGATAACACTTGAAAAACATATGGTAAGTATCGCTGCTTTGAAGAGGGGCTTGCAATTTAATGCTGACATATGTTGACTATTAAATCTAACGATCTGGAATTAGACATGTTTATTGGCTAGGCCATATGTTCGGAAGAAATAGATGGGTGATTAGTTTGATACTTGAAATGGGGACTGAGAAAGATGAGTTAAGTGCTAGATAGGGAATTTAATTTTTAATCTAATTTAATTATCCTTACATATATATATATATATATATATATATATATATATATATATATATATATATATATATATATATATATATATATATATATATATATATATATATAATATCAGAAAAAATTAAAAACTATAAAAACATTTTACTAAATATTGCTTAATTCAGAAATACCCAATTAATTTTATTAATAATTATTTGAATAAAGAGAAATTCTAAATAGTAAGGTTTAAAATTCCTTAGAATAATAATAGTTTAATATTATAATTTTAACATTCTTCCTAGATAAGTTACCTCCATATTCTAATATTAGATGAAATTACTTATTATTATTTTTAATTCATATAAAACTCTAGTGTCACAAAAGTTATGGTAATTTGTATAAACTATCTCTTAATTTTTTTTATTTCTACTCTTTCTTACCTTTGTACTACAAGTACTACAATTCAGACATTCCCATGCTTTGAAGTTTCATTTGGGTGCAGAATCCTACAATAACTTATTTATTGTACTCAGATCTAGCCCAGCCTCTGCATTTTTGATTGCGATTTTTAGATAAGTTACCTTTATCTTCTAATGAATTTAAATATTCTATCCACTTTTTATAAATTTTTCCAGTCAGCAAATGTTTATAATCAGATAATAATACATTTTATGATATTATTTTTTGCTCAATGTTATTTTTTTTGGTTTCATGTTTCTTAAATTCCTCTGAATGCTTTCATAAAAGGGGAAAGGTTGGCTGGCAACAAACATGTTCATCCCCTAATTACTTAGATGTAACATTGTATATTAAGGATTTGAAATTACATAGTAATGTTAATGATAAAAAGATTTTAATATTCTTTAAAAGTGCCTTACTTGAATAACCTAGTCCGAATAATATTTTAAGTGTCAGCAATATTTTAATAATAAATACTGTAGCACACATTTTATATATTTTTTATAAACCCTATTATAATTTTAATTTCTGATATATTTATTATTTCTTCTATGTTTGGTTTCTTACAGTCTCAATTTTTTTTTGGTTTTGCTTCATGAATGTTAATCTCTCATTAGTAGAGAATTTAATAGGTTCCCAATATCTTGTATATATATATGTTTTGGATTATATATATACATATATACAAAATATATATATATAACATTTTGTGTCAATCTAGAACTGCATATTAAAATTTAATGCTTGTATAACATCAATGCTTCCATGAAAAAAGAAATTGAAGAAGGGATTGACAAACAAATATTTAAAAATTTTTTCTCAAAGTTAACTTATTCATCTAACCTTGAATTTTTTAAGTTAACCTTTTATAAACAAATATTCCATAATTTTAACTTGTATTTACTTTTAATAGTCTCCCATAAATCTTTGCATAACCAAATAACAATTAACCTTTAACAACCCAGTATATATACTACAGCTTCAATAACAAAGGTCACCTCTTTCTGAGATTTTGAATCCAAAAAGATATCAACAATAAAATAAAGATGGCTTGTATTATTATATACTATTAAAGAATGTACGAAAAAAATGTTTACTTTTCTATATCTGATCTTCAAAGAAACCTCTGTGTAACTATGTTTATTACAAATTATAGCACCTTTTATTCTATGCCATAACAATAAAAACATGCAAATTTCTATTTTTATGTATGAGTAATTTTTATTACATTTCTTGTTCCTAACTTTGTGGAAATTGCATTGAAAGATATAAGCTCGCCAAACTTTCACGGAATTTTGAAATTCAAACATATGCAGGGGACTCTCAGTTATACATCTATCTTCTCCGTTATGTCCCAGGACTCATTCAAAAGTATTTTTCAAACTCTGTCATATTTTTCTTTGTTTCAGTGAACTCTTCTTCGAGAGCGCTTCAGAATTTTTATGGACATATCGTAAAATTCTCCCGGTTCAATATCACCTGGGGAAGACGGCAGCCCTCTGAAGAAGAGGAATGAATCCCTATAAAAATTTAATCAAAAAAGTATTTTTTTTCTCTTCTAAGTTTTCAAAAAGAGGAAGAAATGAGTCCGAGGCCAGAGATAATTCTCCTCAGTCGGGATTTGAATTGAATCCGGAAATTCATTCCCGAATGGGAGCGAAGATTTCCGACTGGAAATTAAATGTTTCCGAATATCCTCCCGGGCAAACTGTCACCGGGGTGTTTTGTTCCCCGACGCCAAATTAAAGACAAGTTTTAAATTTCTCCTTTTCAGTTATTTTGGATGGAGTGATTTAATTATGGTGCGCTCTAATTCTTTCCTCTGAATTAATTTCAGCTTTCAAACGGAACTGCGCTTTATTCGCGCGAATGAGTCGCGTTTCATTGTGTGTGTGTGCAATTTATGGGCACTCAAGAATTTAATTCATGGCGAGGTACTAGAGCGTGTCGCCAGATGAAACATTTTTCTCGCACGGAAATTTTGCTCTTGAATTTCAGATGAAAAGCATTTTACTGATAATAAATATAAAAATATTTCAAAGTTCTTTTAATGCTGACGCTGGATTAAATATGAGTGTTGTGTTTGAAAAAATACAGGTCTAAAAGTAAGGTGAGTTTAAAAAACACAAATAATATAAAAAAAATTTCAAGTCAATTCCTACTTAGATCAAGAAAGAAAATTTTATTTTAGTCACTTTTTATTCATAGTTACAATTAATATAAATATGTAAATTCATAGGGCAGAATCACAACGTTAAGTGGCAATTAATTTTTATTCATTAAAGTATCATATACTCATCCAAAATAATCCTGTATATAAAATTTCAGTTCAACTGAATGCTTTAAAACGGGAGAAAAAAACCTTTTCAAGTTTACACAAGTTGCCAAAAGGGTAACTAAGTCACCAAAAATGATGCCAACGTGGCTGTATTTGTAATTCTTTAAATAATATAATTTTAATCAATTAATTTTTATTAGTTATAATTAAATTATTGTATTGTTATCCAAAATAATAATGTATACTAAATTTCAGCTCAATTGAGCGCTTTAAAATGTATTTTATTAATGATTGAAAATTCCACCAAGATAAATAAATAATTAAATAAATAAATATAGAGAGAGAGTGTGAATTAATACTAGGGATTGAATAAAGTAAATTACTTAAATCAAGAAAAAATTTTTTATTTCAGTTTCTCTTAAATGATTCATAAAAGCTCTTTCGATTTTACGTCAATAGCTGAATTTGATAAATTTTTCTTTAAGTAATTGCTTAGAAATTATTACGTATTTTAAGTATTATTATATTTATTTATTGACATATTTTTGGTTCATTAGTTTTTTGTAACAGAATTTTAATTTTTTTTTCAAAACAAAGAAAATACAAAATAAATCGCTAAAAAGTATAGTTTTTTAACAACTGCATTTTCGTTTTGGTGATATACTTTATGCGCACAATCCAGTGCTTGTACTTTTGATGTTATTCTCTCAAAATTAAAACTATTTTATTTTCTTTCTATCTTTCTATCCAAGTTAATGTATTTAGACATATTTCTAGTATAGGTAGTTTTTAACTTTAATTTCTGCTAATAATATAGTTAATTTTTCAATTTATACCTTCACACTGTTATGAATTGTTAGTTTTTGACAAGTCTAAATAATCATATTTTCAATTTCAACTTATTGTTTAATTCATTGGATTGAGTAACATGCTTTAGATAGTTTTTAGCTTTATTTGAAATTAATTATATAAAGTTTCTTATTTTGATATAATATTATCTTTTGCATATTATATCGATTTATCCATTATTTCTAAATTAAATTGGTTTAAGTTACGCATTTAGTTTTTTTAATCAACTCTTGATTCGTTCTTATCTGTTCCAGATATCTCTTTAGAATTCAATTCAAGTTTATTTTGCAAATTTTTTAATGATAATTTAATTTATTTTATTTGAAGGCTGCATGATGTGTATTATTTACGACAATGTTTCATGAAATGCTGTATGATCCCCAGACAATTTTTTTAATTATTTGTTTAAAGTTATTTTTTGTTCCAGAGTCAGCGGGACTGAAATTTATATTTGTTTTTAATTTTCTGCTATATGTATTCATATTTTCTCATTTGCTTATCTCTTTTTAAATTTTTCACGCATTTAATTTTCTCTTTTAGTTTAAAATACATGTTCCTGTAAATCATTCCTTCAATGAAAGCGCGGAAATTTTCTGAACATAACTAAATACGTAGGCTTTGGTTAAATAAAATATATATATATATATTTACTATCATGCACCGAATTTGACACCAAAAAAATTCCAATTGTTAGCTGTGTGGATTCTGAGTTTAATTTTAAAGACTTAATCCTTGTTAATAACGTGTATTCCAGCTAGTTATAAATCTAAATGTGTTTAAGAACTTTATCAGCAGTCCATGGACACATTTCTTTTCAGTGAGTTTTAAACTCTCTTTGTTGTATTGATATTTCTATCTTATAAATCCTTGATTTTAACTTATATTTTCATCTTTATTAAAAGTTGGAAAACAATATATTTAAATATATTTTGTTATTTTTCTTAAGTATAATAAGCAAAAATAATCAGTAACTTAAATGTAACTAAATTCATTACAAGATTCAAGTATTTATTATTACAGTTTCACTACTTTTGTTTAAGGCTACTGTAACGTTTGAAAAAATAACGGTAGCGTATTCTTGGTTAATTAAAATATGGAATTTATTTACGTCACAACTATTGAAAATTATTTACAAAATGATACATTAAAGTTATTAAAATTAATTATAGATTGTTAGAGTCCACTATTTTGTGAGAGGAGGATCCGTTCGCCACCGCTCTCGTGCAAGTTCAAAGCATCTCTCTCCTCATCTTCCGGTAGGGTCGCTAGATTCCTCGGGGGGTCAAACAGGGGTTGCGCTGCATCGGAAGTTGCACGTGTGGGCGTCGAATCTACAAAGAAACCGACACCAGATGTTGTTGTTTTCGAGACGTGACGTTACAGCTCTCGCCCTCTCTTATGGAACTTTTCCATTGAGAAAAGTTTAATGGGATGACGATGAGTCAACTGACAGATTACCAACACATCCCTTCATCAAGCACCACTATATTTCCGAGCTGCAATTTTAATTACTAAAGAAAACGCTGAACTAAATTTGGAATTACTTATTTCTAGTGAGTGAGTGTTCTTGCTAGGGAACTTACACAAATCCATATTACGAAATAGCAATGTAATCAATGAAAGGAAACATACTATACATTAAATAAAAATACAAACACTCCTATCACAATGCCTAGTATCAATTATACTAACAACATGTTATATCAAATGCTAGTGTAAGACCTTGCACATAAAATATTCTTCGCCACAATACTTAAATAAAATTATACTAACGACATGTGTTGATATGATATGCGAAGTGTACAACCTTACATACAAAATATTTTTCACCATATGCCTCTTACGTAAACTAAATACTCATGTATATTTTAAAACCCTATACACAAAATTAAGCATATTAATACATTTGCTTTTCATGGCTTTATCCTTTGACACGCATCTCCATTCGATATGATATACAGTACTAGTAAATAAATAAAATTTAATACAATTATTAACCTTTAACTAAAAAACATAAGCAACAATTATTATTCATGAGCAAGAGAACATTGTTAACAATCCCTAATTATCTATCACCGATCTGCTGAGACTATCTGCATTTTTGTGAAATTTACCCGACCGATGTACAATTCTAAAATTATATGGTTGCAAAGCCAAAGCCCATCGCATCAATCTAGGGTTAGAACTAACATTTCTATTCAACCACACCAACGGGTTGTGATCGGTCATAACTAAAAATGAATTTCCATCTAAGTAATAATGTAACCTTTTAATTGCGAAAACAATACTAGCACATTCCTTCTCCGTCGTACAATAACGCTTCTCTACCTCTGAAAATTTCTTACTCAGGTAAAGGATTGGATGCTCCTCACCTTGTTCAGTTAATTGGGTTAAAACTGCTCCCATACCTGCGTTCGAAGCGTCCGTTTGAACAATGAATTCTCGTTCAAAATTTGGCGCGTACAAGACGGGCTTATCAATTAGTTTCCCTTTTAGTTCTCGAAATGCGTTTTCACACTCGGTCGTCCACTTAATTCCTCCCTTCTTTGCTCTTCCCTTCAACGCATCCGTCAACGGAGCAGCGATTACCGAGAACAGATTTATATATTTTTGGTAATAACCCGCTATACCTAAGAAAGCACGTATTTGGGTTTTCGTGCGAGGGGTAGGGAACTCTAGAACAGCCTGAACTTTGATCTCGGAAGGAGTGCGAAAACCCTGACCCACAATGTGACCCAAAAATTTGACATTTTGTTGCGCAAACTTACACTTTGAAGGTTTTATCGTTAACTTAGCTCTCTTTATTCTCTGCAGAACCGTTTCCATATGTTTAATATGCGACTCCCAAGTATCTGAGAAAATTGCGATATCGTCTAGATACGGGACAACGAAATCCTCTAGTCCGTTAAGTAATTCAGCCATGAGTTTACTAAAGAAATATGGAGCATTCTTTAATCCGAAACTCATCCTTAGGGGTCGGTATGTACCAAAGCTAGTACAGAAGGCTGCGTATCGCTGTGCTGTTTTACTCAAAGGTATTTGCCAATATCTCTTAGATAAGTCAAAGACGGTAATAAATTTAGCCGCCGATACTTTTTCTACGCGTTCTTCGACATTCGGAAGAGGAAAATATTCCGTTCTAATGATCCCGTTTAATTTCCTGTAATCTATACATGGACGAGGTTCTTTCCCCAGCTACCTCAATTAAAATCATAGGGGACATGTAATCCGATTCTCCTACCTCAATGATTCCTAATTTTAACATTCGGTTAATTTCGTTTTTTAAGATTTCATTTTGTCGGTGCGACATTCGATAGGGCTTCGTCCTAACTTTTTGATCGCTAACTAACTGGATTTCGTGTTCAACCAGATTAGTTAAACCGGGATTGTTTGAAAAACATTTAGAGTATTTATTTAATAATTCGCGCAGTCGATCCATTTGTTTGTCGTGAAGGTGTTTGTTCAACTCGCTAGCCTGGATTACGTCCTCGAAATCATAAATGAGAGAATTGTTTTCTAAGTATGGGATTTCTAACTCCTGGTCTGCGAGAGAGTTTTTTGTTTCATCATTAATAATTACGTTAACGTGTTCTGGCCTTTTGTAATATGGTTTTAGCATATTTATATGATAGATTTGAGATGTTTCGCGTCTGCCGGGGATTTCGACTAAATAGTTCGTTTCCGAAATTTTATTTAAAATTGTCCCAGGACCTATCCACTGCACTGCTAATTTATTTGCTCTGGATGTAGCTAACACTAGGACTAAATCTCCATCCTTAAATTCACGTTTTACTGCGTTTTTGTCATACCAAGTTTTCCGCTTAACTTGCATTTCTTCCATTTTATTTATAGCTACTTCTTGACATCTTTTTAATCTATTTATTAACTTAAACATATATTCAGTGACGAGATCACCCTCTTCTTCCGGTTCCATCCAATGTTCCATTACTAACGTCTCTGGGGTTCGCAAATTTTTCCCATACATCAACTCTGACGGTGTATACCCTGTACTTTCGTGCGATACAGTTCGTAACGCTAAAAGAATTGACAGAAGATGTTTGTCCCATTCGGAGCCTGCATCTAAACATAAGACTCGTAAGAGTCGTTTCAACGTTCGATGAAATCGCTCAACAGGGTTACTCTGTGGATGATACACAGAACTATGCCTGACAAGTATTCCGAATCTTTCATAAAACTCGGTAGTCAGAGCACTAGTAAAAGAAGTACCCTGGTCACATTGTATTTCACGGGGAAACCCCATCCGACTAAAGATGTTTAACAGCGCATCTGTGACACTAACGGAACTAATATCAGACACCGGAATAGCTTCAGGGAATTTTGATGACATGCAAATGGCCGTGATAAGATATCGATTCCCTTTAAATGTGATGGGACAGGCCCACATGCATCAATATTTAGCTTAGTAAAAACCTCCTGAATAACAGGGACCAATTTTAGTGGAGCTTTCTTTTTTATCATTGGGCTTCCCAGCCTTCTGACACTGATCGCAAGTTTTTACAAACTGTTCCATATCTCTATAGCAATTCGGCCAGTAAAAATATCGGTTTAATTTGTCTTTGGATTTCGTAATTCCCAGGTGTGCAGATGTTCCCTCATGACACAATGATTTAATAGGGTCGCGCAACCCTTCCGGCACTACTATTAACTTCACCACGTTACCTAACTTATCTTCACGATTTTTGACCAATAATTCCTTCTCTAGCGAATAAACCTGATTGGTAACCTGCACTTGACTGGCTGCCTGTTCGTATAAGGGTTTAATCTCCTCGCTATTTTTTTGAGCATTGATTAAATTTTCTCGCGTAACCCTTAGCAGCGCTAATTCCGGAACATATTCCTGGAGTGCAGGTATTAAAATTTCGTCCTCTGCATCCGAAGAAACAATTATAACCTCATCTTCCCCTTTTTTAGCATCACCACTATCTATTCCCCTTTCTTCTCTAGCCGCTTTGACTTGAGATCTTGTTTGGACAGCATTCAATATTTCGACTGGCAGGAATTTATAGCCTAAATTTCCTTTTATTAGCTCGGCCGTTTTATTTCCAAGCAAATATCGACCGTGTTGATTTAAGTGATTTCCACAAACCGCTGCCTTAGTCTGCACCGTTCCAAAATTTCCGGAAATTTCCACGACCGCCAAAGGTAAATGAACTAATTCTGGGCTTAACGGTTGTTTTACCCAAACATTTTCACCAGAGAAAGAAGAAGGATTTATGTATTTTGCACATACTAAATCTATTGTCGCTCCGTATCTCTAAGAATGTCTATCTTGTGACCATTCACAGAGCCCTTTGTTGTATATGAATTAAGAAAATCCGGGTTTTCATTTCCTTCAATATTATTGAGAGTTTCCGTCGTTTTGTTTTTTATTAATTTAGGGCAACCGGCTTTTATATGTCCAGGCATATTGCAATGATAACATCTTTGTATCACGCGTTTTTCAAAAGTTCTCTCTAGTACTCTCCGGAACAGAAGCTCCTAATCTGGGGGAAGTTTTCCCAAATCTTTTTTCTTTTCCTTGATCCCTGAGTATGTCAAAATTTTATCATTTCTGCCCCACCTATCCATGGGTTTCGAATTTACCTTTCGGACGTCCTCATAATTATCAAAGAGTTCTGCTATTTGAGTAGCTGATTTAAGGTTTGCCCAATTATCTAAAAAATGATCTTTCATACTAGCATTGGCGCGTTTTTAATTGATCTACCACCATTAGATCTTTAAGATCTTGAAAGGTGTTTATTTCTAAGCCAATCAGCCACTCATCTAGATAATTCGTAATTTCAAAAGTGAAATCCTTCCAGGTGCCATCGGATTTTTTCTGGTGTTGGACAAATTTTTGCCGAAAGACCTCCGGACTTAACTTGAATCTTTTAAGTAATAATTTCTTTACATAATCGTAATTTTCGGCTTGTTCCTCCGGTTCGCGAGCAATAAATTGCACGATCTCTAGGGGTAACAAACCCAATAATTGCCCCACCCACTCTTTCTTTTCTATTGACGCCCTTTTAGCCTGGCGTTCAAAGATCACTAGATATAAACTAATATCTGACTGCTTAGGATCGAAATCTGGGATCAATTTTTTTTAAGTTTAATTTAGAGGTTACAGAACATGCATTTGTAGAATCGTTTGATTCATCGTTTACCCTAAATCCGGATTCTATTTTAAACCTTTCTAAATCAAATTTCAGCTGTAATTCTTTCTCTTTTAATGCCTGCTCCTTTACTAACTCCTCCAATCTCATTTTTTCAGCCCTTTCTAACTCCTCTAATCTCATTTTTTCAGCCCTTTCTAACTCTTCCAATCTTTTTCCGTTTGCAATGATAGTCTCATACAGATTTTTAACAAATTCCTCTTCATAACCTTCACTGTTAGTGATTGCAATTTTTATGCTAGGGACAGTCATATTTAAAGTGGCATTTATTCCTAATTCCTCAGCAAGTTGCAACATTTCTTGCTTTTTCCCTTTACCAAGGAAAGCCATTTTTTAAACAATATCAAATAAATGTCACGCTAAATTTTGCACTATTGTTACTATTCTCTATTAACACTGGTCCCATGCATACACAGAAATACACAAAGAAAAACTTAACACTAAAAATAATCAAAATCATTCAAGAGACTTAAAACACAATAAATCTTAAGCTAAAATTGCACACAATGCTTGAAATACAATTACAATTCTCTAGAAACAAAATAACACTGTTCCCATGCAAGAAAAACACTAAGTATTTTAAAATTTCTAAAGCACACTTTAACCAAAATTCCTAATACAATATGCAGTTTGCAACTCAAAAATATAACAGTACTCACCCATTTGAAGTACTCAGCTTGCTGTCAGAAGCAAATTATGTGCACTAGTGGTACGGCTTCCGAAAATCGCTTTTCTTCGGACACTCTCGCCGTTAACACTATAGATCAGTTTGATCTTTGAGCAGGACGTTCTTTTTCTCCGAAGCTGAATTGAATCGCAGCACGGCTTCCGAAAATCGCTTTCCTTCGGACACTCTCGCCGTTAACACTATAGATCAGTTTGATCTTTGAGCAGGACGCTCTTTTTCTCCGAAGCTGAATTGAATCGCAGCACGGCTTCCGAAAATCGCTTTCCCTTCGGACACTAGCCGTTAACACTATAGATCAGTTTGATCTTCTATGAGCAGGACGCTCTCTTTCTCCGAAGCTGAATTGAATCGCAGCACGGCTCTTCCGAAGATCTCTTTTTCTCCCTGCGTTGCGGTCCGTCCGTAAAAATCCAAAATTTTCCTCCTCTCACGGGTCCTGAATGCTAACTTTTTATCCCAAAGCGCTGCCACCAAAACTCTAAGCTGTAACGTTTGAAAAAATAACGGTAGCGTATTCTTGGTTAATTAAAATATGGAATTTATTTACGTCACAACTATTGAAAATTATTTACAAAATGATACATTAAAGTTATTAAAATTAATTATAGATTGTTAGAGTCCACTATTTTGTGAGAGGAGGATCCGTTCGCCACCGCTCTCGTGCAAGTTCAAAGCATCTCTCTCCTCATCTTCCGGTCGGGTCGCTAGATTCCTCGGGGGGTCAAACAGGGGTTGCGCTGCATCGGAAGTTGCACGTGTGGGCGTCGAATCTACAAAGAAACCGACACCAGATGTTGTTGTTTTCGAGACGTGACGTTACACTACAGTAGACAGTAAAAATTTTTTTTTTAATTTTTTACAAACATGCCCCAAATTTTTACTGGCTGTATGTAACTTAGAACTAAAACCATATAAAAAATTTGGTGAGAAAAAAATGATTAGTTTTTAAGAAATTTAAAATTAAAAAAAAATTTTTAACGAAAATTTAAAAATTTCAAAACGTTCCATGCGTTTTAATTTTTTTTTTAAATTTCATATTTTCACCTGATTTAACTTCTTTAAGCAATTCTTTACAAATGTATGCATACAATGTAATGTTTTATATGATAATTTACAAAATATGGGTAAACGCAAATTTTTATATAAAAACTTCAAGAATTTTAATGATTTCCTACATAAAAAACTTTAATTTCTTCTTTCACCCTATCACTATTACTACAATGCATCCAAGAATTTATAAGTATACATTAGATGAATACTTTTGGAAAGTTTTGTTATAATTTGACAAAAATTGGAACGCATGGAACATTTTGAGTTTTGGTTTCGAGGTAAATTTTTGATTCTGAGAAAAACAGCTTTTTTTTTATTTTAAAGGAAATTAACTTATTTTTTTTTAAAAAAAATTAAAGATATAAATATGAATTTGAAATTGAAAAACACTAATATGATACAAATATAAAATAGATGCAGAATATATATACATAATGTTCTGCAATATTTATTGTAACAGTCACATTAACACGTGGTATATACAGTGATTAAAATTGAAGTAAATTAGAACTTTCTTATAATATCTGAAGTAAATTAGCAGAATATATTTCATTGTTTTATCTCAACCAGATAGTATATTATATATTTCATTAATCATGATAAGTAAAAATAAAGTATTTCAAAGGGATTAAATTACAAAAATTCAATGCTTTCGAGGAAGCTTTCATTTTTTAGAACAACAGCTATTTTTATTCTAAAGGAAAAAAAACTTATTTTTTTAAAAACAATTAAAGACATTCATATAAATTTGAAAAACACTAATATCATAAAGATAAGATAAACATAGAATATATGTATAAGATTCTGGAATATTTATTGTAACAGTCACATTGACATGTAATATATATAGTGATAAAAATTGAAGTAAGCAAGAACATATTCCAATAAAATCTAAAGTAAATTAACAGAATGTATTTCATTATTATTTCATCAACCAGATAATATATTATGTATTTCATTAATCACAATGAGTAAAAATAAAGTATTTCAATACAAATAAATTACAAAAATTCAAAAAAATAACAAATCTAATTACACATAACAAGAAAACTGTTTGATAAGTCTGATAAAAAAAAATTTAAAAAGCACCGGCACTATAGACTGCATTTGTATTCGTAGCATTTCTTTTCCTTTTCTTTTGTTTCGTAGAAATATTCTGAGAAATGCGTCGTTTATCTTGTCTTTCTGCAATAGTCAAAGAAAAACTGTCATTTAGACATGAGTCCTCTTTCGCTTCAAGAGATTTCACATAGCCCAAATTGTGCTTTTCGATGGCATCCGTTACTGCTATTTCCAGCCTTCTTTCGGAGACGAATACCTCTTTTGGGCATTTTCGCCAAATGCAGCTATGCAGACTTTCATTCGAATTTTCCGTCTTGCCCGCTACGCATCTTTCAAGAATGGTGTCTGAAGCTAAACGTTGATAAACAGGCATAATTTTCTTCACTACTTGTGGAGACAAGTAAGTTCTCATGGAACTGTGTGACCCTGGGGTTTCACCTTTGGCTATAGCTCTTTTATAGAAACACCATGATGATTCCCCTTCAGGACACTTACCATGCATAGGCTTTTTGTCGACGAGCAATGCATCAGGCTGGCATATATAGCAGTCTTCATTTTATCGGTATCAGGGACATTATCTTTTATTGCCTTTCTATAGTAATTTTGCAACTTTGTGATGTTTTTATCTGTAAGGCTTACCTGCTTACGCCCACCAAGAGTCACTTTTTTCACCTTCCATTATTTCACTTTGTTACGTAATTATGTGCCTAGCCTCTTTGCAATAGGATTCAGGCACTCTTCCTTTTCGATTTTTATATCAAAACCATATATTTTATTCTCCGACCAAAATTGAAAAGTTTTTGAGTCACCATCACTCAGCATGGAAACGAATCTCATTTGGCAATCACTAATTGATCGCCTCCATATAATTAGTGCAGCGTGCATCTCCATGGCTCCAGAATTTCCTTAAAAAATTTTGTCACACTCATCCGCATGTCCTTTTTGCCATATGTGGAACTCCGACCAATCGACTCCCATATCTCGACCAGCAACTACACAATTATGACAGTATTTCGACAATACTTCAAAGTCAAGGACAAGTCCACTAAGGATATCGATGATTATTCCTAATCCTAGGTTAGATGTATGTCCTCTTGCTTTTGCCAAGTACCGTCATATGATACACTCACATAAATTATTTCCTGATTTTTTAGAGAAGCATCAACTTTTACGTGAGCTTCTCTAGCAGCTTGACGTGACATTTCGAGCATTTTTTTCTTCACCTCTTTGTTTTTCACGGATAAGTTGTGCATGCATTTGGCAAATGTTTTTCGGTCCATTGTTGGCATGTTGAGCACAGATGAAAACGTTTCCAAAGCAGCATGCCCTCTGCCTATGGATAGGAAGGCACTCACCAGTTTGCTGTTTATATCATGTGAATTTTTGGCCTCTTCTTGGAAACTTGAAAAAACACTTCCATAGCTTTCATGACATGATTCGCATAAAAGTTCCATCTTTGTAGAATACCCCATGGAATGGTGTTGTTTTTATAACAAGGGTACAGTTTGTACAATATTTACAAGGAACTTTCTGCAATAATTCAGAAAACACAGCCTTGTGGGTGAAAATATAGCTTGCCTCAGGTTGGGAAGATGTACTCGGTTCAGACAATGTATCTCTCTGCAATACCATACTATTACTGTTTTTTTCATCAACAGTTTTAGAAGATTTCTGCCATCGTTTCTTACTATTTTCAGCCAACATCTTTCTCCTTTTGGTAGGACGACCTTTAGGTTTTCTATATCTCGATGACATAAGATCCATTATAAAAATTTTAAATAACAAAGGCAATTTAAAATGAACTTTAGTTCTGAAAAGAATTTTTTGTTTTGGTAAAATCAATATAAAGTTTGAATAAAATTGAACGAAAAATGCAAACGCAAGTTCGAACGAATTGTAAACAAATAATGCCGATTTAGGTCTCAGATACAGTTAAAACAAATTGTTGCCATCCAGACCTTGATAAATTAACATTTAAAAATAAAAATTAGAGAGGCTATGTCTGCAGTAAATAAAATTCGTACTGTCAAAGTACATGACAGCTTTGTCAGCATGACATCTGAATGTAAACAAAGGTCATGGATGACTGAATCGGAACTACCCCATAACTCAGTAAAAAATGCATGAAACCAAAAAATTTTTTTGCGTTTGATAGAGTGGCTAATATATTATTAAAATAAGCCAAATTTTTTTTCGATATTTTAGTCAATTTTCCACATTTTAACTGTCCACTGTAGCCTTAAAAGAACACACAGTTGCTTCTTTTCTCACTCTCTCCCTATATATAGAAAAATTTATATTTATGTATATGTAATAATTCCAATAGTTTAATCGGTAATAGCTCTTGAATTATTTAATGTCCAGTCCTTCAGGACAACCATGTAATTAGTTTAATTGGTTACCTGCCTACCGGGATTTTTAAAACTATCTCCATCCACCTCCGAAAATCACGTGACGTCCCTTTGGCTATAAATACCGAGATCTGCTAATCGCGCACCCTCTTCTGTTCTCGCCTCTCTGCTCTTCGCTATAAATATGTAGTCAGCCGGCTGCCACGCAGTGTGTTTGTTGTGTCTTTGTGTTGTTCCATCCAGTCATTATTGTTTGTAAGATGCATATGTGCTCAAGAAGTTCAATAAATAGGATTAACTTTCAAGACTGCTTCATCAATTTCATAAAATATGATCAACTTTGCCGTAATTACTTCTAATGGCCACGCCCTACCTTTGGTTTGCCACATTAATAAAGACCACTCACCACGACATTGTATGCACCACTATTAGTTCAATTATTACACACATATACATGTATATATCTTATTAAAATTTTTCATTCGTTCATAATCGTTTTATTCATCCATTCAAGTTCAAATAAATTTTTTTCACAAATATCATTAATTTTTAATTAATGAATAAGTAGTGAAAAACAAAAATAATAGTCCAAATACCTTATATAAAAACCTGCTCTTCGTGTCCCTGTCACACAATGGATAGCGCGTTAGACTTCTAATCAAAAGGTCATGGGTTCCCCACCCACCCGGGATGGCAAATTTTCTGAGGCTGTTCTTTTATCGTACTATTTTATCAGAATAATTAAATTTAATTAATGAATAAATAGTAAAGAACACAAATATATTATTCCAACATCCTATATAGAAAGGAAAATGGAAAATTTCAAGTAAAATCACTTTCTATTTCGCCACTTAATAGTGTGATTTTGTAATATGTATATGTTTATTTATAGTAATGGTAGTTATTTAATCAAAGCAGTCATTTGTGTTTTATCAAAACAGAATTAAAAAAAAAAACGTAACGCAAATTTTGAGTAAATGCTTCCGAGCTGTAACTTATTATTATCCATAGTTTCAGCGTATCAAATATAAAGCTTCCGGGTCTCTCCGGTTGTAATATCGCTCAAACATATGCACTAAATCCTCTTTCTTATTAGAATAGATGAATAAAAGAATTTTATGTACTTTAGAATCACTTTTTATATTTTAGACTGAATTGTGTTGACTGAAATTGTGTTAATTAGTTGCAGAGTATGATAATAGTAGGCAGTCGGCGACCCTAAAAATATTGTAAAGATAATTTTTAGGAGTAGTTCTTTAACTTAAAACAGCTTAATTAAGAAATAAGTGAGTCATGACGTATTAGAAAGTGTGCAGTATATACAACGTTTATCAAAATCAATATGCAGGTTGGATTTGGTTAAAAATGATTTCATTGACATAAACCTGTATTATGTGTCCATCACCAACTCTCCGATTCCTTAATTAAACTGCTTCAATGTTATCGGAACGTGGGACCTTTCCACCTTTTACAGTAACGATATTAGCATAGTAATCTGAAAAATGACATTAAAAATTATTGAAATAAACATTATCACTGGAAATATTATAAAGTTTGTGGTAAATGGAAAGTGTTTTCTTTATTGATTTTAAAAAAACATGGAATATATATATATATATATATATATATATATATATATATATATATATTGTTCTAACTTTTAATAAACAAAATTGATGATAAACTATCAGAATATATATTAATTTTAAAGTTAATGATCCATACAGATTATAAAAGGGAAAATTGAATTGTGGCTATCTTTGCCTAAAAGGTTGTATTGTTGGATTTAATTTGAAGATATAAGTTTTATAAATGGACTCCCGATAAAAAGGATGCAAAGATAGCGCTTACCGTGGATATAGTTTCGACATATTTTGAATCCAGTTGTGCACATCTTCCAATACGGAAGACTTTGAAATTGATTAAATAAATAGTTCTAGTAAATGCTTTACTCGTGGTGTGATGAGAAACAAAATTTTCAAAGTCAGATCAATCAATAATATTATTAAAACCATTATCCCGCAGCTTCAAAAATTGATAGCTTAGAAAAGCTTTATTGACCGAACGATAAAATGAGGGAAATGGCAAATATAATTTGGAAGGTGTTTGTTAGTAAATCGATAAGAATTTCTAAAATGAAATTTAGTTTTTATTTGACGAGAGGTAGGGAGGCGTTACAGACCAACATTTCACGGATATTAATGGGTTCAATCACAATGTTTTAAAAAATTAGTTTTTTTGTTTGGATTTAGGGAATAATATATATATATGTATATATATATTCCATTAAATCGTGGAGAAAATTAATTTATATTCACACTTTAAACAATTTATGTCAGGGAACCAAGAAAATCAATTTGCCAATAATTAGTCAATTGAAGGAAATAACGTTGAAACATGGTGGAGGGACAATACCTGAGCTCCCCATTAATCTCGAGGGCTATGGTAGCCCAGTGGTCAAGGTATCGGATCATGGAAGATATGTCATGAGTTCGAGCCCAGTACCACTAAAGACCCGCCGTGAAGGGAACCAATGCGCGTTAAATCTGTCGAGAGCTGAAACGTCCTCCCGTTGGTGTAGTGTCGTAGTTAGGAGAGCGGGGCCAGCTCAGGTGTCATCCACGCCACTTGACCATGGTTCAAAATTACGTGGTCCGTCGCCAAAAGCCCTCGTGTAACTGAACAGTGCGACGTTACTATTCACTCACTTACCCTCCCCCCTCATTACTTTCCAAACTTTCACACCACTCTAGGCTTAAGAGTTTGTACGCTTGAGATATTTAACATGCAACAAAGCCTCTAAATGGAGGGTAAATGGTGGTACATTCATGAATCGACCAAAACAACACTAACCAAATTTTACGCAGGAAGAAAGAGAAGCAAACGTGTGAAGTACTCCCTCGTGGTGATACCTCACTCCTAAGTTAACTTCGGGATCTAGAGGTGTGGGATGGAATGAAGAACCAGACGTTGTCATGATCTTAAAATGTCTTTATTAAGATATTAACTTAAACACTAACGATGATAATATTTATATTATAACTTAGCGGATCTGAGGTGAGAAAACACACAATGCGTATTACCAAATAAGCGAGATCTTTAACACTATATTTCACCTTCCCTTCTATTCCTAATCTCTGTTTATATAACATTTACTAATGGATACTAGAATTATCCTACCTTAATCTCTTGTTTAACCGCAATCATCTCGGATCCTCATTATCTCTTGAATAACTCGTGTGGAATTAGATCCACCTTGATTTGATCGCTCTGTCACAATTAACGACGGCTTTATTTTCTTCCTTCAGTTCACGCGCTGAAACCAGACTAGCATAATCTCTACAATAGGTCATAAGCTTACTTTCAACTTTTGCTATTTAAAATGTTTCTAATTTGCATGTTCACGTATCGCTTCTGGATTTGGTTGGAAAGAATTTGCCTTTTTCGGCCCCAAAGAACCCAAGAGGATATTTTAGTAGAAAACGCGATGAGCCCGTCACTTCCCTCCAAGAAGCAAAACGTGATTTATTCGAGGGTCTTAATGGCCCTTAAGAAATTACGTGCCTAAATTTAATTCGCCATAGTTATAACTTTCAACATTCCTCTGAAATTTTAATTTTAAACATTCCTCTGAAACTTTAACTTTCAATATTTGTCTTAAAATTTAACTCTTAATATTCACAATAATTTTACTCAAATAACTATACCAAAATTATCAGTTACATTGTTTAATCACCTCAAATTCACTTTTACATATTTATTAGACGGTAACACATTCGGGTAATAGGTCCGGGGAAAAACACAGAGTATCGGATTAAAAAACGAGGGCCATATACCCCTACTGAACTTATATTTCTAAATATACTTAAAACTATGCCACTATTCAGCTGTAAAAGATTTTTTTTTCCTGACTGCCAATAGGGCTTACAATTCAGACCTAAAAACAGGTATCTGCTTTTTTGTAATCAGCAGGGTCAGCCACCCTGAAAGAGAAACTCTTTAATTATTTCACCATACAATTACATTTTGCAAATTCCATACTTTACATACAATCATTAAATGACAACTATTTTTCATTTATGCACCTCATCTAGTTTTCTAAATAAAATTCCCTTCTAATCACGCAGCGCTGTTAGTGTTATCGTTAGTAATCTGTCTAAGCCGCGTTCCCCAAACCAGATGCACATTAATATGAATCAATAGAACAATATATGTATATATTATACAATTCTGAACATTTTTTCAATAATCATTTAAAACAAACAACCCAAAGAATAATCGCATCTCAGCGTAGTCATACAAAGCAGTAAACAAGTATACATATACAATTGTTTTCTCCTCAAAAAAAATTTTTGAAAACAATTTTACAAGAGTGAAAGTTAATTTTTCAATTTTCTAGAAAAATACACCCATTGTAGTGTCAACTTTTGCCTTTTATATACAAAATTTTTTTAAAGAACCAATATGACTTTCGTGCAGCAAAAACTATCCTGACTGCCCGTTAGAAAAACGTATAATGAAACTATACAACCTGATTTTTATGTCTTGTAGTTGACGTATCCTACTAGGACCTCCAGGGAGATGGATTTGTTGCTGTTCTCTCATCCTTTCCTCCCCTGGAAATGCTGTTGTTAACCACTTCTGCTTCAGGTATTCCTGCTGCTTGACCTTCTTTGCTCCTCAGCGTAGGGTCAGTACTGTTGTTTCTCCCTGCTTCCTCTGGATCAAACTGGTCCTCCTTGTTGTGTCCTCTTCTCATTGGCTGGTCGGAACTCCATCTTTGCATCTCTTCTTGGTCGCAAGTTGTAGCCGCTGGTACTTGGCATTACTGTTTCATCTCTCCTATTTCTTTTTGAAAAATTGGATAAATCCTTATTCTTAATCGAAAATTTTCGCTTAGCAACCTTCTGTCTCGGAGCCCTCTTGCACTTCCTCTCTGGTCCTCCAGAACCAGATTGCCACGATCTTTTAAATCCCAAAGTCTCTTTCTTACCTTTTTTGTTCTTCTATCTGGTTCTGTTTAAGAGTCGGGGGATGATCTCACAAGTGCTCTGCGATTACTGGCCGGACATGTATGCCTCTCACCCTGATTCTTCTTAAAAAACCTGCTCCTTTTCCCTCTAACTCACGCCTTTCGCATGACCCATTATTCCTACTATACTGCAACTCATTTGATCTAGTCTGCCTACCTTCAAAATTATTCTATTTATAGCTTGAACTAATAAAAAAATTTAAAAAAAAGATTTCGTCATTTTTTTATGACTGATTCTAAAAAAGAAAAACATGAATTTGTTTAGAATAAAATATCAATTCATTAACTCGAAAGGAAACTTAAAGGGAATGATTTAGAAACCATTTTCGTAAAAACATATCAACTTTGACTCATTTTAAAGAAAATCGTAAAAAATAGAAAATATCATTATTTTGTTAAAAGAAATATACCATATCGTGGCGAAAAGAATGATCTTTCCGATTCTGTAATTATTTTTTGTCTGAGATAGATAGTATGAATTAAATGGCGTTTTTTAAAACGGGCGGAAAAGTCGGAACTTCATTCATTTCTACTTTAGTTCATCGCTAACCGTAGCTGGTAACACGTAACGGAAATTTCTCCCTACCGTACCATAAGAAGTTAACTTCAACAAGAACGGAGCAATCTAAAATACAATTAAGCTTAAATAAAAGAATTACTCTTTGCTCAACATGTATTATTAATTGCACACAAAACAATGATACGTCAGAATTTATCTGAGACCCTCTATCCCTATCGAATAAAATAATTTGCAGTAACATTTGAAACAGCAGGTCCCAAGTAATTTAAAGCGTAATTTGTATATTTTGTTTTCTCATTTTGTTCAATATTTAAAAAGAAAGCAAGTAGAGAAAAAAAAGAAAATTATAACACATTTTCAGGAATGGTTCTAATAAAAGACTCCTTTCTTGTGGAACAGAATCATGGTGGGAGTTTATCGCGCGGAGTGCCCCTCTCCAGATTGGGAACAGGAAGTAAGTGGAGCCATTGATGTCCATTCGGCACCTATTTATGGTTCTTTGGTCGCCCCAGCACTTCACATAAACATCCATCCGCACGAGATAAAAAACCGAGCTGTATGATTTAATGACGCCCAGCGCATCCAAGGAGAAAAGGTCTTGGCTTCTCTATCTTTTTCAACCATATTTATTCGAGATTCAATAACTAGGCATTGATATTTTTTTTCTCTTACATATTCACAATTTCAATTGGTTTATAAATGGAATATATGTATACAAAAATTTTATTCAGTCTCTTAGCAGTTAAAGTTTATTCTAGACATTTAAAACAGATTTTGAATTTGGAGCTTAATATTTTGATATGTAGCGTAGGAGTGAAAATCTTACTCAAAATAATAATATCCCAAAATTCAATCCTGGGTAAGTGAAAGCTATGACATTTGAATTTCAATAAATATTTTTTTTCGTTCAATAAATACTAGACATCTTCAAATAATCTTTAGTAGACATGATATTCGAATGTGAAACCCAAATGCATCTATTAGAAAAGAACTCTCTCCATAAGTAAAAATTATATAAAAAATATTCTTCTAAAATTGGCTCAATGCAGTAAGTCAGAGTTTCTCAAGCAGTGGGGCGCCCCCCCCCCTGGACAACCCTACGTGGGGAACGCGAACATATCGAAAAGTCGAAAATAAAAGATTATTTAAACAAACATTTATCAATTTACTGAAAAGAAGCCGTTATTGCATTCTGACACGTGTATACTGATCTAAAATGCTTATGAAGCCCAGTCTCTAAGTGGTTAGTGAATCGCGCTTCTACACCACAGGTCCAGGGTTCAAACCTCAGGCTGGGCAAGGTGGACTCGACCTTTCATTCCTTCAGTGGGTCGATAAATGAGTACCAAGCTTGCATCGGAATTTAACACTGTTGGTTTCGCGTCAGACTGACCATCTGATCGGAACATCTGCTCATGCAACTAAGGGCCCAAGGTCGCGTATACTTAGTAGGGCACAGTAGACCTTGGCCCTCATGGGTTGTTGCACCACTGCGTTAAGTTATAATATGCTTATAAATTTATCAGTACTGTAAAATGTTTTTGATAGTTAGTTTATCAATACTAAGTTAACAACAGGTTTAAAACTTATAAGTGACTTCCATGGGCTTATCATATACAAAATTATGTACAAAATTCATTGCTATCTTGTTAACTTGTGAGTTTTATAATTAAAGTCGTATTGTAGCCTTACGTCCCAATACATTATTATTGCATTTCATATATTGCTATTGCACAGAAAGAGAGGGAGGGTTGATAAAAATTGTGATTGAAAATTGGGTCGCAATCGTTGAAAGAGTTTGAGAAGTACAGCAGTAAGCTAACCCAAATAATAATCATAGAAATAATTTGAATGCTGAAAATAAAGATGATGATTATTTCGAAACTTCCAGCGTTCATTTCTTGGGTGAAATATTATGATATAAATGTAATTTCATTTTTTATGAACAATATAACATCTTAATAAAATTAGCAATGTCTAAAAATGCAAGATTATAACAATTAAAAAACCTCATTCAAAATATTAAAAGGAAAAGAAACTTCCATTATGAGGTTGAAGTCAATATTGGGCTAGAGTTCCCAAGTATTTGTATCAATTGGTTCGAATTTGAAAACAAAATTATTCTGTTTAACCTAGTGATGTGGCATGGTACAGCCCATACAAAAGTTGAAGTAAATCAAACTTAATCCGATAAGCTTCCTGCTTGTAGCAGCTCAGTAGAAAAGTTTCTTCATAGCATCAGATAGATAATAGATATTTGCAGCAGAGTTGATAATTAATAAGATCAGAAATGCAATAGCATTTTTAATTTATAATTTTAGTAATAATTTATAACTTCATTTTATTATAATAATATTCTTAAAACAGTTTTATACGTGTATTCTGATCTAAGAAACACTAAATATTTAAAAAAGTATTCGTTTGTAAGCTTTTGAAAAATTACAATTCCGAATGTAGTCGGATACCTCAAGGTAACCGACTACGTTCGTAGACTTTTTTCTTTAGTTTCCTAAAAATCTCTAATATTTTTACATTTTTAGTATCACTTTTATACACAATAATAAAAAATACAGTTAGAAATAAAATATGTACATAAAAATTTGCAAAAATTAAAATTTTTAAAGAAATTTTAATCAAATTTTGCAATTTTTTCAAACATTCTATTTTTTAAAATATTTTATATTTTCTGTAAAATATTGCTGCAACACATTTTTTAAACACATTTCTAGAGAATGACCTACAAGTGTTAAATAATTTCTTTTGAATCGAAAGTTATAGCTAGTCAAACTTGCGAACTAGGAAATTAAATCAAACTGTCGAAATTTTCAGAAAGAAATACAACTATAAAATAATACAAATTGTTCAATTTCTTAGTTTGTAAGCCATTCTCTAGATAATACCATTTGTGTAAAGTTTCATGAAAGTATCTCTAATAGTTTTTTAGATATCATGTTTGAAATATCATGGAATTTAGAAAAAAAAAGTTTTGAGGAAAATGCATTTTTAAACTTTATAAAAGCAATTTCCAAACAAAATATGACAAGCATATTACTAAAACTCTCCTGATTTGTATTTAACACTTCCACTCTTTGGTACTTTTTGTTACATTTTCTCTTTCTGTGGATCCCCTTTTTTTCTGGTTGATTTTAAAAAAGACAAAGAATGTTGTTTCGAGTCACCGACTCCAAATATGTCAACAAATCTCTCATCACGCAGTGTATAATAACTTGCGTTTATGCCAAATGCTTTTAAAAAAAACCAAACAAATCAATAAAACCTTTTTTAAAAAAATAACGGCAATATGGGTACCCAAAGAAAATGTTTTTATCTCGATAAAAGTTTCTTTCAAAACGATTTGCCACAAACAGGCGTCAAATGATACATTTGTATTTGTACGAGTATGTTACCATAGAGGCAATTTTATAATAACTGTTTATCACACTGCTTCGTGTACACAGATTTAAAAATATTTGAAAGTTTCACAGAAAGTTCTACGCTTTTTTTCTGTTTATTGTTTTCCGGTGTTGTTTCCTCTCTGATAGTCACACGAGTTCTCAGCTCTAATCGGGCACGGCTCATATATGGGTTTCTCCCTGCTGGAGCAACATTGAGAAAATGCCGCTATTGTAGCACTTAGCATAGCTTTGGCGTGATTGGTGTTACTGCTACAACAGTATTGAGATTTATTAAAAATAACATTGATAAGTTTTCCCTTCTCACCGAGGTTTGTCAGGTATTTTTTTAAAATTTTCTTTGCCGACTACTCAATTTTTCTTAGAAGTATCTTATGCACTCATATTTGATGACATTGTTGACACCATACACATCTTTAACAGAAAGGTATCTTTGAAATCCCCATCACAATAAAAATACATATTCTTAAGATCTCGTAGTTCAAAAACTTACAAAGATTTTGTACACACCAATAGATTCCATGTTTGAAATAAATCCCACATGACTGCAGGAACACACATGTACGACTGGACTTATAGAATTCTAAAAAACTTTGATAAAATATCAAAATCTAAAAGTTTCCCAGTGTCAATGCATACAGTTTCTGTAGAAACCACATTTAGCGATGAAATTACGTGTCTGCCGTCAACGTATGTTCCACATTCTTCAAATAACATTTTGGAACATTTTGTAATGATTTTCGCTTCCAAAACAATGTTGTTCATGGCATTTTTAGCCGTTGGTGTAGCAGCAGCCAAGACTTTCTTTCACAAAGTCTAAAGGCTCCTTTTGTCATACTAGACCAGTTCAGCTTAACTCATAGTTTTATCACAAATGAATGCCATCTTTCAATCACTCACCTTACAAAAATGTTGCAAATTAATAACACTTTACTTTTTTAGCTTTTCAGAAGCTGAAAAAGGGACAATAAAAGTACTCTTGGAGCATTTTGAAGTTACATTAGAAATAAGTTCAAACATATAATCTTCATGCCGGTACAGATTGTTCTCAAAACAATTGGGGAAACACAAACTTGAAAACACACTTCTCAATTTAAATAAAATATTCTATTACATCTTAATGTTCCACTAAAACATTATTTGTTCTGTGAAAATACTTTTACTTATTCCAGTTTTTGTTCATTACAAGTTTGAGCATTTAAAATCAAGAACACTACACTTCCACTGTTTTTGTGAATCTGTCACCAGCACAGTTGCCTTTTCAAGAGGTTAATTTAATTCATTTTTAACCGTTTATAAGTAGATAATATCAAAAGCAGAATGTTCAGAAACAAGTAAGGATTAAAAATTGTACAGTTGAAGTGAAAAAGTTAAGTTTTTAGAAGAAATTGGGGAGCAACACATTCATAAGATTCAAATCAAAACAAAATCATATGAGGTCAGAAGAAACAGATGTTGCCAATCGAAAAAGTCCAATTAAAAGATTGAAATTTTTTACCTATCAAAAAATAGTTTAAAAAGTTTGTCAAAAATTGTTTTTAAAACTATAATGGGTTGAAACTGTGCAAAAGTTATCGGTAAAAAGCATATATTAAATACTCAACTTCCGGTTTCAATTTCACAGCTGTAATCATATTTTAAACACCTGTAACTTTTTTTCTAACTATACCCCAGGCAAAACAAAGGCAGATTTAGAAAAAATAATTGTTTGAATTTTAAAAATATAAAATACAAAGAGGAAATGTGATTCTTTTGACCGAAAATGACGTTTTCAACGTGTTTGGATACCTTAAATCTGTGTTTCTCAAACTGTGGGGCACGCCCCCTTAGAAGGGCGTGAAAACCCTACAAGGGGGTGCAAGCATATTGAAAGGTAGAAAACAAAAGATCGTTTAAAAATTATCAATATACTAAAAGCAAACAAATAAAAAAGGAAATACACATTTACACTTATAAATATATCAGTACTGCGCAGTGAATTTTATAATTATTTTAAAGATACTACGTTCAGAACAAGTTTAATAACTACCACACAGTGTCAACACAGGCTTGTCATATATAAATTAAAAACAAAAAATAACACTTATCTTGATAATTTATATGATTTAAAATTAATCCCTAAAATGCCGGATTCGCTCTCTAATGCCGCCGTTTAACACGTAAACGAGCGTATCTGGTGTATTGAGAATGGGGAGGTTACATGAATAAAGAAACAATCTGAAACACGTAAATCCTTCGCAAAGACAATCAAGCTATTTTTATTGCATTCCAAAGCCTTCGGAATAAATGTATGGATAGCAGAGCGCAGAAAATATTGTACTTCGGAAAGACGTATATATACGTCCGGGGCAATTAACACATTGCCTGAGTGAGACGTTTATATACGCCGGTGGTACTAAAGAGGTAAAAGTCAAAATGTAGGTTTATCTTCAAAATATGGTATTATTGAATTCAATGTATCGTTATTGTATGGGGGGGGTACGATGAAAATCATAATTGAATATTGAGTCGCGAGTATTGAACATTTGAGAAGCACTGCCTTAAATGTACACTGGAAATAGAGGAAAATGAACACCCAAATTTGAATTGTTGCTTTTCAATATCAACTATACACTATTACTAACCTCTCACAATAATAAATTTTCTCTTTTATATAAATAGTCTCATTAACATATTTCAGAAAGTAATATTTCCGAAAAACTTGAGTAATGAATCAAATTCTTTATATCGTACCAGCTGCATGGCCCGGGGTTGCACGGGCTCTTCTCTATTTTTATAAACTTTCCCTTCTCTTCACAAAATCAACAGTTCCAATATTCTTTATCCCGGCTTTTACTGAGTGTATATCTTAAAATTACCTTTTTCGAAATTTTTTCACTTCTTTTCATTGTTTGGCAGGTTTCTTACCACACCCCCGGCATTGCACGAACATTTCTGAATGCATAACATATTGTTATTGAAATTCTCCTTCCCCTCTCACTATCAGCCTTTCCTGGGGTGCGTGTGTGATTTCTATATTAACGTCATTACAATTCCCTTTTTCTAAATTTCTTCCACATATTTCCATTGTCAGACATGTTTCTTTTACATCTATAGCCCGGGGTTACAGTACCTTTTTTTGAGTGCATGGAACTGTTTTCCCTCTCACCCTTCAGATATAAGATTTATCTTCAAATTTCAATTGATGAATTTTCAGATTTTCATTAATCAGTCGTAACATACAGTTAACTTAAAACTATCTCAAAAATGCATTTTTATCCGAAATACGTAAAATGCCATTCTTCGCAAGGGTTAAGTTTTAAAAACATAAAAAATTCCCCTATTATAGCAATTATATTTTTAGGGAGGGTAAAACTCTGTATGAAGTTGTATAACTAAAAACGAAATATATTTTCAAATGAATATGTTCACATTGTAAATAATTTTAAAACAATCGCAATTTGGCCTCAAAGTAAAATAATAATTTAACAAAAAAAACATTTTATTGTAAGAGAAAATTAGCATGCTAGAAAGTAAGCAATAATTTAACAAAAACAAATATTTCAGTGTAAGAGAGAAAATTAGCATGCTAAAGAATAAATAGATGTGAATGAATGCAAATATAAATAAAAATTATAACAGAAAAGTGATAACAGTAGTAAGTTTCTGCTATGGGAGGTATGGATGAAATAACCTGCAATAGATAAAACGAAAAAAAATTATGATGATAAACTGATTCACTAACTGCTGTCATAAATGGGAAATATTAGGAAGCCTTCAACTGGAAAAAATCCAATTAGTATTAAATGAGGTATGGGTGCAATACTCTCTGTAACATCTCTGTAATAGATCTAATATAGAGTTTTAGATGTAATTCAATACTAAAAAATTAATTAGTATGAAATAAAATCTATATCTACCTATATATATGTATATATATAAAACGAATAAAACAGGTCCCCGTTGAAATTAGTCCAAAACCAACAACAGTACCGAATGAAACAACTGATGAACCGTGTTGCTCAAAAATTAATTGTTGAAACAATACTTTTTTGTAATATTGCTATTAAAAATTATAATTTTATTGCAAAGAGCAAACAAATGAGTACATACAATAATAAATAACTATAGTAATAACTTATATATATATATATATATATATATATATATATATATATATATATATCATTTATGGACAGTATAACATAAAATATGCATACGATCTCCAAGAAACTATGTGAGAAACAGATTATCACAGAAGCAACGTTAAAATAGGATGGCATGAGACATAAAATCACTTCAACACTGAAGAAATCCAGAGGGAAATATTAGAAAAATCTTTCAAAGGTGCATCATTTTCCTGTGCAAACATTAAACAGCGACATGCAAAAAAACATGGTACGTTGGTTTTTCATAAATATATAGGAAGCATTATCTTTACAATGTTAACAATGTGTGTTAATAGTAATTACTTTGAATTTACTGTCATTTCCTTTCTGTTATACTTTAAGCAATATTTTTCTACAATGAAGATAATATTGAATATTCTGATGAAGGAAGAATAGCAATATTTTCAATGACAGAAAATGGCATAGATATGTAAAACATGAAACATTTATATGTAAAAATGTATACCATGCATGTGTATATATACACTCAGAATGAAGAACAGATTTTTAGAAGAAAAATTATTCATTGTGCATTTAATCACGTTCATGGTTTTTCGAACAGATGTTTTTTTTTTTTTTTTTGGGGGGGGGGGTTGTGAACAAATGGATATGAGATAAAATAAAAGCCGGCGAAAAGTGAAGGTGTAGTTTCATTGATTGTAAAAAAAAATCTTTGATATTTGTGTCATGAATAGGTAATCATGATCTAAGATTCTGTTTCAGAAAGTCTCAAATTATTGTTCAGCTTAAGATTGACTTTTGAGTCTTTGTATCACGTATAATTACTGTACCTACAATAATAAGCAAGATTCTCTTAAGTTACAAAAGTATAAATTTAATTTCAAAATACTTTTCCATTGTTTTACTAACATAATATAATTTCGCATTACGATTTTTGATTTACATACCACTTGTAAAAATATTTCTTGAATATGAAAAACATTTTGCACAGATATGTAAAATAGTAAACAAAACATTATCAATCATACATCATTTTTGAAAAATATAGAACTGGTGATCTTTAATTTTGTTTAAAAAAAGGTAGTTTAAAATGTTAAAAAAATAAAATAAACCTTTTTATCAATTTCATTTTTCATGTTTTACATTTATTTTATAAATGCGCATATGAGTATTAACATTTTTATTATGAAAAACATGCACTGCAATAGCCCATGCAACGCAAAGAAATTTCGAAAAAGTATATTTTGCGCAAGCTTTTACTTATAAAAGTAGAGAAAGCCTGTGCAATGCTGGGCTATACAGCTAGTTTTATAATATTAATTTAAATTAAAAGGTTTTCTGAAACACAGAAAAAGTAAGCCCTAATTATGATAAAATTGCTATGAACACTTTTGAACAACAACAAAAGAAACACACAACAGAAAATCTTCAATATTTAAAATTGAAGAAGAAATAAAATAAACAAATAAATATAAAAGTAACCTTACACGTAGTAGAAATTATAATATTAATTCAAACCAAATAGCTACTTTAAATACATAAATTAAGGTCTGATTTTGATGAAACTACCATAAGAGAGAGAGCAGCTCAGAAGGAAAAAAAAAAGTCAAGATATCTTATATGTAAATAGAAATTCTAACTTAAATCACACCATTGACAATCTGTTAATTCCAATTAGTTTGAATTAAGTGTCATTTTCTTTTAGTTACATTTTTCTACTTTTTTGTTGCAATTGAAAAGCATGGAATTTGCCAAGAAAGAAAAATGATACTTATGTATTGGCATCACTGCAGCAAAATTTGCTCCACGATATCTAAACAGATTCTTATGTGATTTATATGAGAAACACAACAGTCATATTTTGGTGAAAAAAGTGTCTCTTTGGCTGTAGTTTAATACGTAAGTATCAGGAAAAGCAGTACCCTTTTTATTTTTTAATGGAAGGAAATGTTGTTACTTACGTTTTATCGCACCAATTTCAACGTTCAAAATTTAGCATGTGTTGTACGTGCTAAACTGTGGCAACCATGTACTTCGTTTCATGTAATGTCGCCAATAGGTTGGGATAATTTGTAAGAACCGAAATGTCATAGGAAGATTTGGTACTTATGTATCATTGACAACTCTATTAATAACTCGCCAAGTTGGCAACTGCGATTTCTTATGTGTTTTCCGCGCTGAATTGGCAACCATGTGTTTCGTTTTTCTGCGATAATACACAAGTACTTATTTTTTGACCAAATGGTCTTGCTATGCAGTTGGAAGTAGGCAAGAAATACTGCTGAAATGTACCAATATTCGGGTGATAACTTAGTTTTACGCTATACTTACTATTGAGCTGAGTATTTTGATATCAACATCAGATGAATTACAACCTAAGTACAACGTAGATTGATAGTACCACTAGTGCTTGGTTTTGCCAGAATTGCAAACATGAGGTCCTTAAAACTGTTAAGTACTAAAATTTGATAATTTTTTTTGTGAAGTTGACTTTTTAAAAGTCAACATAAAGCTAGTAACCTAAATGGAAGTACAAAATTTTCAGATACTGCTTAAAGGTTTAAAGAGAGAGAGAGAGAGAGAGAGAGAGAGAGAGAGAGAGAGAGAGAGAGAGAGAGAGAGAGAGAGAGAGAGAGAGAGAGAGAGAGAGTGCTCTCAGGCTTTTTTGATACTAATAGCAAAGCTATGACAAATCACGAATATGAATTGAAATAGGATATCGGATGGTATGAAAATATCTTTAAAAGTAGCCAGAGAGAGAGAGAGAGAGTACAGTAATTAAGTTAGGCCTTGGAAGAAGGGTAGTTGTTCCATCACGCAATCACCATGTAGTATCATAAACCACAATAATATGTTAGAAATAATCATCCACAAAAATAAAATGATACTTAAATTTAATGAGCCTTTAAACAAAAAACAGCCTTGCAGAACACAGATTCTATTAAAATCTAAAATCACAGCTTTTTTGAAAACAATATATACTGATTTAATATGAAACTGTATCCCAAACACACACACACACACATACATACACATACGAAACATTGAACAAACTTTGGCACCTCCCAAATCGCTTAAAAATTGAATTAAAAATATCTAAAGCGAATTTCGAAAAAAACTCTTCGTAGTGCATAGCATTATGACTGATAGTATTTATGTGCCAAGTTTATACTTATGGGTTGCTTAGGTTGGCTGGAGCAGGTGAAACACACACACAAACTCTCTTTTATAAATATACATAGACCACCAAGCATTTATTAAGTTTGTTGAAAATAGCATGTGTTTAAAAATTTTGCTTAATATGCCGGTAACGTAATTTTTCAAATGTGTACATCGATTAATTTTTTAATAAACTAAAAGTTTTACGAATGATAACATTTTTTAATAGATACATTTTTCAAAGAGTTTCGAAATTCAATTTTATGTTTCATTATATCTTAAGAAAACATACAAAAACAATATTTAAATTTATTGCAAATAATTTATATTATAAACTTACTTAAAATAATGCTAAAGAAGTAAAAGGAATTACATTTTTCGCTCTTTCACCTAATAATATTTAAATAAATTTTAATAACTGGTTTAAATTAGTTTAATATGCATTTTTGTTTAGCTTATATTTTGTTTGATTATTCCGAACCATTAATGGTTTAGATTTAATTCTGTGGTTTCTTTTTCATTTGTGATTTAGATTTAAGGTTGTGTCACGTTATTCGTATTTTTTTCCTTTTGACCGTAATATGTTTACATTAGATTTAATTTTGTCTCATTTCTTTTTCAGTTTAAGAATTTCTGATAACTTTAATGTTGCTTTAAAAAATATCACATTCTTTATCTTAAAAATGAGACCTAGTTAAATCTAAAAACAGAAACAATACAGAAGAATCAAATGTAAGTATATAAATCTCAACATGAAAAAAATAAACGTTTCGCTGTCTTTAACCAATATGGAAATTACAAAATGAACATAATTGTGACTTCAAAAAAAAATTAGAAATTTTTAAGCTGAAAAAGAAATGACAAAATGAAATCAAAGCCATAAATGTTTCAGAGTAATCTAATGAAATATAATTAAAACAAAAATGTATATCAAACAAATTTATTTTAGTAACTAAAAAAATAGCAAAGTAGGCTTAGAGCTGTAAGAGTGATGCATTTTCCCCCTGGGATACAGTTTTAAAATAAAAACTATTAGAAATACTTAAAATATATAAATAAAAAATTAACTTAAAAAAGTAAATTATGTGGCTGATTACTGCTGAAAAATAATGTAAAATTAACAATTGATATCTCAAATTTTCAGCCGCAAAGAATTCTAAAGTAAATACACTGTGTTGCCAAACTAACATATCTAAAATCAAGTTGGAAAAAAAATAGGAAACTCACTTAAAAATTTAATTTTAAAAACTCTAAAGCGAATTTCGAAAAAAACTCTTCATAGTGCACATCATTAGGATCTAGAGAAATTATGTGCTACGTTTCATACTTCTTGTTGCTTAGTTTGGGTGGTACAGGTGAAAAACACATAGAAATATCTTCCTTTATTAGTATAGATCAGTGATTCTCAACCCTTTTTTTTTGTTGCGGCACATATTTAACGATTTCAAAATTTGGCGGCACACAAAGAAAAAGATAAAAATTGTTTACTTACTACAACACACTGCATAAATAGTTTATGACAAAAATTTTAAATATACGAAATAAACTAATATATACTACAATAATAACTAAACTTTTATTAAGGGATTAATTACAAGCTAATAATAAAAATATTTTTAATGCGAAATTTGAGTTTGAAGTTTTTTGATAATTTCATTTATATTTGGTCGAGTAAAAATGACAATACTACTCTCATATCGTCTTCTACATTTAACAATCTTGATCTTTTTTTAGTTTTAGTGTTGGCTAATGCTGAAAATCCGAATTCACACAAATAAGATGTGGAAAATTGTAATAATATGTTTAAAGCTTTTTTGGCTATCATTGGATAATCGCATCTGATGTTAATCCAAAATGAATTAATTGAATCTTCTGAATGTTTTAAAATTAAATCTCGATTATTGGAAAGCAAAATGAGTTATTCCTCTTCATTCAAAGTTAAGCCAAATACAGAAGTATACATTATGAGAAATGGATTACGAACCCAATCAAATTTCTTAATATCTAATTTTGGGAAATAATGAATAATTCTCTCCTCTAATGTTGTCAAATGATCAACAACAATTAATTTAATAGTTTTATAACTGTCTTTAGGGACTGACTCAAACTTTTCTATATTGCCTTCCTGAGCTTTATTTTTCCATAAAGTTATTTGTTTTTTGAATCCCACCAGCTTATCGGTTGAGTTTAAGATATTTTCATTAGGCCCTTGCATACTTGAATTGATGTTGTTAAAAATAACAAAAATGTCTGATAAGTAAGCCAGTTTAGTACACCATATTTTATCTTCCAACAAATGAACAAATTCATAATTTTTATTTTGTTCAAAAAAATATTTTCATTTCGTCTTTTAATTTCAGCACACGAGATATAACTTTTCCTCTGGACAACCATCTTACTTCTGTATGGAGTAACAAGGATTCGTACTTGGCTTCCATAGCTTGGCATAATTTACTAAATAATCTACTTTTTAATGGTCTTGATTTGATATAATTAACCATTTTAACACATTGTTCCAGAATTATTTTCAAATCTGATGGCAAAAATTTTGTAACAAGTGCTTCTCGATGCAAAAAACAATGGGTAACTAATATATCCTCATTCAGTTCTTTAACATGTGCTACAAATCCTTTTAGATATCCAGTCATAGCTGAAGCACCATCTGTGCAAATGCCAATACATGACTTCAAGAAACTTTAATTTCTTCTAAATATGAACTAATTACTTGAAAAATATGTTTACCAGTTGTAAAATCAGGTAACTCCCGACAACATAAAAATTGATTAATTATATCATTTTCGTGAATAAATCTAACGAATGCAATTAATTGAGCATTTCCTGTAATATCTGTTGTTTCGTCGACTTGTAGAGCAAAATTCGAATTTGCAAGAGTTTTTGCAGTATTTTGCTCAATATTTTCTGACATATCTTTAATTCTGCGATGGATTGTATCATTTGAAAGTGGTATTTTGCAAATATCAATAGCAGCTGATCCACCAATCATTGTTTTTACAATTTTGCGACAAGCAGGTAATATAATTTCTTCAGCCAAATTGTGAGGTTTTAAGTTAACAGCAATCAGTTCAGCTATTTCGTAAGAAGCTACTTGAGCCTTTTCAGACACACATACTTGTTTTTCAAAAACTTTTACTTGCTTAATTTTTGATGATAAAGACCTTTCAAAGTAGCTTTTATCTTTTGTTGAAAGCGAAGGATGATTAGTCACCAAGTGACGTTGGAGTTTGCTAGGAACCATAGCACTATTTGATAATTTAAAACCACATATCACACACTCGGGAACAACTATGTCATTTTCTATTGTAGAGGTAAATCCAAATTTCAAAAAATCATCATTATATTTCCGATGGACAACGTATTTTTTTGAGCAAGAAGTATTTTTACTTGTACCGGGGGTTAGCTCATTAACTTGGTCCCTAACGTTATCATTATCACTATTATCATCATTAAACTTTCTTCTTTTTAACCATTTATCCATTTTCAGAAGGATCTGCAAATAAATTAATGCAAAATATTACTACATGCAAATAAATTAATATTAAACCGAATCACATACATTTGCCAATTTTAACGAAAGAAAAGGTGCAGTAACTACTATGCAATACCTTGTGAATCCCAACTATCACTAAAACAACACGTTTTGTACGCAGAAGTGGCAAGTGTGCGCCGACTTGAGACATATTCCTATTGCTATGCACGCCGCTTCATCATAATTTGGCACTAAGAAAAAACGCGTTGCAAAGCAAATAATAAAATAATTTATTTTTTTTTGTGGATTTAAATATATATTCATGTTAAAAATATTTTTCTTTTTAAATGATATAATTTAATAATATTAACATTATTATATATTTGCAAAATTTGGCGGCACACTTTTGAAATTTGGCGGCACACAAAAGTGCCGCGGCACAGTGGTTGAGAATCACTGGTATAGATTATTAGTGTTTCACTGTTTACCATTTCAAATGGTGAAATAAATATTTTAAAATCATTTTGGTACTTTTTTGTTAAGGTTA
The DNA here is from genome assembly GCA_019973935.1 of Trichonephila clavipes. Classification (NCBI taxonomy): domain Eukaryota; kingdom Metazoa; phylum Arthropoda; class Arachnida; order Araneae; family Nephilidae; genus Trichonephila; species Trichonephila clavipes. The sequence goes on from BMAU01020376.1 coordinate 339,000, forward strand.
AGGTATTCAGAGCTGAAAAATAAATTATTTTTACCTTCTATTTCACAAGGATATATTTTTAAAAATATATATTCTCTGTGTACAAACTTATTGATATAATATATACATAGTATATATATATATATATATATATATATATATATATATATATATATATATATATGCATATGTATATCTGCCTGTAGGTAATTTTTATTACACTCTATTTGAGAGTACCATATAGTTATCTAAATTATTTTTAGGATTTAATGCAATGAATAGTTTGAATTATCTTCCATACTACATGAAATACACGAAAAGCTTTTTCATATTATTTTGCTTTTTTCTCATGGTTTTTAAAAAGGCCTTCTAGGTAAAATGAGTCATTAAACTGAAGAATGAATAAGGATCCAGGTTTGTTTTGCCATTCAAGTGCTACGAACATATGCATAAGTATTTAAATATATATACACATATATATTTACAATTATTTTTTGTTCAATTATTTTGTGGTGGTGGTTTCGGTTTTTCTTTTTTAAATTTGCATAACATTTAATCCCTTTCAAATTTGTGGATACTTCCCATAGTAACCACTGGTTACAATTAAATGTTTTCCTCTCTTTCGTTTTCTTCGCGCAAGCGAACTTATCTCTCGTTTTAATTATGTATTTACTTTTATCAATTTTCCGTTCAATACGATTATTTCTTTTCCATATCACACACATACCGTACATTTTATCATGATTATTTTCACATTTTTTTATTTGTTGTACTCTAGTTTCACGAACCGAAGCAGATAATAAAGCGGTGAATAACCTATCAGCATTTCTAGTATAGAATATTGACTTTTGTATCTCATTCAAAACTGGTCTCCTTCATCTCGTTTTAGTTCGTTATGACATTGTTTCAAACTCTACGAGCCCCAGATTGTCAATACATGAACTAGTTTCGAACTGTATTGCGTAGACTACTCAAATATTAATGATTTCACCGCAGTACTGCATTCTGCTTGGATGAGCCCTCTCTGATTTTGAGATCAAATCATCATTATCCATGTAGGGTGGAATTCCCACAAGCGAACAAACAATGAGATACGCGGATATGATTACGCAAATGAAACACAATATGTCAAATGTAGTTTTTGTTGAAAGGTGACATGAAACTGTATTAACGAAGTATATGTCTTTATACGCTTAATGTTTGTGAATGGAAAGCAATACATTAAAAATTATTTAAATAATTTTCTTACGAAAAATACATTCGTAAATTCAATATGAAACACAAAATGACACAAGATAAAAACGAATTAGGTGTCTCAATTCAGTTATTTAAATTATTGAAACATATTTTAGATAATTCTCAAGAGACATATAAAAGCATTTATGTCATGAAAAGATAATAATAGAATTAGAAAATTTGAAAAATGTTATTCAATGCAAATTTAAAAGTTAATCATTCAAAATGTATAAATTTTTAATACGTATTGTAATGTAATTACCAGTTATATTCGTATTTATGGTTATTTATGTAAAAAATTAAAAGAGAAACACTTATTAGAATGAATTAATCTTGTAGAAGAAAATTACTAGATTTTAGTTATTTCATCATATGTTATATATAATCATATATTAAATTGCCATTAATTTAACAAAGCAAAACAATAAAAGGAACATAACAAGAAGGTAAGTTTCAAAACAAGATGAGCACAGCAGAAAATAGAAAATTCTTTGCGTAAGGAACTAAGAGAATATAGAGTTTAACATAGTTTTAAGGTTATATTACTGAGTTACAAAAAGATAAAACAGTGTAAGAAGTTTCTAAAAATATTTTGAGATTATATGCAAACGTAATATTAACTGATTAATTATTATTTAATTGAGTTCAATACAAATAACAAGTAAAAACTTCAATGTAGATATTAAAAAAGACAACCAAAAATCTGAACAAATATAGTCAATTTTTTTATGAAGACCTTTAAAGCACCTCAACACGAAGTCAACAATGAAGAAGTCCATACAGTTCAAAACATTGTATCACATAAGGAAAATTGTTAAATGACTTACAAATGAATTATAACTATACATCTGAAAACAATAACCGGAAAAGTAAAAATAAAAAGCAATTTAAAAAAATTAAAAGAGAAAAATGAAGGAATTGTTGAAAAAGTGGCTAAATGAAAATAAATAACCAAAATATGATTACTTGGGGCACGATCCTTTAAATGTATATAAGAAAAATAAAAATAATAATTTTAAAACCAGACAAAAAACCGACTGGATGGAGTAGATGGTTTGTCGCTGGCCTTCTGCACCCAAGGTTGTTTGTTCGACTCCGGCCCAAGTCGGTGGATTTTCATGATGCAGAAAATTGACAGAGGCCATGTCGTATGATTATGCGGCATGGTAAAAGTTCCTTGGATTGTCTGTTTGGCTTGGGTTCCCTCGAAAAATTAAATTCATACGTTCAATTTCTCATCGTCATACCTCAGGAGAGGAAATTGGGTGTCAATATTACTTGCGGCAATTGGTGTCACCTATATGGGGTGCTGAAATAAAAAATGATACCAGTTACTGGGGAATGAACTAGGTTTGCAAAGGTAAAAAATACCTATACGCAGCCCCAATAGAGAAAAAAACCCAGACAAGAATATAACTCAATAAAAACATTATAAAAGGGAAAAAGCATCAACCAATATAAAAGAAACTTTTGAAATCAAATCCTTAAAATGGTTAATTAGAAATAAAATTATATATAGAAAATTATTTAAATGGAATTATGCAGAAAATTATTTAAATGAATAGTCATGATCTTAGCAATAATTAATAAAGTGTTTACACTAAAGATTACATTTGTATTACTAATTACTAACCAATATATTTTTACGATGTAAATAATTAAGAATAAGGCTTCTTTATAGAGAGATACGTATATAGATTGCCAAAAAGTAACATTAAGAATACTAAAATTAAAGTCATCTTTTTTTATCAAACATATATAACCGTTGAATTTAAATAATTGTACATAATACTTAAGGTCCAATCAAGGTATTCTGTATTATAAGATTATTGTTGGCTCTAATGAGGTTTAAATAATTAGAATAAAATCTATACTGGGATTATGTTGACTATTTTTTTCATAAAACAGTAAAATAGTCGATATGTCTAACAATTTAAAACTTTATTATTAAAATAAAAAAATTCCATTAGAATATAAAAATAAGGTGGCTATACTATTTTTTAAAATTAGATTTTACATAAAGTTCCTTTTTTAATGCTAATTTATTGAAAATTTTAAATTTGTGCAAATTTATAACATTATTTTGATCATTGATGCTGTAATTTAATATAATGGTCTTATAACATCTAGAAGAAGGATAAAATTTCGTAAAAAAGTCTTTGCAAAATTTTACCTGAAGTAAAGATAAAATTTTAAGACATTTGTAACTGTACGATATTTAACAGGATTTTTATGCAGTTAATGTGTTAAAAATATGTGAAAATTCAACTTCTGATTTATGAAAGTATAATTTGTTGATAAACATCCATGATACGATTACTTATTTCTCTATTACAAAATACAGATTTATGAAAATATTAATTTTTCCGAAAATACTTTTATTAAGCATAATACTGTAAAATTAGTTCAGAATTCTTTAAAATTTTATATCAAAATACACAATACTGAAATGCTTTTGTAATTTATTTATCACATGCTTAATATCCTTGAAAGTGACCTCATAATTGGTTTGAAAATTTCACTTTATTAGATTCTTTAAGATATTGTGTTAGAAATCTTTAAATACATCAAATTGAAACCATATTTATCCCCAGAAATTTTTATATACGTGAGTAAATAAATATATATATATATATATATATATATATATATATATATATATATATATATATATATATATATATATATATATATATAAATGAAAATATATTAAATACATCATTAAAATAACATAAAGAAATAAATAATAAAATCAAAAATTCACAAAACAAAGTATTAAGTATTTTAAAAGAAGAAAAGTGTTACAATTATATATGCATAGCCACAAATGGAAAAATGAACCCAGCGAGTCTAAAAACAAGTTTAGATTTAGGACATAACACGTGCAGTTAAACTAGTTTGAGGTTATTAATTTTTTCCTTTGCGATTTGGTTGGTCAAAATATCTAAAAAAATAATGGACGAAAAATTCAAATGAAACGAACATTGAGCAAAATTCTCACATAAATTAATATGTATGAATATAGAGGTAAAAAATGTATTTTCAAAGAACTATGATGAATGCAAATAAAAGAAACAGAAAAACGTTATTGCGGAGTTTAAATAAAAGGAATTTAATTGCAATGGAGAATAATTGACAAAAAATCCTCAAAAGTTTTCTTTATCTGTCTATGTTTATGTAAGATACGTAAAAACTTCAAATAAATTGATTCTTTTCCACGACAAACTAATAATACATGAGAAAATATGCAGTATTCTAGCAAATATTGTGTTTATCTGTCTGTCAGATGATCTCTTTTAAAATTCTAAAACAACGCCACTCTGATTTTATAAATTTCAAGATGATGCATTTTTAATATTCATTTGATGTTATTATTAAATTGACAGGATGATATGAATTTCAGAATTTAAATAAATAATCATGTCTGGGAAGTCAGAAATATTTAAAATCAGTTATTCGTGCATTCTTAAGCATTCATCGATTTCTGGAAGTGATGGCTTGCAATGGTGTATAAGTTTTCACAATTATTTAAAAATTTAAGTTTTGTGTGATACTATTTTACATTACTTTAACCTTTCAATATTTCAATCAATTAAAACTGTCTTAATTAGAAATAATGAGTTTTGATTTATTTTGTTAAATAGCTGTGATTTCTTCTCATAATTTTCATATGTAATGTTGGATCTAAAGAGTATTCATAGTATTCTATTGTAAAGTTATTTTCAACGACATATCGAAGTTTAAAAAGGAAATCTTTAACGCACAGGATTCTAATTAATTATTCATTGTGGGTTATTATTTATTTTGTTTTCCTGTTTTCTTTTTTTTTTTTTGCTATGATAAAAATCCCTAAGAATAATTATTTAAAAAAGTGAGATAATATACAATGAATTTGGTAATGTTTCCTGGTGGAAGCACATTAGTAAAAGGTTTTTTGTTTTCTTAACGTTATTTACTTTTATTTATTACAGTCTTATCGATTATATTTATACCATCGAGTTAACATTTATTTTTCGATTAATATGCGAATGTTGAATAAAGCAAATTTCCCTGTTTCTCTGTCATAATAATCAACTTGACGTATTCGAAATGAAGGAATGGCAGATTAGACTAGAGGGCCAGATCAGATGAAAGATTGTAAGAGTTTTGACGGCGTGTAAGAAACTTTGCAGTGCTATTTTAAAAGCCCCTATAATGCTTCATCAAATATGGAGTTAGATTTCCTACAGTTACTGCATTTATTTCCCTCTTGTATATATTGAGAATATTTGTTAAATATAGACATAATAATATTATTTCGATACTAAGTAAATATCTTAATCAATACAAAAACATTTCAAGTCTGTAGTTACTCTAAGCTCAACTTGTAAATATAATATGAATTGACATGAAACGATATTTTTAATAAGAATAACTTGTATCACCAATAGTCATTCTTAGATGCAAATACTGTCAAAAGAAGAACACGAATATTTACACAAGAACATTTCATTAAAGCATTTTTATTTACAAATAATTGTTGCTTAAAACATACAGAGATCGATCAAATAGAAAACATTACTAAGATTACTTTTTACGTTTATAAATTTCAAAACAGTTTTAAGCGAAGCAAAATATATTTGTGCAAATATGACGTGTAAACAAAAATATTTTATTTTACTTTTAAAATTGTTTTTAGTGGACATATTATATATAATATCTCCCTGTATACATGTATATTTCCCCGTAAAATTGCTATGAAGTAATACTCTTTCTCAAATGATCATCAATGGTGGTTCTTTACTGTATGCTTTTATTTATTATTTTAAATGAAATAGAAGAAAAATACAAAAAAGAAAAAAGAAATAAATTTAAATATTGATGAAAATAATATTTTTTTTAATATAATTTCGTAAAATATTATTTTAGTCTGTTAGAGGTAATCTGCGCTGCTGCCTCATTGATACTGCTTTCAGCCAACTGAGCATCTGGAGAAAAAAATACAACTGGTTATAGATAATAAATATTGGAAAATATGGATCTAGTTACTTTCCATTCCTTGTACATGATGTTGACACTGAAACTCAAGTTAATGCAACACATAATATTGTTTTTAATGTTTTTCCAATGGGATATAAAGAATTCAATCATTACATAAACAAAAGAATTATACAAACAGACATCGTCCCAAAATGATTGTTTTAATGAACAATGAATAGAAAATAAGAGAATGAAACACAAAATTATAAGATCTTTAAAAGAAAATATCACCAATTTAATTATAAACGACCTTATCAGTATGATTTTACTATAAGCACATTTTTTGGAGTTTACTCCTTTAGAATCGATTCTCATATAAAGCCCCCGGTATGAAAATATTATGAGAAGTAAAATTTTTTAAAAACGCGTTATATATAACAAAAATGCGTTACGCACGCTTCTGCGCAAGCTCTAAGTATCTGTACGAAGAAAGAAAGAAGTGTTTCTACTCTTTTTAAAATAGCGATCGCTCATTTCTTACCAAAATAACACAAAAAATAATTACAGAATCGGAAAAATTACTCATTTTGCCACAATACGGTACAAATATTTTTATTAATAACGAAATTTTGCATTTTTTACACTTTTTTAAAAAATGAGTCAATATCGATGCGTTTTTATGAAAAGAGTTTTTCAATCGTTCTGTACAGATTTCTTACCATTGTAATGTATCGAAATTATGTACTACAAAAGTTTATACTTTGTTCTTTTAGATTCAGGGATTTAAAATATAAAATGCCGAAAACTTTTGTTTTTGTGATTTTTCAAAAATTATTTAAAATTCTAACTAAACATTTAATAACTTCGTTGTTTATAAAAATAATCACACTGGACTTTTTTCCCAGGTGCCAAGTATTGTTATTCGTGTTTTTTAAAAGATTGAAGAAATTACTTTAATATTACGGATTTAAAAAAAGTTTTCGTGTTTTTCGTCTGATACCCTTTTTACAAAAATCATTTATGCATTTTTTTTAATTACTGTTCTTTGTTATGTATGTGGGAAATCTGAAAAGTATATTTTAAAAACAAAGCCCTAAAAAAATTAAAACTTAAAAAAAAATCGCAAATAGCATTTTATCGTAATTGGCGTAAAAAACCTGTTTTCGAGCGAAGCGACGCTTCATGCATTAGCTCTTTGAAAAATAATTTGACAATTGCAACTAAAAATCCTCAAACTTGGCGGTATGTATTTAATCACATTGGAAAGTCGAATACAGAAGATTATAGGAAAAAAATTGATTTACTGAAAGTAAACAAACAAAATATATTCGGACAATAAGAAATTAAATACGCATTTACACTGTTATGTTACACTTATAAATGTATCGGTGCTACACAATGTATTTGGTAATTAATTTAACAATAATAAGTTAAGTACGCTTAATAATTACCAATAACCCCTTGGGATTGTCATTTATAAAATTATATACAAAAAGTATATGTAAAACACTTATCTTTTGGTAATTTGTACGGTTTATATAATTAATCCTTTAACTGTCACAAATACCAACTATTTTCCAAACGTTTTGGTGCGTATATTGTGGGAGGGGGGTGAGGAAAAAAGAAGCAGATCGTAACAATGGCAAGATCCTTTTATTGCATTTCAAACCCTTCGGAATAATTTTATGGATAACAGTACACAGAAAAGATCGTACTTGGGAAATACATATATGGAAAAGTAATGCTTTGGCTGAGCAAGACGTTTATATAAGGCGGGTGCACTTAAGAGGTTAAAGTCGCATCGTATTTTTAGCATTAAAGTATAGTATTATTCAGTTCAATGCATTGTTTTTTTAGGGTGGGAGCACGATGAAAAGAATGATTGAATATTAGGTTGCGAATATTGAAACTTTGAGAAGCACTGCGGCAAGCTCATTACAGTCGTTACAGTTTATGTTTCTGTCTATAGGAATGTTACTGACATTATAGATTATACCCTGGAGACATTATTAGCATACACAGAAGTTGTATCATGTACTTCCACTCATACTTGATGGCGATTTCAATGTTGATTTCAATAAAAATGAAGGATTCGGGGAATTGGAATTTTTTTTTTAAAAATCAGCTTAATCTGGATTTTGTACGGCAAAGCACTACGGATGACTAGGTGTGACTCAAACATTGATGCAATGTTTTCATGATTCGTAAATCACGTATCTACCGACGTTCAAGTATCATACTTAAGTTACAACAAGTCTCTTCCCACAGTGATTAAAAATGGTGAGAGAATAAAATTAATACTCTAATTGATATTATTAGTGAATTTAATCAACCTTCTTAACAATGTAGTCAAGTACTATGGGTAACATATATTTATGTAACACGTAATTGATATATATATATATATATATATATATATATATATATATATATATATATATATATATATATATATATATATATATATATATATATATATATCAATTAAAAATTCAAATTAAATGAATTTTGTAATACAAAATCTCATTTCAAAATATCATTGGCGAATATAGAAAGTAAAATACCAACGTTTTCAAACAAAATTAAAAATTTTATCAAATAAAAATTTATAAATTATCCAAGTGCAACCTCGGACTTTGGACCAATAAATGGGGTTAAACTAGTTTGATGGCACCAAACTTCCCCTGTTGCAATTTGGTAAGTCAATCGGGAAATATCCAATTCTCAAAAATTTAAAATTTAAAAAGTTAATACTTGAAAAATTAAACTATTCACCATCACATTCTGAAAGATATTATAACATTAAAATGTAAAACTCTATTATAATTAAGTGCACAATATAATTGAACCATCGAACAACAAAGATGATGCACCCATCTTTAAAATAGTCGTATAAAAAGAAAAAATATTTAAAATCTGAAAGTGTTCAAACTAAAAACCCAGTATATTCACAAATGAATAGCGTAAATCATCAAAAACTCCCCCAAGAGCATCCTATCAATACTTCGTTTCTCAATTTCTTAACGATTTCTCATATTTCCTACAACAATCACCACTTCTAAATTGCTCATAACTCCCACTAATGTCATATCAATCCAAATGATCCATATTATCACATTAGAGTTTAACTATTTGGTATTATTTGCAAACCAGATTGCATGCAAAAAAGTTGTTTCATTGGTCATAAATAATTTTAAAGTGTAGTCATGTAAATATTGGTCTATGTGTGTGTATTAAAATGTATCTTGTGTGTGGAATGCACATATTCTTCACAGCTGGACCACCAACAAGCTGACTTTGTGGACCTAATGTTGTATGCTGGATTTGTACATTTCTAAAAGTCTATCGTAACCCTTCACAAATTTGCCAATTTTATGAGTTTAAAAATATTTTTAAGAAATATTTTTGATCTATGTATTTTCTCAAGAAGTCGATGGGATAATCATTCTGTATGCAACCAAATATATATTTCTGTATGTTCTTGAATTTATCATTATTGTGTGTAGTTAAATTATCATTTCTCATCAAAAAATTTAAAATTATATTTCTAAATATTGATATATGTAAACAACTATTGAAGTTCGGTATCTTTATAACATTTAAGTTAAATGCTTCCCTTTTATCATAGATATTGCTATATAATTTGTTAATAATATTTAAATCTAAAACTAAAAATTCAACTTTGTTCGAGTTAAAATTTGTCTGTATTAGTTTTAGGTACTCCGGATAAAAATTAATGTTAGTTTAAATTTCCTGTCGCGACCTATAACAAGTAAACCATCTATGTATCTTAATAAAAGGCAAGCTGGTTCATTTCTTCGTTTTGATTCATAGTGGTGTAAATATATGTTAGCGAGACTATTACTTTTTGATATATATATATGTCGGAGCCGACACACACAGTTTTTTCTTAAATTATTGCTCATTCTGAGTTATGAAATCACTTTTCTGTTTTTCATACTTATTTGAATATTACTTTTTTAAATACTTATTTTCTTTCGAACATTTAAATATATATATACATTTACGTATAAACAAAGAAAAAAAAGAGTTTTAAAAATAATTAGAGGGAGGGGGTGCCCCTCTGACCACACATCCAACGTTGGACCAAGTCCCATTGTACAAATTTTACAAATGTTTGTACTCATTGCTCAAGTTATAAAACTAATTTACATGTAGTGTGTAATTCTATTTATTTGCGCTTATTTTTCACAAAATTTGTTCTTGACGCTCCTTTTCAGTTAAATTTATCAATGAAGATGAATCGTCCTGTTTTTCATTGATAAAGTCCTGAGGTTTTGATGAACATACAGCTCTTGCAGCAATTCCAGTATATAGGCAATATTTGCGATATTTTACTGCAAGAATTTGCAATAATTTACTATGACAACAGTATTGGCGACATTATATGAAAGGAAACAAATGGTTGTCAATTCAGCGCGTATGACACATGCGAAATCGGAGTCGCCGACCTGGCGAGCTACATTGAACGTTGGAATTGTTGTGATAGTACATAATAAATTCATTGCAACATCGGAAATAATACTCTTATTATATCTAGAGAGAATTTTTAATTTGTCGAAAGATCTTTATTTCGTTGTTTTGACCTTTATTGTATTGCTATCAGAATGAAGAGCAATAACTTTAATTATTTGTATGCATTCATCCGTAGCAAAATATAGTCGGACCTCTGTATAACGAAGTCGCTAAATCCCGAAAAAAAGTTCGTTATATGGAAAATTCGTCATATAGTCTCATCTTTCAATATCCTTTAAAAACTACATAAAAAAATTTTAAATTCATAAATTCTATATATTTAAGAAAAGTAACAACTTTTTGTGAATTAAGAATATTTATTTCATATATCTTGCTTATTAAAAAAAAAGAAAGATAGAAAAACTGCAAAGAAAGTTTCTTGATACCTTTATCCACGCTTCCTGAAGAATTATTTTTTCTTTGATGCTCAAGCACTTACGTTTTGACACATTCGAGCAACAAGAAACGAAGTTACCAGTATGACTAATCAGCAGTACAAATGAACATTTAATAGTTCAAGGACACGGGACAACTCCGTTGAGGGTTAAAGGGGATATCAAAGACGCTTCTAGTGAACTGAACGATGAGGGCTTAAGGTAACACTTCTTGGATGAAACACCCACAATTCTATTGTCCTCGGAAAACTTGGTGCCTAATAAGACCATTTCTAGATTTATGAAGCACATGAAATGAGTTAAAAGAAAAAAATAAATTAAAATGTCCAGCAACACTTTAAAAAAAGTGAGGGAGAAAAATTAATCACTATAGAGAAAAAGATCGTTACATAAAAGTGCATTTCGCTATTGGGAGGTTATTTTACAAAGAAAGTCGTGAAATGTTCTCGTTTCCAGGTAAAGGTTCGCTATGTAGAAAAATTCACAATATAGAGATTCGAAATATGGAGGTTCGACTATATATCCTCCTCTTTTACTATTAAAATAATTTATTACTTTAGAAACAATTTGTGATTTATTGTTACCTCTTAGTTTATCAAAATCAGAGCAGGATTTTTTTTTCTTGTGAAAACTTTCATGAAGACACAAAATTTCCTTTTGGTTTTTTTTGCTAAGCTCTTGGTTAATATTACAATGATTTCAGCGACCTAATGATATACGTCCGATTTTCGAGACAGCATTTTTCAAGCTAATAAAAAAGGAAAGAATTATTATAGATTAATTATTAATCTCATAACAAATATAACTCCTCAAAATTTATTTTAGGTAAGTCGTTCACCAGTCGTCAATCAAGAAATGAAAATTAAAATATTTTTAAATATTCATAGGAATTTTTAAAAAAAAAAATCACAAGTTCTTTCGTTTTTCAATGAAGTATTTATAAGCAAAACTCTCTATAAGCAATACAAACTGAATAATTTAAATTGGAAATTTGCTATACATTGTTTACTAAAAATGTTAACATCAGAGCCTCTAACTATATGAATTGTAATTACTTTCTTACTGAGCACTCTTTTCAAATATTTTCTTAGCATTCCATCCAAGGAATGATGAAAAAAGTTAATATTCAGTAACGCACGTATGCACACTAAGTGTTGTTATTCGTAAAAGTTTTCCCTCCTCTCCTCGAGCAGATGCTAATTCGAAACTCCGGAAGATGTAGAGTTGGCTCCATAAAGAGCGAAATCCAATATCCATCGTCCTCTTGGTGAGGAATTTCCTTTCATTTGAATCCTCAACAACAATAAATAAGTGAATGTGGTCTCCTTGTTAGAATAAAACACGCCTTTTGTGAATATCGCGCAAATTACTTTCTCCTCATAAAGACGCCCTCTAATATCGTCCCTCCAAACAATGAAATGGAAACCGTCGCTGTTACTCGCCTTTTTAGTTACTCGTTCACGCGGTGGAGGGAGAGAGGGCACCTCCGTGTTTCTCTGGACGGACACGACTTCAGACATGTTTGGCCATCTAGATAAGTAAACAAACTGATAAATGTTTGTTGGGTAGGGAACTATATCTTTAATTGTTGGGACAAAGTAAAAAACTATCACAAAAATAAAATTGTTCTTCTTTTACTCAATCTACTGACATATCTAAAAAGACAAATAATTACTTTTATTTGCAAAAACGAGCTTAAAAAAAGTAATTGTCTTTCAATCTATGTAATTTTTAAGCATTTATTACTAAAATTGCGAGCTTTATAACTATTTTATTTTTTGTTGAAGATAAAATTTTAATTTTAAAAGAAATTCAGAAAGCGTTATAAGATGTGATGCTATTGAAATATTTAGACATTATAAAAAGATCTATATATAAATATATGTTTTATTGAATTCCCTTTATTCCTCTTTTGTATATTTATTTCATCAGAAATTTTCAAATTATTGCATCGTATCTATCATTTTTCTTATGATATCTACAAAATTTTAAGAAAAATGAATAAATAAGTAATAAACAGAGAAGAAAAACTATTTACCAGTACTATTTACCACATGTTTCCGTATATGAGCTGACTTAAGTATAAGCCAAATGTCCGCTTTTTGTACAAAAATTTTCCAAAAATTCAAAATATTTATATAAGTCGAATCCCTCCATATTTACACCTGTCGCCATGGCAAATAAAATGGGCAGAATATTCTCTTTCAAGTTGACTTAAAGCAAAACGCTCAGATGATAATAGTTTTATTTCTGGTAACTGACACATTTCTTCCAGTCATCTGTTGTGCATTCCTTATCTGAATTAGTCTTACTTCCTGCACCTTTTCATTTTGTTAGGAAAATGAGCGAAAAAAGATATTTTAAGGTATCTGAACACGTTGGAAATGACCAAATTCGGTCAAGACAGATGTTTTAATTTTTTTATTTTATTGAATAGAGCTATCTTTTGGCTTTACAAAACATATTTTGATTTGTATCAACGTAACAGCAAGCTACAATCAATTTTATAAAGTTAGAAAAACCGGAAGTGGGTCTTTGATCTACTAGAAGTGGGCATTTAAAATATCAAAATCTATCATGGTGAGTCTGATAACTCAAAATATTAGGAATGCATTTCTATAAAACTTTTTGAACCGTATATTTATGTTATTTTCTAAGGAATGTACTAAAATATATCTTATTGTATGATTACTTTTTGAGTTATATAGCTTGTCAAAATCAGGTCTAAATTTTAAAATTTTAATAGAACATTAAAATTTTAGTAAATTTTCTAGATAAATGTATATAATTTATTTTAGTAATAATTTTACGAATATAAATTTATACATTTTTCTTTATTTGATTTTAAGTTTTCTAAAAATATTGCTTAAATTTCACATATAATTGTGATTTTTGTGAAAGTTAGGTAATTTATTTTTAATACTGTTAGTTAAATATTGGTATTTATTGGTACTGAGTCCTAAAACAGCTTTTATAAAGTTTAAATATGCCATTTTGTCAAAAAGTACTCCGAACGTGTTCGGATACCTTAAATGGCAACTTTCAGACTACAGGTGATCAACTGTGATAAAAATTTTGTTTATTGTATGCCTGTTTGACAGATATCTGTAAATGAGTAACTAGTGCGAGAAAGGAAGAAAACATATTTTTAATTTGAGGAGAAGCCAAATTAAAAAAAAGTTAGTAACTTAATAGTCAATCTTTGTTGTATGTTTTAGAGGAAAAACTTGCTTCAAGATTATCATTTGTACTCAGATATAGTGAATGTATGAAAATTTACGAGCTATATTCAGAAATTTGGAATCTAAAACATACTTTAAAGGATTTATACGAATCAATTTTTCTTCGAATAAAAGTCAATTCCAAAGCAACCAAGCAGTTAGAAGATGAAAATCTCTTTGACTTAAGAAAAGATTAGAAAATGTTAAGAAACCCTGCTGTTTTTTCTGAGATTAACAGATCTATAAATAAAGCAGTCCTCTTACTTAAACTTAAAAAAATACTTCCAAAAATTCTCAGCTTAAACGCGGAAATATACGGTAGTTAATTTTAACTAAGAATTAAAGTCTGATTAGAAATTGTCTTATTTTTCAGAGTTTTTTTTTCATTAGAAAAAAAGAACTCTTTTTTTTAAAGCCATAGAAATGAGCAATTGTAGTTGAACATTCTGCAAAGAATTCAATTAATTCAAGAAAAGAAAGAAAGAAGGTTATTATATTTCTTTAAAAAAGAATAAAGGTAAAATAAAAAATTTATTTCGTAGGGAAAATAAAAATGAAGCATTTACAGTTGAAGAATTTGTACTTTACGATTGTAGATAACTTTAATAAAGAAAATGCTAAAGCAAAACTCCACGCTCGGGAAGAAAAGAAATAATTATAAATTATAAACTGGAAAGAAGCAGAAAACTTCTCCTGAAATAAATGTTGTCCCTTTAATAAAAACACCAGTGATAACTGTACAATTTTGGGAATTTAGGATTTTATTTTTTGTGATTATTTTGAAACAACTCACCGAATTAAAATTGCAAACCAATAAATTAAAAAAAACTCAATGTGAGGTATTTTAGTTTACATGTAACTTATATAAATAAGTGTTGAAACTATTTTTGGAACTTGCGCTTTCAAAATTTGAATATAATAATTAATTGAATTCTTCATTCATATTTTAATTAGGATTGAGATGTTTTTTCATTGTCTCTTATTTTGTAAGTGTGAAGCTTTTACCAAAATAAATTGTAAAGGTTCTTTCTTGCTTTAAAAACCATTTTTGAAATACTTAATATAGTAAAACAAAGTTATACTATAGTTTTTGCCATTCTGAAATTGTACTGAATAAATATTAGTTTCATCATTTGAAAGATAAGTAAACTAATGAAATAAAACCCAAGTGAAATGTTTATTTTAAAATAAAATATGACAGAAAATAAATTTTTGAATAAAAGTTATATATTATAAGTGCACATTTATACGTAAACCTGTTTTTCATAGAAGTGGTGACCTGCTCTTGGCATAAATGTTGCACTTACCTCTACTGCAAAATATTAATAATAGACCAAGATTTCAAAGCATTCATTATACGTTCTTCTTCAAAGTGGGACATTAATAAACACCCACTCTTGCAATTCATTGTAAAACTTAACGAGAAAAATAATCTATCCTTATGCTCTCTTAGTTTAAAATATTCCCCTTACGTCTATTTAATATTTAAGTCAGGGATAGGCAACTCACGGAAAAAGGGCCGCATGTGGCCTACCTTATATAATTTTGCGGCTCGCGAGATTCATTATAACTTAACAAGGTATGATTCTTGTGTGCAATATTTTTGCTTTTAGTGTAGTGTTTTGTAACAAATAAATATGAAGTCAAATATTAAATTTATCGAACATAAATTGATTTCAAACTTAACGGACGAAAACCTACAATATCATTTACGATGCCCAAATACACGTATTGAGATCAACTTGCTAAAACTTAGTGAAAGAATTAAGAAATAAATATATCTAACTAATTCAAAGAATTAAATATAATTTGGTCATTGCATTGTTATTATTATATTATCTATGGCTGTATACCTGAAAATAATTTTAAAAATATAATAATAACACATTCTTTTAAAAAAAAATTTTACTCCAATAATTGTTTGTAATAGGTTCAAATCTAATATAAAGATACATATTTTTATATGCGGCCCACGGGATTATAATGTTCTTTAGAAGTGGCCAGCTAGGTCATTTAGGTTGGTCATCCCTGATTTAAGCATATACACTTTCTTTATTGTTTCCTGTGATCATCTGTCTAATCATACGCTAACTTATTCAATGAGCTACTGCAAATCTTACTAGTACGTATAGAAAAAGTATATAATATTTCTTATGTAGTTTTTTCTAGTTGTGTGTGTGTGTGGTTGCTGTGCTGAGTGATTTTCTTGGCTCACTGATTATATTTGATCAAAATACAGCAAACATTGGGGAATTTAGGAAGAAAAGTGTATCTTTGATGTCTGAATGAAGTGATATTGGAATGCCGATGAGAAGAAAAAAAAAGACCTACTGCAACTCCCCGGGATGTGTAAAATGTATTCTCAAAAATTGGTAAACCCACTCAGATATAGAAACTGACTCTGGAGCAGCTCGAGTTGTAAATTCCATGATATAGAGATGATAAAATTTTTAGGACTAGATATTTCGTTTGTTTAATTTCGGAAAATGTTCTCAATGTGACTCCTCTCACATAATTACTCCTAATATTGTGCCATGAATTTATTCATCAACAAATCAAATCCTTCCTCATATATACCTTGAATGACTTTAAAGAAAGATGAAATAGTTAGGATTAGTATACTGTTACCACATAATTGAAAGAAATTGTGGATTGGACAAATCTGCACATCCTCACTGAATTCACCTTAGATGGACACTATCCAACTTTTCTCAGATATTTGAAGCCATATTTTGTACTATGAATTACGTAATGTATAAAAGAAAGAAAAATGCAGTTGTATTTCGGTATTCTATTTTTATAAATTATAGATATAAAATATCTTACATTTACCACTGGTATTTTTTTAGAAAACTTTAATTTGCTCGAGCTAAGTAATTTTAATTTGATACAATTGCCTATTAGTTGATTGGCGTTGAGTCTTGACCTCAGATAAAAAAAAATACAAACTCTAGTTTTCTAAGCCTTTACACTTGAAAATTCTCCTCTACTCTAAATGAGTATAATAAGACCAGAATGGAATAAAATAGCATTATGGCATTCTTATTCTTAATAATATTTGATGAAAACGAACACTGAAAGCGGTTTTTCCTTGCGTCATATTTCTAGAGGCATTTAAAATGCATCGTGGATAAATGAACATATGGAATATTGATATTCCATATTTATATTTAATAATTAATCTAATGAGTTAATATTCAAAGTATAACAATATAACTCGCATGCTTCAGCAAAAAAGCTGATTATTTGAGGTTAGATAGAATTTAAAACCAGAATGTTCAGTAAAAAATTTCAAATTTTTCAAGAAAACTTTGAAATAAATTTAAGAAAATAGTATTTTAAAAGAGAATTATTCCTCATATTACACATTTAATTTGTAAAGTGCTTTTAATTTAATTCAAAGTACGAACATTAAATTAATGACACTCATGATTAATGGCTCTGATAAAATTGGTCACACGGTTGCACTCCAAAAGCAGGCTCTGATAGAGATTAAGTACTTCTTTAAATATCCGACTTGTTTGATAAGTAATTATTTGCAGAAACCGGAGTGTTCTTAACGTGTATTTTTATAGCCTGTTTTAATTACATTTTAAGCTTAGATTCCACATAAGTATTATGACTATGCTCATTAACCATACCAAAATGCTGAAGAATGAGATCCCATCAACTTAGTTTATAAGTAGATTAAAGTTTGTTATATATATATATATATATATATATATATACAATCAACAATAAATATCATATATATATATATATATATATATATATATATATATATATATATATATATATATATATATATATATATATATATATGATATTTATTATCTTATATTTAGTCTTTTGATAGAGCTATGATTGTTTCAGTAATAAGGTTGTCAGCTTTGGATTATGAGAATCACATGGATTCGATTCTTGATTCCATCAAAGATCATCGCACATAACAATGGGAGAGACACTGTCAGTTGTGTACAAATCCCATTTGAACATGCTGCACTATAGTAATTGTGCTGGTCTTTTTAATCTTGGAAGTATTTAAAGAAGCTTAACAGACTGTAAAACAAACTAGAATGCTTCTGTTCTCCAAGAAATGATTTTAAAAATTTATTTGAATTATATTTAAATTTATCTTTAATATTTTTCTTTGTTCTGCCAAGAAAGGGCAATAATTCTAAATCAAAAACATATTACACAAAAATTAATGACTCATTAAATAAAACTTACTATGCACAATTAAATAGTTAATTAAATATTTTAAAATTGTTTATAAGATTCTTAAAACGATTTTCGATTTTAATTCAATTAATATAAATACTGATCTAACATGCTCCTATTAAAATTCAACTTTTTTTTTGCTATCTTTGAATTTTTAAGGCTTTGTTTTACTTACATATAGTATGAATAATGTTCTGTATTTTTAAATTAAAAAAAAATGTTGATTTTCTGAAGCACCGTAAATGACTCCATAGCGAAAACATTTTCGTCTTGTCAAACAAGAACATTTATTTTTTGCATTCACCTTGCCATTCTTCCAGGTTCCGATATTTGGGCGGAATATTTACTTTTCATACTTTTAAATGTGGTTTTTCTCTTCGCTCTTATTAATTCAAATAAATAAAGGACGGACTTCACTTACTTTCGTTGCTCGTTTCTTTTGCGAAATATATTTCCATTTTTTCTTTAAAAAATCGTGATAAAAATTTCTAATTGAAATAGAGTGCATCTGGTGTTAGATTAATGAAATGTAGCCGTTAGTTTTAGCAAAAAGTCGGAAACAACTTTATACACCAAACATTCACAGTAGAGTTGATTGATTGTTAATTAAACATCGCTCTCTTAAGCAACACCATGGCCATTTTTGCTATTATTTAAAACATATTTAAAAAATTTATATCGAAAATAGTGTAGATATGGTTAAACAAAAGTGTGAACACATGTATAAAATGAATCTCTGAAATAAATTGCAGTATTATTATTTGATATAAGCAAAGTGTGTATGTAAGCAGATGTTATGAAAGTTTTTATTTCAGGAGATTATTATATGACTTTTTAAACTAGCAAGAATTTGTAATCTTTCCTGTAATACTTCTAATATATTTGTAGTCCCAGTAGCTGTATGTTCCTAATCGAGAAATAGTTGCCGGAGTTTTTTCTGTCCACTTATAAGTTAAAGAAGCCTGGTATCACTAAATTTACCAAACTGTACATTAAAATTGTCGAGGCTTAAAGTCCTCACGTTCACATCAGAAGAAGGGAGCGGGGCTTCCTCAGATGTCACTAGGTCCTTCCCCAATTACCCTCGTGTCACTATTTTAATAAACTGCCAATTAATTATTATGTATGCATATGTGACGATATTGTTTTTAGGTTACATCAGTTTAAATATTTTTTTACTGAAAAAATATTTTTTCGTTGATTGTAATCAATATTTAAACATTTGTCCTATTTAAATTTTAAAATGCTAAATAAAACTATTTTAAAATCGTTTTATTTTCTTAAAAACACTCTTAGAATATTATATGTTGGTGTACATATCAGAAAATAAGCACTTCGATGGCTAAACAAGTACTTTGAAAATATAACAAATAAAAATACAGCATATTTTTTTTCTTTGTCTTTCATTCGTTGGAAATATATTGAAGTTTTTTACTACCTTCTAAAAATATTATTATAGAACTACTTGGGGGAATGGAATACACATAAAAAAGTAAACTGGTTTACACTTAAATGAGGCAAATTGAGTTTTTCAAATAGTATATAAACAGGGAAAAATTCTATGAAAATTTTGGAAAGATATAACGTTTATAATATTGTGTGACTAATATTTCACTTGTAGTTTTTATTAAAAAATGGTTTTGAAACGTATATGTTATGGGTTCTATTCACAATTCTTACTAATATTTGATGGTAAATACTTTTTATGACATTAAATGGTTATAAAACATCTTTCACTAAAGTGACCAAGACTTACGTTTATGAGAAGTTGCAATTTAAAAGGGAAGTTAAGAGGATGGTGATTGTGGTCATATGAAGCCTAAGGCGTTAGACAAATTAATAATGAAGTCGTTCAAGTTTGAAAATAGAATACGACGGGTCATCCTAAGACTGGCGTTATTAATCAGGTTTTTCCATTGATAAGTATACTTAGATTCTAGATAGTTAGAATTACTATTTAATGGATGTTGGAAAGCTAAAATCTTATTTTTTTCACAGTTGAAGATTTTTGCATTTTTTTAAATAATCGTTGAAAATGGGCCACGCACATTTGATTGGCGAAATATGTAGATTCAGTACTTCATTTTTGCTTAAAGGTTGAACGTCTGATATAAGCCAAAACATGTATTTTTTAGTGTAAATTGAGAATTTTATTTTTTTATTTCATAGCTGATTAGAAGTCTCACTGTATACATTAAAATCAATTTATCTCAAAATGTAAATTTTGATGTTCGATGTACCTTTTCTGAGAAACTACTATTCATAGGTATGTAAATGTTTTGATATATTTATAATGATGCCTAATATATATTAAAATTAACGTTTAGGAAAAAACTCAAAAATTTATATTTTATAAATTTTTTATGTTAAAAATGGGTCAAATTTTGCAATGTTTAATAAAATATTTCATAAAGTATTAAAATATTTAAAATTAGTTAAATGCTAATTTCTGTATAATGAGAAAAGTATGCTTTAATTGTATGAAAAATTTCAAGCATGTACATATAACAGATTTTGAGGAAAGGTACATCGAAAACAGCCAATTTAACATTGTCAGTATAGAGAGAGATAGAGGTTTCTCACTCCCCTTAAGTTGACACGTTCCAATAGCTTAGGTTGCATTTAGATAGTGGTTACTTGTCATAATAAAGTGAATATTTTAACACTAGAAGCGCCGTGGAGTCATTGTGACCCATTTTTCATTTTCCCATGATATATCTCAGTATCCAAGCGAGTAACACAGCTCATTTTTTTGTTTACTTTTTCTTACTATCCTTTCATGAGTATTGTGGCGCAGTTTTTATATTTCTATCATACTTTTTTAAATAATTAATCAAAGATATACCTAAAACAACCAACAGGGAAAATTTTGACCCTCATAAGAAAAAAAATGACAGATATTCAACTGAAAGACTTTCTTCGCTCTTCTAAGCTTATCTTTGGTATTTTGTTTTTTTTATCATGGAGAAACAAGCATCTCCTTTGGTGATGAATAATGGGATTTAAATAAACTTTAGTTTGGTTTAGTTTTGATGATGAACTTGTCTTCTCTCTAATCCCTGTCAATTCTTCCTTCACCATCAGTTAGCAGTGTCACTCTAAGTGCCCAAATTCTTTTTCTGAAAAGTACACGCATCCTAGCGACGTTGTCGTGATACAAAAATATTTGCAGAAGAATAGTCCTGCTAGAGTTGCAGTCAAAACTGAACTTGATGCAATTTTTCACAGCAGCGTTCTCAAGGCTTTAGATTGCAACGCAAGGTGAGGACTGAGTACAGAGGAATAATTTGCCCTTCTGAAGCAGTTAGATTCGCATTTCAGGAGTAAAGACAACAATTATGAATATGCTCGTGTTGAAAACATGAAATCATAGAATGCCTCACCTTTTGAAAAAAATAACACTGATAATGCGTCAATGGGATTTTCTCTGATTTTTGCAAATTAGGAGGTTAAAGAAGACATAAACGTACGGGAGAATGATGCAATAACATAACAACTATTTCTTCTAACAATTAGTATGTATATTTTTTACATCCATTTGCAACCACTTATGCTCTTCAAAACCTTGGAATTAAGGTTATGCCATTTTGGAAATAACAGCAACTTGTGGCTTACCCTATTCGCCCTATTATATGCATGTGATATACCACAGACATATAATAGGTCATTAAACATTTTATGCAGAGGATTTATGGTGTAACAATAGGGACAATCTGTCTTCAAATAGTGACACACTCTTCTCTGCGATTGTATGTGATACTTAATATCTCATGTGCGAAGTAGCTGGTCTCAAGGAAATTTGATCTACCTTATGAAACCTGGTACAAGTTGATTGAAAAATTTCTCTATTTGTGCTATAATTCTGTACAAGAATTAATCATTGATGAACAATTTTTGCTGAGTAAATTAAGAGACAGATTCATTCAATGCATGGTAAGCAAACAGAACAAATTCGGAATCAAGTAGGGGGACAATTAACAAACTGGAGAAGTAAAAAAGGCTGTTCGTGTATTTTACAACGTTCTTTACATTTTTCAGCTTAATTCTTGTATAATTTTTAAGTAATCCTTAAATACGTCAATTCCAAATCGAGGTTATCGTGCCAGAGCTACGAATAAGTGTTTAGCACAACAAACTCCTCCTTCACCCCCATCAATCTAGTACAGGCCCTAAAATTAAAGGTAAGTAACTTTCACAGTGTTGCAAGGAACATAATAAAAATTCTACAATATGTAAGATATTCCAGAAACAAGTTTGTGGTAAATGTTTTGCTTTCATTGTCAAATGATCTTATTGTTACACTTACGTGTATGTTTAACTGTAAAACATATTGTGTACAAATTTATATTATTTGTATTTGTATTTTTTTTGCCTAATGACCTGTACTTCTGATAAAGATAATTGGGTTTCTGTAAAGATTATTGTGTATTGTCCTTTATATACTGTTATTTTAAAAAATGCTTAAGTGTGAGGAAAAGCGAACTTTTATAAATAAACTAAAAATAAAAATGAATAAATCTTTCAAAACCTTTAAATATTATACGTTAAAAAATTTGGCAGAACAAAAGAAATTCACTTAAATTGGGTTTGAAGTTTATATATCTCCTTAAAACCCGAAATATTTTTATCTTTAAATATTAATTTCTTCAGGTATAATTAACACTATATTGATCCCAATGACATTGGAATAATAATAAAAAAAAATCTTCCCCCTGGAATGTAGACGGTATCCGCACGATTGTGCGGATCGACCTTTTCCTGTAAAACCCTCACCTGTGAAATTTTACGAGTTTTTCGTTTTTTTTTGTTTTTTTTTTTACTCTAAGTTAATTCAAATCAGGAAGTCATTATCATTGCTGCAAATCAGTAAATTATTCATTTATAATCGATTATTTTATTGATTCATTATTTATTTAGTGCGAAAATCTTTAAAGGATGTTTTTATTTTTCACAATCATAAATAAACATTGCATTTTTCTCAACGTGTTTCCGAACTACAGTTTTCAAATATTCAATTGCTAGGCTTTGCATTGTCATCAACACATAAAAATGGCTATATATGCCATACATTTTATCCTGGAACTGAATTTTAGCAGGTGGATTACAATATTTCGATCTTTTTTTGCGGGAGAAATCGCAACACTATCATCTTCATCATCAGTTAAAATACTTTTGTTAGTAGATGGAGATACCGCTAATGCGTGCACTTTAGCTAACTAGCATAAGTGTTAAAAGATCCATTTTTTTCGAGGAGTTTTATTTGATGTTGTATTTTGTTTGCACTGAAACCAAGAATTTTATATAACTAAGACAATGACAGGAATGGATTCAAGATACTTTGATGCCAAAGGCTGATCCGAAATTGTCTTTTCATTAAAAATATTTCCAAGTTTTTCTTCATCGCTTTCATCTGAACTTGATTCTCCTTCCTATATACGGGATTCATATGCTTTTTCTGCAGTATAGGTATCATCCAAGGGATCATTAAGTGCAGAATCTTATTTATTCATCAATTGTTCTTGTGTGAGAATTATTTTCCTTTTAGACAACTGAAAAGTTATTGGTTAAAAGTTAGTTATTTTTCACAGTATTCGATGAAAAATAGTAAAGTGTATAAACAAATTTTATTATTTAAAAAAATCAACCACATTTTACCAACTTCCACCATAAAACCCGATTTTTTCGGGGGAAGGTGGAAGGAAGAGGTATGGGTCCAGATATGTGTGCATATGAGGAGAACGCATATATCTGTATAAATGCATGAAAGAGAAAATTAATTTCAAAACACAGCGAGAGAAAGAAAAAATTGACTTCCCATGATAACCCCCAAGAAAAGATGGTATTAAATATACATCAATATATTTCATTTTTTAGGCATTCATCAAAATTATTAAAACTGAAACGAATATTCACATGACACACAGTGACTTAAGTAACACCTGAGTTGCAAGATCATGTGGGTAACGAAATCCTGAGTCCTACAAAATCATAATGAAGCATAATTAATATTTTTACTATTTTATAGTTAATTAAACATTAAGACAAATGTTGTGTACCTAAGCAACTAAAATCTATCGATAATTACCTCCTTACGGCAGATGAAAGGAGACGTGTATCCTCGCGTTGTATTTGTAAACAAAGCCAGACTTGCCTGCTAAAAATAAAACATGGGCTACAACCACTGTCTGTTGACAAAAAAGTTTACTTTTCACTTTCTGCAAACCCACTGTAAGAGGCTTTCACTTCTCTCGTGGACATCTAGATGTGGGGGAAGAAACATTCGACATGATTCAACACAAATCTATTTATTTCCACACTAAGAACAGACACAATTTCAACTAATAATATTAAGAGAATGTATCAATGAAAACCGTGGAAAAGGAACAACGACAGTAAATTAGGCAACTAACAAACTTGATTCTTATCTTAATTAAGGATATCACCTATTATCCAATTTAATCTAATCTTAATTCAATCTTTTTGAACAAACGTCACCTTAAG
Organism: Trichonephila clavipes; assembly: GCA_019973935.1. Lineage (NCBI taxonomy): Eukaryota > Metazoa > Arthropoda > Arachnida > Araneae > Nephilidae > Trichonephila > Trichonephila clavipes. Next base: position 364,048 of record BMAU01020376.1, read on the forward strand.
GTTTCCATCTAATAAGAATCAAATCACTCTAATTCTAATACTACACCTTCAATAGTAATCTCACTTGGCTCGAGTATATCTTCTCTTCTTCTCCCTTTCAGGCTAGAAAACCTCGCCTATTTATTGTAAGTCAATTTACATATCCCGATTCACTTCTTTCGAAGGGTTGGTTGTGAATAATGCGAATTAATAGCCCAAAGATTTCTCAAGAGGATTAATTAGAAAATCACGTGTAGATCCGTCACACCAATCAATCAATCGATTCACGTTTTTCATACATAAGACTATTCCAGAAGCAAAACGTATTAGAATATTTAAACCACACAATTCTGCAGGTTGAATCTTAAAGGGGTAAAGATCAAAATGACCCCCCCCACACACACACACAATTTTAGGAATAGCTGTTTTAGTGTCAAGAAAATGTCTCATTCTTTGATGAAGCCACCTACGTCAACGGTAGAGAGTTCAAGACAAATATTTCAAAAACTATTTTTACTCTTTTGTGAGTGAAAATAAAAAAAAAATCTCTTGAAGCCTGTTTTCTAAAAGTAGGTATAGAAAAATATTATTTAATTAAAACATTTTATTTATCGTGTGTGAAATAAAAATTCTTATTAATATAAATAAATTTTCAATTAATCGAATCCACTAATTCTTCTTTGCCTTCATCCCCTCCCCCAAATTCACAACTTCCTTCATTAGAAACGAGCGAGGGGGTAATTTAGAAAAGGTCTTGACGAAAGATCATGCTAAAGAAATACTTTCAATTGCAAAGATTCCAAACCACAACTACAAAGATAACGGACAAAAATGGCGTCTTCGAACAAGGAAGGCTTTCAACAACAGAATTGAATAAAAACATCCCGAAGTAAGCACTTGATAACGTGATATCCACTCGCACTTCTGTAAGAGATATTAGAAATTCTAATATGATTATTTATTTTCTTAAATTATACATTTCTGGAGCGTGGAACAAAATGGATAATAAAAGGACGTCTACTCACGACCAGGTAATAAAATCAGAACTGAAGGTGGCATTTTTATGGACTTCTTCACCTGTATTATTTTTACGTAGAAAAAAAGTGCCTTTTTTATGAGTTTGCTGCAAACAAAATAGTAATAGTAATCGGATGTAATTCAGGCGAGTTATTTGATCTCGGAATACATATGTATATATTCTACATTTTATTTCGAAACTGTTTATTTTTTTTAAGTTGACTTAATTCATATGTTTATAGGAATGCATTGTTTGTAAGAACTTAGATCGAAACGAATGAAACCCTAAATTACTTTTTAGATCAAAATAACAAAGAAAATATGAATTTTTCTTTCCTCTAGTTAAATATTTATTCTAAGGCGAAGCATTATAAATATTCATAACTCTTTGATTAAATTATTTACTACTATGCAAGATTTTTTTCATTACAATAAATGCGTAATGATGTACAAAAAATATTATGAGTTATAAAAAAATAAATTATTCGAATAGAGATAGTGTAGCATCACTCCTTAGATTACAAATTAAATTATTGAAAAATACTGGAAGGTGTGTTTAAATATCTTCTTAAATTACAAAATTATTATTACTCTTCTTTTGGTTGTAATTTAAAATTGTGTTTAGTTTTTTTTTTAGATCTGTGTCAATGAATTTTTGATAGGAAGAGGAATCCTTAAGAACGATCATGACATTGCTTAAATAAGCGTTTATCAAACTGTGGGGAGCGCCCCCTAGGGGGCGTAATAACCTTATGAGGGTTGCGCGAGTGTATTGAAAAAACGAAAACGAAAAATTATTTAAAATAATTATTAATTTATTGAAAGTAAACAAACAAAATACATTCTGCGTTGTAAAAACTAAAATTTACATTTACTTTGATGTAATACACTTATAAATGTATCAGTACTGAGTAAGGTATTTTATAATTAATTTAATAAATCTAAGTTAAGAACATCAGAATTATTAATGACCCCATGGGCTTGTCATACATAAAAATATATACAAAAGTTAACACTTATCTGGATCATTTGTACGGTTCATAATTAATCCCTATAAATGTTAAGAGATTTGCTCCCTAACGCCACCACTTGCTACGAAGGCGCGCAAATCGGATGGATTGGGGAGGGGAGAAAATGAATTAATAAGCAAATTCTCTCAAATAAATAAACCCTTCGCAAACAATGTCAAGGTCTTTTTATTCACTTCGAACGTTTTCGAAATAATTTTATGGGTAGCAGTGTACAGAAAAGATTACACTTCGGAAAAACGTATATATTCGTCATGGGCAATTAACACACTGGCTGAGTGAGACGTTTATTTACGCCGATGGCACTTAAGAGGTTGAAAGCGTATTGTGGGTTTAGCGTCAAAGTATGGTATTATTGAATTTAATACATTGCTATTGTATGGAGGAGGGGCTATGAATATTATGATTGGATATTGGGTCGCAAGTATTGAAATTTTGCGAAGCACTGGTGTAAGTATTTTTTAAATATCGTTTCCAGCCCATAACATGAGCAATATTCAATGTTCTTAGAAAGAGTTTTCCATAAGTACAAGCTAGGCGTTGATCTAGAGATGGAGGTGCCGCATTCCGGAAGGAACTAAATAAAAATAAATCCTTTGATATATATATATATATATATACTTATATATATATATACTATATATATATATATATATATATATATATGTCATGATTTTGAAGACAGAATCAGATTAAAAGTTAGAAAAAGGGACGATCTTTATTCAATCATTTGTACATCTGTTCTGACGCTAAGAGCAGGGAGTAAAACGCATGCCATGGTGGTGGTTTCAAGTGGATAACTCTTGAAAAACATATGGTAAGTATCGCTGCTTTGAAGAGGTTGCTTGCAAGTTAATGCTGACATATGCTGACTATTAAAGCTAACGATCTGGAATTAGACATGTTTATTGGCTAGGCCATATGTTCGGAAGAAATAAATGGGTGATTAGTTTGATACTTGAAGATGAGACATGAGAAAGATGAATCAAGTGCTAGATAAAGAATTTAATTTTTAATCTAATTTAATTATCCTTACTCACACACATATATATATATTTATATATATACTGATATATATATACATATATACTGATATATATATATATATATATATATATATATATATATATATATATATATACTGATATATATATATATACATATATACTGATATATAAATATATATATATATATATATATTAAAATAAATGTGAAGGAGTACTAGAATCTACAGTGCTAAAGAAGGAAGAAATTGTAATTCACCAGACAAAACAAGTGTAAATACAAAAAGTCTTTGGACTAAACTGGAGACTTATTATGATTTCTAAAGCTGTCGCTGAATAGAGCCTGTGATTTAGGGTTAGCAATCCTTTATGGACCCAACCTTCCCCGTACAGCAGAAATTTTCGACATAATAGGAAAAAAAATCAAGTTGAAAAGTTAAGCCTAATACAACACGTGGAAGATGAACCTGATAATATAGTAAAAACAAGTTAAGAAAAGAGAGTAATAATGAATTTCTCGGAGAGGAATAATAATAAAAATTTTGCATATAAAAAATTAGGATACAAACTTACATGTAAAATAAAAACTGGAAAACGAGAAAGCAACCTACTACGTTAAGATCACACGCGAAATGTCTGAAACGACAACACAAGAAGGAAAATTCGTGGCGCCACCTGGATAGGTATTTTACAATTAAACTAACCACTAAGATTTTTTAAAATAAACTAAACAAAAGAAGTTTTAACTAAAATAATGAACAAAGTTAAGAATAGATAATATCAAATAGAAATTTATTACAAAGTAAAATTACTTGAATGATTATATGCTAGATAGATATATTACAATGAAAATAATGCGCTTACAATATTTTAAAATATTTTTCAAAAATAAACTAAATAGAAGAAAATTTAAATAAATATAAACTAAGATAAAAATATATTTAATTAAAAATAAAAACATATTTATAAATAAATTTACTTGGATAATTGTATTTTAAACATTTATTGCAAAAATTCGCAAAATTACAATGTTTTAATAAATAATGACTAAATCATTGTTTTTTTTTATAAAATTTAAGATAATATTTCTAAATATTGAGAAGTGTAAGTTACTACCCCAGTAAAGCATTTTTATAATGTTAAAATCAAATGAGTCTCTTTTATCAAATATATTACTTAATAGCAAATTATTTTTAACGTTTAATTGAAGGTTCAAAAAGATAGCTGACTCATTTTTAATTAGTTTTTAATAATTTTAAATATTGAGGATAATAATTAAAGCTAGGAACAGCATTACAAATATAATTATTATACAAAATATAATTAAGTCATCCATGTACCTAAAACACATCGTATGCAAGTAACTCTTATTCTATTTGTGTTGAGTTTCGTTTCGAAAAACTAAAAATATGTTGAAAGATTTATTGAGGTTTACCAGCGTTGGATACCAAGTACGTGAAACTGCGTGGAGATCTATCCGACTTTACAGAATTCGACTATATATGATTTAATCCGGTTGGTATTAATTCGAATGTACCTTTAAAGCACTCAGAGTGTGTCCTTGCTTACTTTGCTATCTGTGCAAAACACTCACTGAATGAATGCATGTGCTTTATGCTGGATAGAAATTGAATCATTTTAAATTTAATTTATTAGTAAGTTTTTAGCAAGTTTTTTGCTTGGAATATGTTTTTAATTTTTTTTAAATTTATACAACACAACTTATTGTTTTCTCCGTAACACCCCCCGCTTTTTCATAATAAAGCACTAAAAGAAAATTTTTTTGTCAAAATTTTTCCATTAAAATGCGCAAAACGTTATGAAATCCAAAAATAAGGAAATGGAGCAGAATATCTAGGAACTATTTAAAGCTGTGTTCATTGCGCATTTTTCAGAATGGTATTACTCAGATTAAACAAGTGAGCAAATAAGTGCCAAACATTGGAAATCCCGTTTGAGAAGTTGCCAAAGCTCTGTGATTACTAGCACTATTTGTTTGGTAGAACTGCGAGAGCAGTTTAAGTTGTATAAAAGCATACACTCTGAATATATATTAACACTAAAGATATGACTATAATGAAAATATGTTCCAATTCCTACAAACTTTAAATCTAATGAGACATATAATGGTAAAGTATGCTTTAAAGGGCAAGAGGGCTTTAGAATCAATACATTTCTGATAGTAGTTGGTATTCTTAAAATTAAACTAGTGCAACTGACTTTACTAATGCAGATTTGGTAAATATTTTTAAATCTTCACAAAATTTGGCTTACTGAACTATTTTGAACATATACGTATATAAGAGAATAATTTTCTATTTATCAAAGATAATCCGGAACAAACTTAGTAATAAACTTATACATTTGAAATAACATATAATTGGATACAGTAATTATAGTATTGGAAGTTAAGCTGTAGCACTTTGCAGGTGAATAAATACTAAATCAAAGCTTAAAAGAATGCCTAGAATTTAATGTATTTTTGTTATTAAAGCTATAGTTTCCAATGAACTACTGGATTAAAATGTTTTCAAAAAGTTACAGATTTTTGATGCATTTAACCTTTAACAAAAAGCTAATTTGTTTCATATATTTATTTTTTTGTATCTTATTGTTCAATTGGTATAAGAAACTACTTATATAAAATATAAATAATTTATATCCATCTAATTTTTTTAAGTATTTTAATTTATTATTTATATTTATTAACTGTATATTACTATGCTATGACTACAATCTAACTATATAATATCTAAAAAAGAAAGATATTGTTTTCGACATTTGAAAAACTAAATTAACTTAAATAAATCTGAAAATAAAAAATTTAGACAGTTAAATCGTATTACGTAAAGAAAAAAAAGTTGGTCCTTTCATGTAGGAGCAGTCTTTTAGAGCCTTCGTAGGTACATAAAATGTTTGACAATATAATTAAATCTAACATATTTAACTGATGTTCAATTATACCGATAATGGAAAAATCAGAGGAAATTTGAATTTTTCGTTTCTCAATGAAGGTGAGTTAAATTTTTATCTGCATAAACAGCTCAAAGGGAACACTAAAATAGGATGTCAATTTAAGTATGGAAGTATAGATTATTAATGTAGCTTGTGATTTTCTTATTAAGGAATCTGATCTTTTTTTATTCCTTTTTCCAGAGATATTTGGAAAATTCTGTTAAGTCACCTCATATTAAAACACTCAAAGCAATAATTTATGTACAGAAATGTCTCAATCATTACATTTTAATGTCTTATATTCATTTTTGTATACGCTTATAGAAATAAATTCCAATAAAATTTTATTTTTGCTAATCACTTTTAAAAAAATCATTGCTTTTTAATTCTTTTGTGCTTAAATAATATATTACAAGAATTTAATGGTTTTCTGACAAAAAAAATTTAAGCATTAAATAAATGGGTCTTTCAACATACTTTTTAAGTAAACTTGAAAACTTTATGTGTTTTACATTTATACTTTTTCTTCGTTTGATGCATAGTTAGAATTGAAGAAAACAATGCATTTTTTTTGGGACAAAAACTTTGAAAAATGTTGAGTATAAATTTTTGCATCAGCTGGAGATTTAACATTAAGGAGTTGAAACTTGCACAAGTCAAAAATATTTAAACTGTTTGTTACGAAATTTTGAATTTGGTCCAATTCATATCGAAATCAGAGAGATGAATAGAAGTATGTATTCTTAATGATAAAGGTTTCAGCAAAATTCAATGAACATGTTGAGAATAATTTAATATATTTTTCTTCCTCCAGTTCAATTTCCTGAGAAATCAATTCCGTCCAGATACATTAAGAATTGAAAAAGTAATGAAGATGCTTTATTTTGTTTTTAACGACTATGCATCTTAAATAATTAAAAATGCATTGAATTATATTTATTTATTTCACGTTTAAATATGTGTGATTGCTACTTATAAATGTTTTTTTCTTCATAAAGGCTATTTGTCTTAGAAAATTCTGGCTATATTTACTGAAGCACGTATTGAAATGATCAAAATCACTGCAGGTGTATAGAAATGAAATAACCTTTAAAATCCAAAAGTAATTTATTTTTATTTAATATATGAAATAAAATACTAAGAATCTAGCATTCTTTTAAATTCATCTGAATTATTTGACTCTCGAGATCTCTGTGAGGACAGATTCACCCGACTGCTGCTTTCAAATAAAAGAAAATATTTTAAATATTTTCGCACATTTTCAATTTATTTATTTTAAAAATAAATACATAATTTTTTAAACATTGTTTTCACTTGAACATTTTTGAATGAAGTATGAATCGGGAGCTAATGTATAGAGATACTATTAATTTTGTCAAGATTAAAAAATGCTATAAATAATAAGATAAAATCAATGTAAGAAGAAAAATAAAAAAGTAATAAAATAAATATTATAAGAAAAAAATCTGAATGTGTAGTATAAGCTATTAATATTATTTTTTCAATATTCTTTTTATCTTTTAACACGAGTTAACGGAAAAATAGAGGGGACAAGTATAGCAATTTCTAATTAAATATTATCCAGTTCAGAATTTTCATTAAATGTATTAATTAGTTTCATTCAGTTTCATTTTTAGTGTATTATTACTCTTGTAGTAAATTCTGCGTTCTGTGTAAATGTAAAATAAAAGTAATTCTGTCACATATGAATATTTAAAACTGACACAGAAATCGTATCTATATATGACCTTTTAAATCATACGATTAATTAGAAAACATATAATCGATGACCCACAAAGAAATTTCGGATCATACGTGTGTTTTGCATAAGTGCCTTATTACCTTTATATTTTCAGAAAAAAAATTAATTTTACCTCTTCCTAACTTTTCTTCTATTTATATATTTTACTCCTTCGTTTAAATACATGCAGATGAAACTGTTTAATTTCAATAGTGTGCTCTAATGCATGAGAATTGTGCATGGTTGTGTAAGATTTCAAGAGTAATAATTTAATTTAAAATATTTATTCACACGAGTCTGTCAAAATTTACAAGATAACACAATAAAAGAAGTTTATAAAACAGAGGTAAGTAACAACCTAGAAATTGACCACTTTGAAGTTTGAATGGAGTCTCTAAAGATGTCTATCTCTCTTTCTCGTTATTCAATTCCTACTATTAGCTCACACTCTCTATATATTTATCTTCGTGGAATTTTCAATGGTAATAAATACATTTTAAAGCACTCCATTGAGCTGAAATTTTATGTACAAGATTATTTCGGATGACAATACAGTATAATTTAATTATAATTATAAAAATTGATTGATTAAAACTAATTATTTAAAGAATTCCAAATACAGCCACATATTGGCTTCCTATTTGACAACAGCGACCATTTTGGCGACTTGTGTCAAAACTTAAAAAGGTTTTTTCTCACGTTTTAAAGCATTCATTTGAACAGAAATTTTATATACACGATTGTTTTGGATGGCAATACCATACTTCAATGACAATTAATGTATATTAATTGCCATTTAATGTTGTGATTCTGTCCTATGTATAGAGCTGCGGTACCCCAGTGGTCAAGGCAACGGATCATTGCATTCATGTCATGAATTCGAGCCCAGTACCAGTAAAGACCCGCCGTGTAGGGCAGCGATGCACGTTAAATCTGTCAAGAACTGAAACGTCCTCCCGTGGTGTGGTAGTTAGGAGAGAGGGGTGCCAGCTCAGATGTCGTCCATGTCACTTCACCATGGTTCAAAATTACGTGGTCCGTCACCATCGTGTAGCTGAACAGTGTGACGTTAATATTCACTCACTCACTCACTGTCCTATGTATATACATATTTTTATTAGTTGTAACTATTTAATAAAAAGTAGTTACTAAATAAAAGTTTTCTTTGTAGGAATTGACTTAATTTTTTTATATGACTTGTTTCTTTTTTATCCTTTCTTAAAAGTCTCACGAAGAGTTGAGTTTTAAGTACAATCGATAGATTGCTACTTTGTGAGTGTTTAGCTGTGAGAACAGTGTCGTCTGAAAGGGTTTTGCTAAATTACTTAATTATTTATGAGGTCTATAACGTCCATATAAAGTTTCTCTTTTTTTTCAGGAACCTGATTGACCATATTAAAAGAATTTTATAAATATTTATATATATAATGAAGCATCCCCTTATAAGGGTGAAATGAGAAGTTTTACAGCAGGAGAGAGAGAGAGTAAGCATAAAAATTACAGAATGTTATTCAATTCTTCTATTGAAGTTACATATTATCACCATTTAGGTACAATATGTATTAAATTTTTTGTCTTTGTTTTGAATTTCATTTTAGAACTTTCTGTTTTTGATGTGCTCTATGTCCTACTTTAAAAAATTTAAATTATATGTTATTGTTGAATTATCTTTAAAATGCTTGTAAAGAAATAAATGAATAAATTTTTCATGTTTCTTAATGCATTGATTTTTTACCATTAATTTATAATGCATTTAATTAAGGATTAATGGCCTCCCTTGCAATAACATTGGCCTTTGAAATTTATATATATATATATATATATATATATATATATATATGTAGGAATGGATATGCACATATTGTATCCCTCCTATATTCCTTAATGACGTAATGCCATGAGAGCGCCACCTATCTGACAAGGCGGTTCGAGGATAACGAGTAAACTAGACTCGAATAGAACGATTGCGCGGGAGACGACTGAGAGAGACGACGGCGAGGAGACGATGACGAGGGCGCAGGAACGAAACGCCTCGTAGAATCCAATGATCTAATGATATTTCGATTATTTTTTACTAACTTTTAGCCCTCCCTTGTAAATAATTCCCCTTAATATAAATGTATATTTAACTCAATCTGGCCGTTGTCACTCTCTATATGGGGCTCGGCCTTTCCTTAACTTAAAATCCCCTGGAAAACCGAAGCAAAAGGACGAAGACGATGTAAGAAAAGTGAATCTGTTCAATGTGTTCTTCCATGTGTGTTCGATCATTTTCTTCAATTTCAAGTGCATTTATTCTACAACGTGTATTTGACGATTTTTTTCCATTTCAAGTGCATTTATTCTTCAAAGTTTTTTGTGATTTGACGCTTTCATTCAATTTTAAGTGTTGTGTGAAAATTCACGATTGTGAAGATGTTTATTCGATAATTTTGCCGATATCAAGATTTTCTTCAACACTATTATACATTTATGAAAGTAATATTCAACAAGCAAGACGTTGTGTGCAAAGGTTTACCGTGAGTTTTTATTTCCATTCTTTTTTTCAAACTGTCAGTGATTGTGAAAATATATTTTGAAACTGCTCATGTGACTGTGATACGATATTTTTTAAACTTGTACAACTGCTACTAGTGCCATTTTATTCTAGAGTTTTATTCTTTCATAGCGTATTATTTTTTTTTCTATGTTGAAATATTTTACTCATATATCATTTTAAGTGATCTGCAAAAATTTGTATAGTTTACGTATTTTGGTTCAATTTAAGGGATTTATTATGTCTTATTTAACACTGAATGATATCCCAGTTATTGCGCAAGCATTGAAATTTGGCAATACTCAAAATGTAAAATTATTGTATTCTGTTATTTTTAACGATCATCCATTCAGTAGGACCTCTAGAGAACAATTGCGAAAATTTACGGGTTTCGCACCAGATTTTGATATTGAGGACAACTCCGCCGTTATTTTAAAAAAATTAAACCTACCCGACTTAATCTGCTTAGCTAATTTTTACAACTAGAAACAAATGGAACTGCCGAAGAATTTGTAATAATATTTTACTTTCACTAGCTGATTTATCCACTTTTCATAATAAATTAAATACACGAGGTGTAGACGATTGCCCCTCGCGGAATGCAGAAAATTCGTTTGCTTCCCTCCCCCACTTTCTACAGACAGGAAATCGGCTGACGCCTTTACCCAAATTGAAGAGTCAGTAGTTCCCTCTATTTCGAAAAACGATTTATCGTGGCTTTTTGTTAAAGATTTACTTCAAACTCTTCGTAATTTCAGTGCAGATGACTCATACACAATCAAATTTTTTTTCTGATGTGGAAGAAAATATAAATGTTTGCCCAATAACCGAACAACAAAAAATTATTTTTGTAAAACAGCTTTTGACAGGAACTGCAAAATTATTTATTCAATCTCAGCGTGGTCTAAACTCTTACAGTTTTATAAAAACACTACTTATTCAGGAATTAGAAAAAAATTAAATCAAGCTCAATTGCATAGGGAATTACAAAATAGAAAAATGCGGCCTAATGAAACGATATTCCAATATTTAGTCACTATTCGGGAATTAGCGAATCGAGGTCAAGGATTTCTCGACGAAACTTCAATTATGGAATATTGCATTAATGGAATCCCCGATTCTCCTTCAAATAAGCTAATATTATATGGATGTACAACAATTCAGGAATTTAAAGAAAAATTAGGAATTTATATATGACAAGATATTTCGAAATAAAAGCAAAAATCGCTCTTCTTATGATACGTTGCGTAATCCAAACTTTAGTAGCCCCCGCCGTGATGTTGAAAGTACATTTCATAACCATCGATATGATAGACATCCAAAATTCAATGCACCAAAGCCTAATTCAAAATTTGAGAATAAAAATTTTAGCGATAGGAATCACGTAACTTGTTTTAATTGTTCGGGATCCTGTCATATTTCTAAATTTTGCCCAGATAAACATCGTGGTCCAAAGTTTATATTATGCGAAAATTTTGGACATAAATCTGATGCTTGTCCTCAAAAAAATATCCCTTCTTCTAATAATGTTTATGAAATTACCCCATTAACTACTATGTGTAAAGAAGTTAAAATTTTATCTAAAAAAATATTATCTTTAGTTGATAGCGGAAGTCAAGTAACCTTAATGAAATAAAGTGTATGGAATCAATTAGGCTCCCCTTCTTTAATAAATAGTGGCAATATACTAACTGGTTTTGGCCTTTCAAAAACTCATGTAATCGGTTCATTCAACTCAACTGTTTCAATTGACAACCAAGACTTTCCTGTTAAAATTAATGTTGTTCCCAACCACTCAATGAACTTTGATATTATTATTGGTTGTAATGTAATTAAACAAGCTAATTTTACTATCACCCCTGATAGTGTTATGTTTTCTAAGCCACAAATTGAAGTATCAGACGCTTCTCCACAACCATTTGTTTTCGCAATTACTGACGACATTCCTAAATTTGATATTGGCTCTGAAATTCCAAAACAAACTCGTAATGATGTTGAGGCATTACTCGTACTTTATGGGCCGAATAAAATTAAAACGACGGATATTGAGTTAAGCATTACCGTGACGGACGACAAGCCAATTTATCATTCTCCAAGACGGTTACCTTTTACTGAACGTGATATAGTAGATAAACAAATAGATGAATGGACACAAAATGGTATTATTGAACCATTTTCATCTGCTTATGCTAGCCAAGTTCTAGTAGTCCGCAAAAAAGACGGCATTTCACGAGTCGCATTGATTTTCGAAAATTAAATCGTGTGTTAGTTAAGGATCACTATCCTCTGCCCCTCATTGAGGATATTTTAGATAAACTTCAGGATACTAGAGTTTTCAGTACCATTGATTTACTTAATGGTTTTTTCCATGTGCCTGTTAACAAACAGAGTCGCCCATGTACTCCTTTGTAACACAAAATGGTCAATTTCAGTTCCTTAGAATGCCTTTCGGACTCTCTACATGCCCTTCAACGTTTCAACAATTTATCAATACAGTTTTTCGTTATTTGGTTGTTCAAGGAATTGTTCTCCCTTACAAGGATGATATAGTTATCCTTGCTAAAAATGAATCTGAGGCTATTGATAGACCCATTACGGATTGGAAATAAATTTTGATAAATGTCAATTTCTGCATAGGAAAATTGAATTTTTAGACCATATTATTGAAAATAATAAACTTTTTCCTTCCCCTTCTAAAAATAAATCAGTTGTCTATTTCCCCGAACCAAAAACAACTAAATAAGTTCAACGCTTTTTAGGTCTTACTGGATATTTTCGTAAATTTATCCCTGCTTATTTTGTAATTGCTAAGCCACTTAGTGATATTTTATGTAAAGATACTCCTTTCAATTTTGATGTAAAACAAAAAGCTTTCTTTGACGAGTTAAAAAGTTTGCTCAGTCAGAAACCTGTCTTAGGTATATATCGACAAAATTGTGAAACTGAAATACATACTGATGCATCAATCGACGGACTTGCTGCTGTTTTATTAAAAAGATCTCTCGATGATAATTCCTTACATCTTATATATTACATGTCTAGAAAAACGTCCGAAACGGAGAGAAAATATACCAGCTACGAACTCGAAGTTTTAGCAATCATAGAAGCTCTCAGAAAATTTAAAGTGTACATTTTAGGAATGCCTTTCAAAATAATTACTGATTGTAATGCATTTACAAAAACTATGAGTAAGAAAGATCTAAACACACGAATCACGCGTTGGGCCTTGAATTTACAAGATTATGATTACACCATTTTACATTGCTCTGGCTCACAAATGGCCCATGTCGACGCTTTAAGTAGAATACAGGTTTTAACAAATCAGTGTACTGATTCTATGGTGCATAGGATAAAAGAATCTCAAGAACTGGACCCACATATTCTTTCCATAAAAGCACTTCTTCAAAATGGTCCATATGATAACTATTGTGTTAAAAATAATATGCTATATAAATTTATTGACGGTGTCGAAATCCTTGTTATTCCCGACGAGATGCAGCATCACTTTATCAAAAATGCTCACGACAAAGGACATTTTTCATTTATTTGAACTCTAGAACATATAAAAAGTAAATATTTTATACCACAACTTCAATCCAAAATTGAAAGATATATTTCTAATTGTGTAACATGTAATTTGAAAAATAAAAAGTCTGGTAAACAAGAAGGATTTCTCCATCCTCTTGTCAAAGATGATATACCTCTAAATATATACCATATCGATCATCTTGGCCCTCTAGCAACATCAAGAAAAAACTACAAATTGATTTTAGCTGTCATTGACTCTTTCACTAAATTTGTTTGGTTATACCCCACAAAAACTACATCTACTTCTGAGGTAATAAAAAAATAAGACATTCAAAAAACTACATTTGGAAATCCTCGTTTTCTTATCACTGATCATGGAACTACTTTCACTTCTGACGAATTCCACACTTATTGTTCGGAAGAAAAAATTACACTTCATCATATTACTAAAGGTTTGCCACGTGCTAATGGTCAAGTAGAACGCATTAATCGAACAATTATTCATGTCTTATCTAAGATATCAGAAGACGATCCCACGAAATGGTTCAAACATGTTCCTTTACTACAAGAAGTCATAAACGCAACAATCCAACGAAGCATTAACACCACTTCTTTTGAATTACTCTTTGGAATACAAATCAATAACAAGACTGATTTGCGCATTCAACAACTAATCGACGAACAACTACAACTCGAATTTAATGAAAACAGAAAACTCCTACGTAAAGTGGCAAAAGCGCAAATAATTAAAGTGCAAAATGAAAACAAAAAGTCATTAATCTTCGACGAAAGTCTCCTTATTTTTATAGTGTTAAGGACTTAGTTTCGATTAAAAAAACGCAACCTGGACAAAAACTCTGCAATAAATTTATCGGTCCATATAAAATTACACAAGTAAAACCTAACGATACCTAGAACGTCGAAAAATGTGGAAATTTTGATGGCCCAACCAAAACAAGTACTTGTGCGGAATACTTGAAACCATGGCCAAACAAATGAATGTTACATTACAAACGAAAACTTTTACATTAACATTTTTTTGACATTATTACCATACTCAAGATTACTTTGTATTCTTTGTCTTCTTTCCATCTGTATACCTATTTTATTTTTTTATTCTTTATTATTAGTTTTGATTTTCTGATACATATTTGTCTGTTTTAATAATTTTTTTATTTGTAAGTTTATTTCCTCTAGCTTTTCAGTTTTATTTCATGAAATTTCGAAATACACTGTATTTTATATGCGATTACTAATGCTTGGTCATGATGGCCGATGTAGGAATGGATGTGCACATATTGTATCCCTCCTATATTCCTTAATGACGTAATGCCATGAGAGCACCTCCTATCTGACAAGGCGGTTCGAGGATAACGAGTAAACTAGACGTGAATAGAACGATTGCGCGGGAGACGACTGAGAGAGACGACGGCGAGGAAACGATGACGAGAGCGCAGGAACGAAACGCCTCGTAGAATCCAACGATCTAATGATGCTTCGATTACTTTTTACTAACTTTTAGCCCTCCCTTGTAAATAATTCCCCTTAATAAATGTATATTTAACTCAATCTGGCCATTGTCACTCTCTCTCTCTCTATATATATATATTTGATCTTAGGATCACAAAATTGAAGTAAAGTAAGTTGAAGTAGAAGTTTTCAAATATTTTTAAATGGAATAGAAGTTCTTTATTTTATATTTAATTATAAATATCTATTTACTCTACTCTCTCTTTTATTTTTATGAAACTCTTTCGATGAAAGTTGAAATTTTGAGCTCATTGTTACTAAAGAGTGTCTTCATCTTTCTTTGTTAAAAATGTATTAAATTCATTTGATCATATTTCGTACTTAGCAGTGGTGTGAACACTTTCGACGGATAATGGATCATTAACTTCTGGGGACAAGAAATAAACATCGTTGGGGAACCTACTCAATTAACTGAAATTGATTTTTTAACACTTTCTTTTAAATTTGGACTATTAAAGGCATCAATCATTTGGTAGTTTTTTTTTTTGCTTTATTAATATACTTAGATATTGAAGTTTTCTTTCTTGTTATAATAAAAAAATAGGAACCAGGAGGGATTTTTAAGTAAATATATATATATCAAACGTAAATCAAGAATGTTAATTATTATTTTCGGTAATATTACTTTCAGCAAAAGGATCACATACTTTTTTAGATCGAGAATAAAGAGAGAGAAGTAAAGACAATTACTTTTAGATTAAATAGCTCTCTCTTGTAATGTGTATTTATTTTTCATGCATTAATGGCATTTAAAAAGAAATTCTTCTATATATTTCTACATTGTATGAATTCATTTATTTATTAACTTCATTTTTTCTACAAATCAAAATTTATGGCAAAAATGGCGGAAATTTTAACTTTTTAATCCTCATTATTATGATATGCTTATTTTTAGTCATAAATTCTGGTTTAAAATGCTTCTGTAAAAACTAATTCAGTCTTAATTTTTCTTTAAAAAATATTTGATTTAAATTGCTTTTCCTTTCTAACATTTTTATCTGTAAGGATGTCATTTGATTGATTATTGAACTGCTCTACAATGCTACGAAAACTATGTATAAATTCACCTATGTGCTCAGGTATAAGAAAGAAGTGCAAAAAAAAATATGTTTCATGATATTAGGTTATACATCATAACTGTGTGATATTTTTTTGCATGCATAGGACAGAAATATGCATTTTGTATTTTTATAAGCTGTTATGCAAATAGAAAGAAACGCGGAAGAGTCATCTCAGTTAAATTGAATGCGAGCTATTAATAACATTTGAACTGTGATTGTCTAAACATGTAATAACTGCTGGGTAATAAGCAATTAATAAAGATAATATTATTACAAATTATTGATAATTGTATCTCGTTATTAATAATTTTTGTACGGAATAATTTTAAATGCTATTGTAATTTTTAGGGAAAAATGAAAATGAACTGCAAGATATGGAGGACGGTAATTAAAGTATTATATTACCGAGTACAAATGAATGATTGTTATCGAAAAATAAGAAATAAACACATCTTTATTGTTAAAGTAGAAAGAATAATTTTCCATGTATTTACTGAATAAACATGAATTTTAACAATAAAAGTAATTCCCATCAGAAATTAAATGATCTGCAGATGAACATTCTTTTTACTCTAATTTTGGGGGAAAGAGTTTTGTGAACGTTTAAAAAGACATTAAAAAAACAAGGGAAAAGACATATATTAGTCTGCACTGATTTTTGTAGCAGTCGGTAAAAATTATACGTTAAAAATTTGTTACGCACTAAACACTACTTACTAATAAATCATGATACCAACCATTCATCTTCACAAAAAGTTGACGTATTTTTAATTTAATTTGTATATGGTTACGCTTTAATTGAACTTTTAAATACAATTTCAATGTATTTAAGAAAAAAATTCGTGGAATTAAAAAAATAATGTTTTAAATTATTCCAGTTAGTTTTTATTAGAATAAAAATATATTGCATTTTAATTAATAACCACAGCTCATTGAATGTGCAATACGCAATTACCACATTCCGACCTCGATCATCCTATAAATTTTTGATAAACTTAATTACAAAATAAAATAGAATTCCAAAACTCTTTAAAAATAAGATTAATGTTAAATTATAACCTTGAATGCTCAAAAAAATTCCATAATAAAAGCAATATGTGTGTCACCCATGATAAATAGTGGTTTAAGTATTACTGACGTTAATACTAGTTTAAATAAATCCATGAAAACAATAGTCTCTATTTTGCCTATGATAGCACTAGTTGAAATATTTCACGACGATTACAGGTTCAAGTAGAGGTGAACAATTCGAATGTCTGAGCTAATTATCGGAAAAATATTCCCTTAAATTAAACTTGTGTGTGTGGTCCAATTATTTTAAATTTTAGTACAGTAAAAGAGAAACATTCAGGTAATTCTCTGGAGTAATTTTAAGACCTTTTGTCGTTAAAACTTCTTTAATTATTCTATAAAAGCAAGGACTATATAAAAACATTAGATATACAATGATATCAAAGTTCCAAAAGGAATCAGTACAACCCCAAAAAATCGTAAAATATTCATATTCATATCGACAAAGCAAAAGTATCCAGAACACGTGCTTCTGCTTGCATATAAGCTTACGAATTTATAGAGTTAACTCCAAAATTTGCATTACTTGTCCCTACCTGGTTCCGGATTCCATTTCAAAATAAAAGTATTAAAAATGAAAAGTATTCTTGAAACATATTCGACTATAACAAACATAAAACTACATCAAAAGGTAAAAAAAAATATTAATTAAATGTCTCCTGAAAGAATTCGTACTTTGTATACCTGTCCTCTAAGTTAGTTTAAACGACAATTCTTATTCACAAACCAGACTGTGAAGTAAGACACCAGTCATTAAGGAATATAGGGCACATAAGTCTAGAGAAAACACGTGCTCTCCGTCCAATCCCAAAGAATCATATATTTAAAGTCTAGTTCATTTCTTACCGATAGAGAAAAAGTCTCGTCCGCCACGACCTTCGTTGTCTTTTCAGTTCCCGAGGGCGAAGGTCCAAATCAGAGGAAGATGAATTATCCAGTCAGAGAGTTACTCCAAGCTTGGACTCAGAGAAATAAAAACTGGAGATCCCCTTCAAGGAAGTTAAGTCATTGCGTTTTCATTTGGCACAGAAAGAACGGAACGATATGACCCGTAGTTTAACTTAGGCAAATTTTTTTGTACTGTTTATTTGTAGTATCGATTTGTCGCTTTTCTCTAGTACTTTCGAGCTTTTGATTAAAATGAAGCAACTTAAAGATTTTTGAAGAAATCATATTCTAAAAATTATTTGTTTAAGCATTATTTTACATTAAAATGATTATATAATAATTAAAATGATTATTTTACATTAAAATGATTATATAATAATTAAAATGATTATTTTACATTAAAATGATTATATAATACATTAAAATTATTTTACATTAAAATATTATATATAAAATATATATATATATATATATATATATATATATATATATATATATTGTCATTGCCAGTGCTTGTTTAAAATGGATTCTTATTTTATATCCATTATATTTAACAGAAGTATTTTATATTCCATAGAAATTTGCTCAGAGAAGTTGGCTTTACATTATATTGGTAAAACCCCACTTTTTCTTTTGAAAAAATAGTTCTAATTCTGCAATATTAATATATAGAAGTATGAAATTAAAAAATGCGGAATCTCTCTTTGTTTCCAAAATTTACATTATCTACTTAAAATTGATAGAATTTATAAAAAAAATTCTTTCAAAATGCTGCTACCAGTACTGCCAAAAATAAATCATGCAGGATGCTTATAAAATCTCACTGTGTCTCGGACTTTCCTCCTGCTATTGCTGTGAATGAGTTTAGATTATTGACTGGACATGACTGCTTTTGTGTTCATTTGTATTGTTTAAATCTGACTTGGAGAGCTCGTTGCCTAATGACCTGATAGTCAATGGCCAGGAATTTGATAAATAAAGATTATAGTTTATATTATATATTTTAATCTTTATTATTTCAATTACTTATCTCTCTGAAAAAGAGTACATTACAAATTATATATGAATATATACACCGAGGAGCCAAAACATTATGAACACTTACACAATAGCATGTTACACCACTTTATGACTGTAAAACAGCTGCTATTCATTTTGATATGCATGCTACAAGTTCTTGTTAGATGACTTGAGACCGGTTGGGCCAATTGTCCAAGTAGTGGTCACTCAATGTCGAGGTATTCCGACATGAAGATGTTTGAACTCTGAGCGGCCTCTCTATAAGAAAAAAAATGTGCCATATCAAATTAAGATCTGCTAAGTTTAGTAGACAGCATATTAATTGGAATTCATCTTTATACTCCTCTAACCTTTTATTCAATTCCAGCCTTTTAACATGGAATGCGGTATTCCTGCCAGATTCCATTTCCACTTGGGAAAATAGATGCCATATAAAGCCTCAAATGATCCGCAATAAATCTCAGATAGTCTAATAAAGAGTGTTTTTTTTCCAGGTATAGAAGTTTAAGTTGGCATTACTTTCCAAGATGGCAACCGATTTAACAGCTTTCAAGTGATTTATTCCCAGCTTGTTTTGGCAATTCATCAAAACGATCATCAAGCAAGGCGTAGATTCGTCGAATGGGCCCAAAACGAGATTGCCATTGTTCCCGATTTTCATAAACGAAATTTGTTTAGCGATGAAGCGCACTTCTGGTTGAATGGCTACGTCTACAAAGAAAACTGCCGAATTTGGAGGGTAGCTAATCCACAAGTGTATGTCGAAACACCGTTAAATCCAGAAAAACTGACTGCTTGGTGTGCTTTATGGGCTGGTGGAATCATTGGTCCGTACTTCTTCAAAAACGATGAAGGCCACAACGTTACAGTCAATGGTGATCGGTATAGAGCCATGATTACTAACTTTTTCATTCCTGAATTGAACAATCACGATGTCCAGGAGCTGGGGTTCCAACAAAACGGCGGAACATGTCACACAGCTCGTGCCACAATCGATTTATTGAAAGACACGTTTGGTGACCGCCTAATTTCACGTTTTGGACCTGTGAATTGGCCTCCAAGATCTTGTGATTTAACACCGCTAGACTATTTTCTGTGGGGCTATGTAAAGTCATTGGTCTATGCGGATAAGCCACAAACACTTGACCATTTGGAAGACAACATTCGCCGTGTTATTGCCGATATACGGCCACAAATGTTGAAAAAAGTCATCGAAAATTGGACGTCCAGATTGGACTACATCCGAGCCAGCCGTGGCAGTCATATGCCAGAAATCATATTTAAAATGTAATGACACAAGATTATCTTTCGAATAAAAAAAATTCATGTCAATCGAATAATACATCGTTGTTTTATTGCAATTTAAAGTTCTATACCTCTAAAAAACACTATTTACTTACATTGTCTCTTCTACCAGAACTAAGGGTCTCAGAGTAACCCAAGAAGAAAGTCCTCCAAAATGTAATACCACCATCACGAGTATGTGGACATGGAGAGAACTGCTCGACTGTAGAAGGCGGCACGCCCTGACATAATCATTGACGTGATGAATGAGAAATCATGATTAATCTAAGCAGGAAACTTATTTCCACTTATTTATGGTCAAGTGCCAATGTTTCTGAGCCCACTCTAGACATAGTTGGAAATGACACCTAGTCAACAGAGGCCCACGAGTGAGGCGTCTACTGCCCAGTCCCATATCCAACAGTGTCCGTTGAACTGTATTTTCCGAAGCACCAGCTCATGGACCTGCTTTGCATTGGGTGGTGAGCCACTGTCTGGTGCCTATTTCGCTTTACCAAGCAGAACAATTTCCTTTGATGACGGGTGAATGTCTAACAGTTAGATGTCTACTTCTGGCTTCACCATTATTCATCCACTTTGAATTAATATTAAAAACAACAGAACATGAAATACCTACCAATCATGCTGTTCCTGAGATACTCGTTCCGAATCTTGGAGCAATTACAGTTTGCCCTCTTTCAAATTCGCTTAGATCAGCCACTTTTTAACTCACTCGCAAAAACAAGTGAAAGAATGATAGCTTACCTTTTCCAATAACATTTGGATGTCATTCTCTCTTAATCACGGGACTTCCATATCATCCAGACGAGTCCTTTGAAAAATGTGGATTTGTTCATAAAGTTTTGACTCAACAGTGTGCAGGGAAATGTCAAAAAAAATTAGGTATTTCATTAAATCCCAAATGAACAGAATCAATTCACGGAAGATGTTAAAATAAAAACTCAGAAAGGTGATTTGCCTAAGGGAAGTAAGTGATTTGATCAAATCCTTAATTTGTTTCAGTGAAATGATGAGATAATATTGCAAAATTTTTAAAAGTGTTTATTTGGCACAAATACGGTGCATTATTAAAAGTAGAGTAAGTAATACACCAATAATCATTGAATTAAAAAATATTTATTTGAAATTAACAAAATAATTAGACAATTAGGCAGGTATTTTAAATTTTTTTCTTAAAAAAAGGATATTTGTTGTAGAATTTCAAACATATTTTTATTGTGAATATCTATATAAATAAAAATGAATGTTTGTGTGTGTGCCTCTTATGCTGCTGTAGGTACTTGATAAAATAGAAAAGATAGATAGATAACAATAATAAAAATGCGTGCAACCTTTCTCGCGTAGTGTTTGGGTGTTACTAGGTGCACGAGCGCCACGTCAAAAGGCCGGTGCTGCCTGGCAAGGAAGAGGAGAGAGCGAAAAATGCTCTGCAAATGCTCGCTGGTTCATTTCATCATTTCACTAAAATAGTTCAAGAATTTGATCAATTCTCTTACAACAGGGAAATAACCTCAACGAGACTTTATTTTAACATCTTCTGTGTATTGATCATCTCCCTTAGAGATTTGATAAAATCCCTAATTACGAAATTTCCTTGTGACATATACACTGCAAATAAAAAATCTGAAAACAGCAGGAAAGGAAAGAAAAAGGAAGAAAAATAATACATTTGTATAAGGGAAATTGAAATCAGACCTCTGCGAGTTAAGACTTTAACAAATGGGGTTTAACTAATCTAAGGATACAAATATTTTTCCTTTGTGACTCGGTAGGCGAACACAGAAACTTTTAGTTAATAAAAATAGTGATAAAATTAATAATTATAAAAAATTTATCGATAATTTCATAGATCATGATTATCACATTAATTTCATTTTGCATATGATTATTTTGTTTGATATTTTTTAATTCAGAATTTGCTACTTATACATTGTTTTATTATTCACGTCTTTCCTTCCCAATAAAATATTTCATTAAATTTGTGTAAGGTTTTCATGTTTTCTTACTAATATTTGAAATGAGGTTTTTGAGTATTTTTGAACATTTTCTAGCTTGTGTGCTTTACTTTCGTTACCAAATTTAGTGGGCTCTAGTTGATGAACTAACTTAAAACATTTTTGATTTTTAGGTTTCTCTCTTTTGTAGTTTTCATTTTTTATGACTTTTTTCCCTTTGGGATACTTGTTGGGATGCAGTGTGTTTTATATTTTCAGAAATTATTTTTGTTTTTACAATTTAATTTTTCATACACTATTATCTCTGCCCTTTTAATAGGCAAATAGAGATGAATGTTAACAATGTTTAAATCTACAATCTCCGCTCCTAAGACAAAGAATTCATTAATATATTGCTATGGTTAATTAACTATAAACTATACAATCTTGGTGCAATTGGTATTGTTAAACTTTATGTTTGTTTTATAAGATTTTGGGGTATGATTTTTGATTTTATGCATGTACATGTAATTATTGTTTCCTATTGATTCCTTCAATTTAAGTTGAAGCTTGTCTTTCATTAAAGCAATGATTCCTTTAGTTAACAGCTAGTAATTAAGTAATTATAGACATTACTTACAGCCAGTGCGTATCTATCTTAATATTTCTGTTTCAGATTGAATAGCATTTTACTTATATTTTTGTTTAAAAAATAAAATTTCTCATAGAGTTAAGTGCTATTTTAAAGAGGTATAAAGAGGTATATATAACTTATTGAAATATAAAATAAAGGAAAATGTCCATTGTACAAATTAGTTATTTCAAACGATCCCTCAATTATTAAAGGAAAGGTACATTATTGAGACGCTTAGTCAAGAAAAAGAAAATATTCTATCAAGAAATCTAATTTCCGTTAGTAATATCGTTTACCAGTAGAATGAAGACAAAAAAAGTTTATTCTCCTTTTCTTTCATAGTTTTTAAGAATGTCTTTCGCTTTTAAGAAGTTCTAATCTGACACTTTGACAAGAAACTGAAATATCTTAATTGAATTTCCCTCTTCCGATTTTCACTTTTAAAATTAGTCCTTTCACATATAGTTTATCATGATCCCATTTATATAGATTCTATTCACCATGCTTTTTTTAAAAAAGACTCTTTCTTTTTAAATCACCTCCTGAGTTTTTTTTTAATGAGTGTCGCATTCTTTTGAAATAAAATCTTAAATCCTTAGCTACCAAAATAGGAGACGAAAATTCAAAGTATCGCCTAATTAAGTTCTTAAAGGTACTTCAAAAGTATAAAATATGCTTTATGAGAATCCCCCCCGCCAAAAAAAATATTAATTATTTTATTCGGTTCTTCTAAGTATTGTGTTACTTTTTATCTACAAAGTATCTGATAAAGGAAAACAACTATTGTTCCTGAAGATTAATGGATGGTGTATGATTTTTAAACACAATGCTTCTCTGAAAATTTCCTTCTAGAAGTATTTAATTACAAACTATGAGACAACATAAGCAAATAATATCTTGGGTATCTTCAATTGTACCAAAATGAATTTTGATAAATGTGAATTAACTCTTTATTGCCTTCCTTTTTTAAATGATATAATATTTTATCTCCATCGATTATATTTTACTGGTCTATAAATTTTACATATTTTTTAGCTTTCCTTATCTATTTGACTGCTTAAAAACTTTAAGCATTTTCCTTTCATTAAATACATAAAGTTTATATATACTATCTTCTATTTTTTGGTATTTCACTTTGTATGTTAAAAGTCTAAAATTTTTTGGGGAAAAAGCATAAAGTCTTATTGATTGAAATGTTTAAAATTGTAACTCTTAAAATTTCAAACAAAAGTGTGAGTGCTATTTCTACGGCTTCGTATATTAAATTATGACGGAATAGTATAACTAGCTTATCCATATTTCGTAACCGGTATTTAAATCATTCTCTTAATGCCTTATAAGAAGTACATGAAATTATCACCCCTCCCCTTTTTTTTTGGATTTATTTTCTTAGTAGAAAATATATAATGTGCAACCTTAAGTTTAGATATAAGTACACATATGAAATATCCCTGATTCATAAATAGGTTAAAACTGCTTAAATATATATGTGATATTCTATAAATAAAATTATTTATTCATTACTTATTTCATATATCTGGACACATTTAAATAATTTATAGTTTTCTTGTTTGCAGATAATTTTATAGAAATACTTTCAAAAGAAAAAAATAAAACGCTGAGCTGAATCTTGAATATAAATATTAATCTCTAAAATTAGTTTCGTATGAAAACACGAACATGAATGTTATAATTAAATCAATAATATGGCCATGGATATTAAATTTACATTTTTCATTTAATTTTTCTAACTGCTTAGAAGTAAATGTAGCTTTATTAATATGTCAACTATTTAATGTGTTCTAAAGTATTATGAATAAGTTCTGAAATGTGTAATTTTAGAAAAATAATTTTTGCAGTTAATAAAGAATGCTAACTAGTTAGAAAAATCAAATTTGAGCTTAATGGAGACCAACGTGTTTCATTAAAGTAATATTTTTGCCTAAGACATGCATTGATAACATGTAAGCCCTAGGCAAATACTAAAAATTTCTGAGATAGTAATATTACATTCCATAAAAAGGAATTTACAAGGGAATACTTAAATGATTTTGAAAAGAAACTTGATAAAGAGTAGGAACGTATTGAAGATATTGAATAAATGAATTATCATTCAACCGAAATTTTCAAGAAGATTCAGCCGAAATACAATGAGAAATTCACTAGTATGTTGAAAGTCCTAAAATTATAAATACGAAATATAAAAAAAAAAAAAATGGCAGACGAGATGCTTGAAACCATGAATTACATTTTAAACACACAGGTCATATATTTCAATGCAGGAATATATACACATTTAAATTAAAACTTTTATTTTTCAACCTGTTTAGTACGTATTTAGGAGATTTTCTGATTTCTGCTTAATGACTTAAGAAGAAAAATGTTTTTTTTTTGTTGAGCTTCCTTTCTTTTTCATTTAAATAAAGTGTTATTGTACTGAATAATTTTTTTCATACCATTTTACCATAAGTTGGAGGGATTCAACGCCAAAATTTCTTTTACGGGGTATTAAGCTTTTTTTAAAAAAATAAATTTGATATTTCTTATTAAAAAAAAGTTTTTTTGCAACACAAAGAAAAAAGAACTTCATTCAGAAATTTCCTTTCAATTTTTTTTGAGTCTTATATAAATTTAATTTTTTTATATAATTCTATTTAAAAACGTTTTACTTTCTCTTCTTTTCCTGAGTTCTTTTTTCATTTCTAGAGTATACAGTTTTTAGCCGAAATAAATTTTAAACAAATTTATTTTCATTTGCTTTTTAATTAATCCAATAAAAAATCCTTAATTAGGGCAATTTAGTAAATAAGGTAATAATTGTGTTTTAATGTATTCAACATATCCCTGCAGTCTTAGGGATGCTACATTTATTCCAGAAAGGAACTTTTTGTTTTTTGAAATGCTTCTAAACTGAGTTTATTTTACCTTTCTAACTGTTGTATGACATGAAATTTTATAGGTACCACAGAATTTGTGTTTGTATGCATCGTTAGAGCATTTATTTAGATTTATGCATGATGTCAACGTATTTTTGCTTTGACATTTATTTAAATTCACACTTTGAAATGTGAGCTGTCCTCTTTTTTGTATAATGTAAAACGGCCAGACACATTTCAGCATCATCACCAATAAAAGGCAATGCATTCTACAACTGTTCACTGATAAAAGCGGAATGCGCTTCGTTTAAATGCAGAACTTGCATGACAAACGCAGTCATCGCAGTCTTCCGAAATTCTCGTAAATATCTGCGATTGCAGTTACAGTGAACCGTTCAGAGAAGAAGCGACATAAAAAGAAAACTCGGATATCTAGTTCCTAAAAATAAATGAAAAATGTTCGCATTATTCACAACAAACAACGGCAGTAAAAGAAAGAACCTCACCGAATGTTGGTTGCAATAAAACTGCGGAGGACTGTGATAGATTCGCAGCTGCGGCGTTAATTATCAGTTTTCTGCCCGAATTGCGGAGTCAGGCTGCTGCTGACTGCCCGATTGTCCGGCAATTTGTCACCTCTGCCCGGAGACGCACTTAACAATACGATACTCAGAAGACTTTTACTTCTCTGCCGCTGATAGCGGCTCCGAGCGAACATTTTTGCTGGAAGATGTCGCTACTGAAACTTTCATTTTTGCTAATAGTAGAGAAAACTTTTAATTAGAGAGACCCGTATATTCTTTGCTTTATCTGCTGAATATATGTTTCTTTTTAAAAAAACCAAAGCGATAAATTTCTAATGGATGCTTTTGCTTATGAAGGGTTTGTTTTATTTAAAAAAATAAACCTGACTTTTTTTTTAACAGGAGAAGCATAGGGCTCAAACAATTTCTTCTATTTCGATGAATTTATTTTGTTTAAAGAAACAATATGTTTCTACTAGGAAAGATATATATAATAAATACTTTTGAATTCTTAGTAATTGAAATTTATTCATAAAATTCTGTGAAATTGTTTAGACATTCACAACTGTAGCGATATTTAAAGTAAAATATCTCCCAATTAAAGAAAAAAAAGGAACACAGACAGGTTTGCTAAGATAAAAAAAAAATCGTTCTCAGAAAAGTATCTTTCATCTATATATATGAAGGAGAAAAGCGACTGACTCACTGACAAATCACGATATCTCCGGCACTATTAAACCTACAGACCTGAAATTCAGTAGGCAGGTTCATTTCATGAAGTAGGTACCCGCTAAGAATGGATTTCACAAAGATCGAACCACAAGGGGCGTTATAGATAATTAGTTCCATTTTTAAACTATTAGACTTACAATCTTAAAGTTTGTTACTCAAATACTTTTAATGACGTAGAGATTCGCTACAAAATGGGTTTTTTTTGAGAAAATCGACTCCCAAGTGGCGATGCGGGGGCCTAAGGGGCATTTTACATAATTATTTCCATTTTTAAATTATTAGACGCACAGTCTTAAAATTTGATAAGCAGATTCTTTTCATGGAGTAGAGATCCGCTGCAAAATGCGATTTGGGAAAATTGACTTCCAAGGCGCAATGTGGGGATTAAGAAGTGTTTTGCGAAACTTCACATCTTATATTTGCTAAACTTATTAATTATTTTGAAAAAAAAAAATATATTTATAAAAAACTCAACGCGCGCGCGAAGGCTTATAATAATGCACCACCCGGCTAACAAGCAGCAAGTGAAACCGTGGAACAAGCAGAAAAAAAATCATACACAAATATTTCACTGTCTGTCTCCTCTATGTAAATTTTCCACCGTAGCACGCAGCAAAAGTAAATATTGTAAATTTTTATTGCGAGTTTTATGCATGCAATAAAAATTAACATTGCAGTTATTTCAATATGAAATAGATTTAAAGTAAATCCCACAATATAAGTTTATTGGTAAGCATGATTAATAATACAAAAATTTTAATAAAAAGAGATTTTCCTTTCATCTTCAGCACTTTTTTTATAAAAAAAAGCAACCAGTTCAATGAAAGTAGGAAATACTTATATATATACTGTAAGAAAATAAAAAAAATAACATGTGCAAAAAGAAAAATTGTTAAAGTTTTTCATAAGCTTAAGAACTGCACTCAAAATACATGAGTGTTAAACAATATTTAGAATAATTTAAAAAGAAAAA
Organism: Trichonephila clavipes; assembly: GCA_019973935.1. Taxonomy (NCBI): domain Eukaryota; kingdom Metazoa; phylum Arthropoda; class Arachnida; order Araneae; family Nephilidae; genus Trichonephila; species Trichonephila clavipes. Next base: position 392,384 of record BMAU01020376.1, read on the forward strand.
AGGTAATGCTATCATAAAAAACTAAAATAGAGTAGATTGTTGCTTAATACTTAATTCTTATTATATCCTGTCGTCTTCTCGGTTCATTTTACTAGATAAAGAAACATTTTTAATTAAAAATTTCATTCCAATTAATTGACATTTCTTGTATAAAAATTGCGTTTAATATTCTTTCATAGAATTTTGCTTCTTTTTGATATCAATGAAACTTCGAAAGTGAAAGAATGTCACACATCCAGATAATCTAATTAGCAAAGACACGTTTTCAATCTCACTTGATTACTATTAAATTATTCTGAAGAAATATTATTCTCCTTTTTCATTTTATAGAACTTTCTTCTCCGGAAAAACTTCACTTTACTTAAAATCTTCATGCATATCGGTTTAATCTTGAAATAAAAAAAATTTCAAACATTATTATTTGTTTTCCATGAATACATAGAAATCAAAGTATTATTCATGGCTAAAGTAAAGTTTCTGCTTTTTTAAAAAAGAAATAACTTTACACAAATATTAAACGTTATTTTCTTCGTTGAATTAATTGAATGCATTTATGTGAATTAAAAATAATATGTAATGCACTTCCAGATGAATATTTTGAGCAAATACGCTATTGTTCTATAAAAAAAAAGAAGAAAAGTCTTCTCTAACACTGGTTTACGAAAAGAGAAAAAAAATCAAATGAAAGTATTTTTCAATTCCTACAATTAGCTCACACTCTATTTATTTATGTTGGTGGAATTTTCAATCGTTAATAAAATACATTTTAAAGCTCTTAATTGAGCTGAAATTTTATATACATAATTATTTTGGATGACAATAAAATAACTTAATTATAATTAATAAAAATCAATTAATTAAAACTAATTATTTAAACAATTACAAATACAGACCAGTTGGAATCATTTTTGGCGACATAGCGACCCTTTTGGTGACCTGTGTCACAACTTGAAAAGGGTTTTTTCCCCTCACGTTTTAAAGAGGCCGCGGTAGCCGAGTGGTATAGGTATCGGATCGTGGCTTGCCTTGCCATGAGTTCGAGCCCAGTACCACTAAAGACCCGCCGTGTAGGGCAGCGATGCACGTTAAATATGTCGAGAGCTGAAATGTCCTCACGTTGGTGTGGTGTGGTAGTTAGGAGAAGGGGGCAGTTTAGGTGTCGTCCATGTCACTTGACCATGGTTCAAAATTACGTGGTCCGTTGCCAAAAGCCCTCGCGTAGCTGAGCAGTGCGACGTTAATATTCAATCAATCAATCACTCATGTTTTAAAGCATTCAGTTGAAATGAAATTTTATGTACACGATTGTTTTGGATGACAATACGATACATTAATGCTAACGAAAAAAAATTAAATTAAATGTTCTAAAATAAAATTTTTCCTTGTTGATCTAACTAGGAATCGATTTATAATTTTTTTTTTTTTTTATATATTGCTTGGGATGCTTTGAAGACATATCCTTGTCTCAAACTCTACTTGTGTCTCAGAACTGTTTTATGTAATTAAAGAGCAGTGCTACTTATACATTTTATTCATAGCATCATAAAAAGGACAATGCATTGCTGTAAGACGTGCAGTGGTGTTCGGAGTGATTCAAATCACCAATAAGATTTTTTTGTGTGCTTAGTTTGCTAATTATAATTTAGGATGTTTTATGTTCTAGTTATTATAGCCAAATGTAACTGCGACGCATAATATTATTTTCTTCTATTTTTTAAGGGGATGTGTTACATGTGATTTACTAAATATTATCACCAAGTCACATAGAATTGCTTGCATACATTTTAAACTATATTCAATTTTCAGGTTGTTGAGTTATTTTTAGAAATATATATAATCTAAACATTATTTTATCAATTTAAAAAAACCAATTTTTATTTATATGAGCATCATACTTTATGTAAAGTAGTTATACAAAGTGATATAGACTCTCGCAAGTGATTCACTGAAGTATGATTGTCATTAATTAAATCGATCAAGAATATCTTGACCTAGTCAGTTTGACTGAGTCAGTTTGACTCAGTCTTGACTGAGTCAGTAGCTACCTGAACTTTTATTAGTAGCATTAAACACCTTTACTTCTTAAAATGTCATATCTTTCTCTTTTCTAATTAGTTATAGTACTAATTGTCAATGAAAATTTATTAATTCGAGTGATCTATTCATTGCTTGTCGTTTGATGGCAAATTGGGCTCTTAGTGAAGTAACTAGCAATTTGGAATTACGACCACACGAAACGTGGGTAAAGCATCACAACCTCCACTTCCCACCAACATAGGGTCTTTAACCCTCAGACAACAGGTTGGGTTGCTGGTGCACGGTAGGGTAGCTGCGAAAAAGAAAATATTTTGTATTATTTCAAAATTGCAGGAATTAACTTCCAATTACTTTCAACTTAAAATAAGTAGGCATATAATGTAAAATAATATACAATACTGATAATTGATACGAGTTTCAAATTCTTTTGCTTTAAAAACGTATACTGATATTACTTTTACCAGTCAAAATTTTGTAATTCGGCAACTAATTCATATCAAAGAATAATGCGTCAAACGTAGTAGTATTTATAGCATTAGTTATATTAATAGTAAACTGGTTTTGTTGCCAGTTGCTTATCAGATAGAAGAGTGAGAAGATACATAATTGTGTAGGGCATTGTTCCAGAATCTTGCTTATCTTCAAAGCAAAACTGTACATAATCATTGAACATGGAGGTTGAACTCATATCTTTGTCAGAGCGCGTTATAGAACTAGTTTGGTTTTTTTGAATATTGTATAAAGCATCCGATCAAAATTTCTGTGCCACGCATATAGGATGGCAGCCAAAATATATTCATTATATTTGCGAAACTATTTTATCGAGTATGGAAGAACTAAGAATGCACAGATAAAAAATATTTCATTGAAAAATATTTTTTGGAAAAGGGTAAATTCTTTCTTAATAATATTTCTTGAAAAGTAAACTTCACTGACATTCTGATAAAATATCCAACAAAGAATATTGGAAAAAGTTTCGCCAAAATTTCGTATATATTTTTGAATTAAAAGCTTTATGTAAGTATAAATGCTAAGAAATAGAGGCTATTTTTCGGAAAAAAAATCCGACAATTTCTTTCATTCGTTTATACCAGTGCTTCTCAAACTTTCAATACTGGCGCCCCCTTTTCAATCATAATTTTTATCGCACCCCCTTATACATTAATAATGCACTAAATGCAATAATAATGCACTTTGACGCTAAAGCTACAATACGAGATTTTATTATAAACCATAAAAATTAATAGCATAAGTATTAAATTTTCAATACTACCTTTAGGCAAAAAAATTAATTAAATAAGTAATAGGATAATTATTATGTTATTTTCCCTTTCTCTTTTAAATTGAACATATTGCAAAATGCGGTGACTGCTTAAAAGACAACATATGGATATCTGCTAAATATAGAAAAATAACTCAGAGGGTCTATTTCTAATCATAAGCATTCCTTATAAAAACTTTGCTTTGCAAGACAAGCCCATGGAAGTCGTTAATACTTATTAAACTTGTTCTTAATTTGGTATCAATTAATTAGTTACAAAATACTCTGTGCAGCAATGATACATTAAATGTATACCGGCCGAAGTACGCACTCTTTGCAGGAGTTCATTTATAAGAAAATAAAACATTCTTGATATAATAGCTGTATTGCAATAAGAGTAAGTGCGCGACAATGTTTACAAAAATGTAAAATGTTTTTTTTTAAATGATTGCTCAAATTATAATTAGCTTTAAGCGAATTTTAATTTTAAGCCTCACAGAATTAGCATTTATAATTGATGTTAAATAATGAACAATAATATAAAATTCCGATGAAGAATAATTGTATTATTTTTAATATTTAAAGCAAAAAGACTTCAACATGTTTTAACCTGGGAGCAGGCACGCACTCGATACGGTCGAGCGAGGTTATTGAGTCACTCCAATCCTTTTTTTTTTTAAATTATTTTATTGTACACGATACAAATCGTTATTCCAGTGAATAATTTAATTAAGAGAAAGCTTACTTACCTACTTTCAAGGACTTTTCAATTTTTCTTTGGTAACAAATAAACAGTTTTGCCAGAATTAACAATTTCGTGATCTGTGTGTTCCACGCGACCACTTCCGGGTAAAAAGTGTATTCATTATGACAGTGTTTCTCAAACTGTGGGGCGCGCCCCCCCTGAGGGGCGCGATAACCTTACGAGGGGGGCGCAAGAATATCGATAATAGAAGATTTAAAAATAATTAATTTACTGGAATGAATTAAAACAAAATACTTTCAGACAGAATAAAAATGCACTTTTACTCAGATATAATTTATAGGCCCGCGATATTAAGTAATCAAATATAAAAACTTCTTCAATACCTAATTAGCTATCTTTGATCATATAACCAAATAAAAAACTTTTATTTGAATTGCTGTTATCCCATGATGAGAGAATTTTTTACTACGCTTTCTTTTTAAGCCTAACATATAACTCTTTCAGAGAAAAAACAGATCCCAGACCCAGAATCGAAGAAATTTAGGAACATAAAAAATTCATCACTGTCATTATTTTTGAAATACTGCACATTATAGCTGTAATCTGTTCCTTCTAAGTTATTGGTACAGTTAGTTATGACCCCTTTTTTACGTGTTTGTTTCTCATTTAGGGTAGTTGTAAGTAATGTATTTCTCTGTTGCGCTTTTTTCCATGCAAAAATACGTTGTATACAATTTTTTTAGCAGTAACATACGTGTTATCATACTGAATACAATTTTTACCCGGAAGTGGTCGCGCGCAACAAACAGATTACGAAATCGTTAATTCTGGCAAAATTGTTTGTTACCAAAGAAAAATTAAAAAGTTCTTGAAATTAGGTAAGTAAACTTTCTCTTAGTTAAATTATTCACTGGAATCCACGATTTTTATCATGTACAATAAAATAATTACAAAAAAAGGACTGGGGTGGCTCAATAACCCCGCTCGACTGTATCGAGTGCGCACCTGCTCCCGGGATAAAACATGCTGATGTCTTTTTGCTTTAAACATTAAAAATAATACAATTATTCTTCATCGGAAATTAATATTATTGTTCATTATTTAACATCAATTATAAATGCTAACTCTGTGAGTGTTAAAATTACAATTCACTTAAAACTAATTATATTTTGAGCAACCATTTTAAAAAGATCATTTTACATTTTTGTAAACATTGTCGAGCACTTGGCTTTGCTCTCCTAACAATTCAGCTATTATATCAATAATGTTTTATTTTCTTACAAATGAACTCGGGCAAAGAGCGGGCACTTCAGCCGGTTAACTTTTAATGCATCAGTGCTGCACAGAGTATTTTATAACTAATTAATTAATACTAAATTAGGAACAAGTTTAATAAGTATTAACGATTTCCATGGGCTTGTCTTGCAAAGCAAAGTTTTTATAAGGGATGCTTATGATTAGAAAAATTGACCCTCTAAATTCTTTTTCTATATTTAGCAGATATCTATATTTTGTCTTCAAAGAAGCCACCGGATTTTGCAATATGTTCAATTTAAAAATTAGAGAAAGGAAAATTAACATAATAATTTTAGTATTATTTTATTTATTTATTTATTTATTCTTGCTTAAAAGTAGTATACACAATTTAAAAATTATGTTACTAATTTGTATGGTTTATAATTAAGATCGCCTATTGTAGCTTTAGCATCAAAGTGCATTATTATTGCATTCAGTACATTATTAATGTATAAGGGGGGCGCGATAAAAATTGTGATCGAAAAGGGGGGTGCCAGTATTGAAAGTTTGAGAAGCACTGCATTATGATATTATGTATGTTACTGCTAAAAACAATTGTTATGCTTTATATGTTTGAAAATACTCATCTTGGTCTAAGTCTTGGCCAAGTAATCCATCAAAGTGTGTGCTGTCCCTGGTTTTCCAAATATCATAAAACTGTTTCGCATGGAAAAAAGCGCAACAGAGAAATACAATACTTACAAATTCCTTAAATAAGAAATAAACACATAAGAGATGGATCATAACTAACTGTACCAATAACTTAGAAGGTCAAACAAATTACAGCTATAATGTGCAGTATTTCAAAAATAATGACAGTGATGAATTTTTTATGTTCCTAATTTTTTTCGATTCTGGATCTGGGATCTGTTTTTTCCGTAAAAGAGTAGAATGTTAGTTTTAAAAAAGAAAACGTAATAAAAACTCTCTCATCATGAGATTACAAGTGAAATAAAATATTTTTTATTTGGTTATAGGATCAAAGATAGCTAATTAAGTATTGAAGAAATTTTTTCTTTGATGATTTAATATCGCCTATAACTTATATCAGAGTAAAAGTGCATTTTTTATTATGTGTGTCTAAAAGTATTTTATTTTTATTCATTCTAGTAAATTAATTATTTTTTTAAATCTTTTATTTTCGATATGCTCGCGCCCCCCTCGTAAGGTTATCGCGCCCCCAGGGGGCGCGCCCCACAGTTTGAGAAACACTGGTTTATACAAATTAATATACATCAAAAGTTATAATTCGTAATAAATTGTGGGTTTGTGATTCCCTCTCTCTCTTGTTACATTCTGAAAAACATTTTTTTTTCTCTTTTGTTAATTTTCAATGTTTTCATTCGCAAATCCCGAATTATAGAACTAAATTAAAATCTTAATTAAAAGTCTCTACCTTAACTATATAGTGGTTACAAGATTTTTTGATAGTTTTTCATTCAAAAATTGCTGGTAGGTAAGTTAATAAGCAGTTCAGAAGAGGGTTAGCAATGTATAATTCATTTCTTAATAAAATTACTATAAGTAATCATTATATTAACACATACAAAATATTCAATATGATACGGAAAAAGATGAAATGTCAGTTATAGGAATTATTAAGTCCCTTCAAACACTTCCATTGAGAAATTCAAACATGTAGAACATAACACACAAAACTGTATTTAGTAAATTAAAATTTAAGAGAAAGGATGGAAGAAAAACATTCTGAAATGGATTCGAAATATTATTGTCAAATTTTCTTCACCAGATAGGAAAATGATTGTGTCTACTGCAACATATTTTATTTCTCGGGAGAAAAAAAACAGAAGTTTTCCGTTTATCCAAGATATATATTTGTTTAAATATAGTCTTGTCTTATAAATGTCAAATAAAATTCAAACAGTGTAACTTATAAAGCATTCCTTCGAGATAGCGCAACTCGTCTTGTCAGCAACGGGAGGGATTTCAAAACGGCCGAAGAGCTGAAGAAGGGTCCGAATCTGTGCCCGAATGTCATTCAGTAGCCCCGGGTTATGACAAAAAAAATCGAATTCACATCTGGAAGTTGGCAACAGAACTTCTGGGACTGACACATGTAATCGATTCAAACAGCCTGAAGACGCGGAATCGACTTCCCTTGGAAGGAAAGATAACAAAAAGTGAGTGAGAGAGAGAAAGTGTGAAAATGCACCCGATAAGTTAGAAAAATACCTGCATGCATAAATTTGTTTTCCTACGTTTTTAGCTTCTGAAAGAATGAAGAGCAAAGCAAAGTTCGCTTGCATGTGAGTCGTGAGAATTCGGGGGATGTGTGATAAAGGAAATTTTCAAACTGCCTCAACATTTACTCTCCTCCTTATCTACTTAAATAAGACTTTGATGAATAACTTAATAATAAAAAAAATCAATAAATTCATTTCTATATTTAACATTAAATATGTGTTAAGACATATAGTTTTTTTTAAAGCTGGAGTTTAAAAAATTACCAATAAAGTTTAAAATAAAGAATAGTATTTTCATTGAAAAAATATTAATGAATTATAAATAAATGTAATTAGAAATTTGTATTAATTAAGCAATTATTTATAAATAATTTAAATCAAATTTACTTATAACTAAATTAATAAAATAATTTGTTGCAAAAATGGTTTGTTATAAAATTATAAGTAATTTTTTTTATATTGATAACAGAAGATATATCTATCAAATTTATTTCAAAAACATAATATGTAAGCGTAAAATGATTTAAGTAATCGTCCTTTCAGTGGCATAACGGAAAATAATTGGGCTCTTCCACAAAGTCAGGTTTTTGGTCTCAAGCCGTATCTTGTGCAAAAATTGCAAAAATGTAGCTTAATGTACCTTTATACATCACGCAAAAAAGTATTTAAATATTAAACTTATAACTAAAAACAAAATCAACCTGAGTCTGAGTAAACGAAGTAAATAATGTATAACACTAGAAAGAGTACTTAAAGTTTGTATTAAAATGGAAAATCTAACAAAATCGGCAGATAAAATGGTAACTTAAAAAAATGATACAGTAAGAAATACAAAAAAACTGTAAAACAATTTTAATTTCAAATTCTTATGAAAGAAAAAAGGTGTCGCTTACCTTATTCTTCGTTTCTGAATCCCGGGATGAGCTTGATCTAAAGTTCGATTATATACTAGCATAAATACTGCAACTCTTAAGAAGGAGAGTCCTTTGTATGATGCAAAAATGATTATAATGAAAGAAGAAATAAACGAGAGAGAGAGAGAGAGAGAGTAATTATAAAAAAAAATTAAGTCAATTCCTACTTAGATCAACAAAGAAAAATCTTATTTTAACTACTTTTTATTAAATAGTTACAATTAGTATAAATATGTATATTACATAGGACAGAATCACAACATTAAGTAAAAATTAATTTTTATTAATTATCCTTAAAGTATAAGTCATCCAAAACAATCGTGTCTATAAAATTTCAGTTCAACTGAATGCTTTAAAACGTGTGAAAAAAACCTTTTCATGTTTTAACTCAAGTCGCCAAAAGGATCGCTAAGTCGCAAAAAGGATGCCAACGTGGCTGTATTTGTAATTCTTTAAATAATTAGTTTTAATCGATTAATTTTTATTTATTATAATTAAATTATTGTATTGTCATCCAAAATAACCATGAATATAAATTCCAGCTCAATTGAGCGCTTTAAAATTTATTTTATTAACGGTTGAAAATTCCACCAAGATAAATAAATATATAGAGATTGTGAGCTAAAGTATGAATTGAAAAACTGATACAGTCTGCGTTCTATGACAAAGACGCAACTACTATTACTAATGCTCAGACTAAAAGAAAATTTGTTCCCTTAAATCTGTATCTATGGGCATACCTACATAATGCACTAAATCACTTCTACTCAATTCTGGTTCTTCATTTTCATGTTCCGACTCCTTTTCTTTAGATAGAGTATCCTTATTAGCTGAAGTGTCTCAAACTCTGTGTTTTTTTTCTTGTAAGCTAACTTTCATTTCCAGGATTTGTTCATCAGGTTCCCTGGCATACTATTACTAGCAATTGCAGAATATGATGTACTTGCAGATATAAAAAGTTATCCGGTTTTGCATATTTGCTATTCATATTATACTCATTTTCCTTTTGAATTCCTTGTTTTCGTTTCCTCAAAGTTTTTTTTTGTTAATTCCACTCATTTTAGGACCGAGTTTCTTCTTGTTTATTTTACAAAATACAATTTTTTGAAACAGAATATTAAATTCCAATAAAACAAAATAGTTCTAGTATTAAAAGCAAGAAGAAATTAAATGAAAATGTTTCAATAGTAAAAGAACACACCGTATATTTAAGTGCATTGAATATAAAAATATAGATGTCTGTATTTAAAAAAAAATTTGTGAAATGTTTCTCATTATGCTTTAATTGATTGAGTACTTATAAATTTAGACCAAATAATCCTTTAAAATACTCTGTATGATTTTTCAAGTATCATATTACTATTTCACGCAAAAAAAAGCATAACTGATGTACGTTATTTATGACCTCGCTAGCGGAAAATGAAACATATGAGGAATTAAGGGTGGCAAAAAGGTTCTCTGCTTCATCAGTACAAAGTAAATTGTCTTTTTCTAAACGCTTTTATAAGTTTCACTTGTATGTAATGGAATCTTTGAACTGAATTTTTACCAACTTTAAAAGGTCAGATTCATTCGAACTTTTGCACATTTGTCAAGAACCGATGGTAATACAATAAATTTATAATTTTATTTATGAGGATCCTGATCAGGAGGATGAAACAAGTATTTTAAGGATTTCGAGATTTGGAAACTAAAATATTAAGGAGCAACCCTAAAATTTTGAATAGGCTTGCGGTTAATACAAATAAAACAAAATAAAGTGTTCTTTATGTGAAAAAGTGCACGGTGAGACCGTAGTTTTTCTGAAAATGGAAATAAAAAAGAAAAAAAACTTGTGCATGTGAATAAAAATAAATCATGTTCTTACTGATCAATATTTTTTATTTATTTTTATAAAGCAATACGTTAAGAAGTGGTGATACGAATTAACAATATAGCACTACGTTTAAAAGGAGATAATACAAATAAAGTGTGTTAAGAAATATTTCTTCTTAACACACTTTTATTAGTTAGATCTGTATCTAAAGTGATGGAATCTTTGAAATATAATGACATGGGACACATCCGAGGCCTCGTAAAGGGAGAGAATAAGTGCCCTTCAGACCCATTAATTAATATCCATTGAAGAGCAATTCCAGCAGCTACATAATTTCGGCTCCAAATATCAAACTCAAGGATAAATTCAACAAAGAATTAATGATAGTTTTAAAAACTGAAAAAACCAGGCTTTTATTGTAGATCGAACTAAAAAAAATAATAATAAATTATATATTTTTTTTAAAAAAACAACAACTAAAAAACATGTTTTATAGTGAATCGATCTAAAAAAAGAAAAAATAATGTTTAATATAAGAATAAAAAATGATTAACGAGAAAACTATATATATATAATGTTATTGTGGTAAAAGTGTGCAGTGTCCTTTGTACTACATTTTTACACTAACTCAGCATTTCGAAATAGAACTAGTAAGAAATTATAACAATTAATATAGATCACCCACACTTTTATTCCAATGTCTTTATATAATTTTTTCTTTAATCATTTTATTCTTATATTAAGAATTATTTTTCCCTACAGTTAATGTAAAATATACTATAATAATAACAGTGATGAATTTTTTATCTTAGCATTATTTCCTATTCCCTATTTTACTTTTGGTTTATCTGTTAGTACATTAGGTTTGAAAACCCGCTATAAAGAAAAGTATCTCTCATCGCAAGGATTAAAACACAATTAACAAAATGTTTTTTTATTTGGTTATTGGATCAAAGATATCTAATGAGAGAATTAAAGCTTTGATTTCGGATGACGTCAGATTGCCAATTGAAAAATAGCTTACAAACAGGATTTTTTTAAAAAAAAAATTAAAGTGAATTTTGAGAAAATCTACTTTAATTGCGTCATCCAGGCTTTGTGTCACCTAGAAGCCTTACCCGCCCACGCAGTGTGGACGTTGCGGGGGTTGTACGTTACATCACTGTGTCCTTTTTACTTGATTTTGGTACAAAACTATGCTCTACATACCCAGTGCCTATAAATAAATTCTTGCATTTCGCCCACCATACTGTTGAATAAATCAGACTCTGTTATTTTCCCCTTCTAATGCAGCACGTTTAATGGCCAGGGAAATTACGAAAATTAAGATCTTTTGAAATTTAAAAAACTATGCCTAAATTAAATTTAATGGACGTACAACATAGAAATATAAGGGTAAAAGGAATGATGTAGCAAATATATTCTGGTTGCGGAACATGAGGAAGTTGGCATTTTACGTAGCTATTATGGCTAGTAATAACCTTTGCGGCACACTTCATCTTGGAAAGAAAGAAGCTTTTAAGATTTTAGGAGAATCGTGTAAGGAAAGGTCTCGCATTATCTTATTGAAACTTGACAACAATCAAGTCTTAATGGAAAGAGACGATAACAGGTTTTCAAATTTGAGAGACACATTGGATGTATCGGCAATTTATATTACACAATGTCACAATGGAAATCGAGTTAGTCTCAGAAATGCTGCCAGATAAAGATTCGACCACCGTGAAGGGTATTAGTAGGCAGAATAGTGATTCATACAAAGGATAATGTTATGGCATTCATCCTTTCATGTACACAGTATTCATCGTGCAGTGAAACATCATTTGCCTATAAATTCCATGCTGATATAAGCTGGTACATATTGTTCAGAAACACACTCTAACTTTTGCGGTAGGGGATTCTGGATATCGCAGTACGATTCGTCATTCCTGTTCTTATGCTCTATGAAATAATGAGGGCCCTGAAATTCTCCCAATAGGCTTATCATTCTCTCCCGCACCCAACGGTTCTGCATTTGTACCAATGTACCATGACATCATCCAAAATGATTATCGAAATATAATTTGAAATCTCTTTTTAATTCACAATTTTTCTTATATCAAACTAATGGACATATTCCATGCATTGCCTTTCCTTCTCAACATTCTTCAACGACGCATATTGACTTCGTACGAAAAAAGTACAGGGGGTAAATATTTAAAATGAATTAAAACATCCTCCTGTTTGCACCTTGTATAGTGATTTTAGGTAGCTCTTTATTCTTCCATGACGCAAATGTAGACTGTCATACTTATAATTTGTATTTATTACCAAATAGTATTATATAAAGTTCATATTTAGCGTATTTTGAAAGTTTTTTGTAGTGTAACATTTAGTATGGTCAATAGTATACGCTAATGCAGTTTTACCTTTTAACTACTTCAGGAAATTTTTAAAAGGTACATTTTTCCATTTAAAGAAATGTAAATGTGAAAAAAAATCTGTGTTTGTTCAAATTTTTATTGAAATAGTAGCTGGATTATACGTTTTTCAATCAGGAACTGAATTCATTTAAATTTGTTTGAATTCAAATTGAGCATTTAGGGGACTGAAATCTCTGGGGAGGAATCTTAACATAGCTACCTATCATGAAAAAATAATAACTTCATAAACATTTGTACAAATTTCTAATGGATAACCTAGTTTCATTACAGGAATAAGTTAGGTCTAGTCGGTCGAAGAAGGCTGATTGGAACGCCAATTTTGATTGCTAAAATATGTAAAGAAATATACTGGTAGTTTCCAACGAATTTAAAAACTCAGTCGTATAGCTGGTTGCCTTATTTGGGTCTCAAACAATTGGCCTTGCAAGACAGGTAATTGTATATTAAGGAATCATCATGCATTATTGTAAAACACGAAATATAATAAGGAATAATCAAAAACCCAAACAATGTATGCGTATAAGCGCATAAATAAGTTAATTTAGTTCGTATAATAATCTTAAAGATAAGAATGTGAAACATAAACTAAAAATAAATTACAACATTAACAAATAAAACAAATTCCTAAAACACGCAAAATAGGCCCAAATTTGTTGAAACAATATCATAAACAATTCTGAACATAATGTATATATGTGTGCAAATAATAAAAATCCTAAATTTAATAATTAATTATAAACACACCACACATGTATAACATTTAAATAATCATTATCATCAATCTACAAACCACAAAAATATTCAAGAAAAGGGCAGTTCATAAAAATAGATAAAATAAATATGAAAAAGTTATACACTCTCTGAAATAGAAATTGTAACAGTAACTTAATCAAATAGGAATTTAAAATGTTTAAAATAAGGCCTAAGTTACAATAAATCAGAAAATTTTAAATTTAAACAGAAATGACAAAATCAGCATTTATTGAAGCTTTAAAAATATGTGTTAAGAAGATATAAGCTAAACACATCTCTTTGATATACAAACAAAACTTTAACTTAAATCAATTTAATTTAGAATAAATTAGAGAAGAATAAAATAGTGTCCAAAATAACACACGTCAAAAATTTAAGCCGAAAAGGAAGTTACATAATTCAATTTAGTTAAAGGTAAAAGGTATCTAAAGCAGATAATTCAAACCAATTTAGCTTAGGAATAAATTGCAAAAGAATTTGCAGCATTCACGTTAACTGATTAACCGAAAAAAACTACTACGTAGCGTTAATTGAATAAATTGAAAATATAATTACACAGTATTAGAACTAAGTAACGCTTAAAATTATCCGAAACAGATAAGTTAAATCAATTAAGCTTGGAATTATAGAAAAGATAAATTACGTTATAATTTAGAAGGAATTGCATCAGAACTCGTTGCTGTACAGAGAACGCGCGCCATAATTTTAAAACTACAGTTAACTTTGGAGAAAATGCTTTTAAACGATAACTTACTCAAATAACAGTTGTAATTCTGCCACAAAGAACAAGTAAACGAATAAATATAGACGATAACTTAAAGTAATGATAACTTAAATTTGTAATGTACAGTATTAAAATAGAAGTGACATACGATGGGATATCACGTTAAGAATTACTTCAAAATAGAGGTTACAAAAATATGAAAGGAATTTTGAAAAATTCTTTTCAAGCTATAAACCGTCATCACCCATAGTTTCAGTGTGTCAAATTTCATACTTCTCGATATTTTTATTTTTGTGGTATATTACACGAGCCCATAAGTATACCCTCCTTTCTTTTAATAATATAGATAGCTCTCAATATTTATTTTTGATGCAATAACAAAAACGATCAGTTTGGTATAGTATATAAAAGCTTAAGTAAATTGAGTACAAATTCAATTGTATCCTTATACTTCACAAAAAATCTTTATTACTTAGTGTGTAAGGAAACCGTCAAGCGTCTGTCAAAATGAAGGACTCATCTAAAAACTTTCTAGCGTATCAAAATATTGAAAGTCAAACAACAATTTCATAGTGCATATGAAAAACAATTAATTGAAAAAAAATCTTGCAATTTCTTTAATCTATTTAGTTGATTTTCCAATATTTATATTGTGAATGCATTAGCATTTCCTGATTTTTCCTTATGTTTTCAAAAACTGTTCCAAATAATTCTTTTCCACAAGTGCAGTTAATTATTATTATTACCTTCACTACAGTGTTTCTCAAACTGTGGAGTGCACCTCTCCTACGGGAACGTCATACCCCTACAAGGGGACGAAGGGCGCAAGCATGTTGAAAAGTCGAAATCAAAAGATTACTTACAGAAATTATAAATTTTCTGAAAGTAAACAAACAAAAAATTGACATAATAAAAAGTAAAAAACACATTTACACTCATATAATACACTTATAAATACATCAGTACTGCTCAATGTATTTTATAAATTTAACAATATTAAATTAAGAACGTTTAATAATCACCAGTAAACCCATGGACTCTTCATATGTAAAATTATATGAAAAAATTAATACTTGATGATTTATCCGGTTTATAATTATTTTATTCAATACCGATTAAAAATTACACGTTCGGTCCCCAATACTACCGTTTAACACTTAAGCGAGTGTATGTGGTGTGTTGGGAGGTGGTAGTAAAGGAATAAATAAGCAATTCCTCTGAAACAAGTAAATTCTTCGCAAACCCTGTCAAGGTAATTTTATTGTATTCCAAAGCCTTCGGAATAATTTTATGGATAACAGTGCACAGAAAAAAAAAGTTCGTACTGAGGAAAGACATATATATATACGTTCGAGGCAATTAACACACTAGCTGAGTGAGACGTTTATATACGCGGGCTTCATTTAAGAGATTAAAGTCGAATTGTAAGTGTAGCGTCAAAATATAGTATTATTTAATGTAATACATTGTTATTGTATGGGGGGGTGCGAGGAAAATTATGATTGAATATTGGGTCGCAAATATTGAAAGTTTGAGAAGCACTGCTTTATTATCTTTTTTGTAGAACTTTTGTCCACACTTTTCATTTCCAGACATGCTTAATTTTAGTTTATCCGGCTATTAATTTTATATTTAAATAAGAACAATTAATATTTTTAAATACCTTATATTTAATATAAATTATATTTTTTACACGCAAAGATTGTTCCAAATGAAAATTTAATCTTGAACTAATTACTTTTCCTTTTTCCAAAAAGCTGAAAAGAAAATGCTCTTTATAAAAATAATTTCAGAAGTCTGGAGTTATTTTAAAAATAAAGTAAAAACGTTTTTCTTTACTTTTAAATTGAAATTTCTTCATTGTTTTAGGAGATTTAATATCTAACACATAATGAAAGAATCATAGATTTTGTATTCTAAGAAATTTGGGCATACTTAAACTAGGGAAATTAAAAGCGAGCAATGAAATATATCTGCTTTTCTCCCTCCGAAAGTTCTGTCTTTAAAATTATTTGTCTTAAAATATGATATACCTTAACATATGATAACATAAATAATCATATTTTAAATAAATTATGATTATGAAAAATGTGATTCCTCAAAACTCAAGCATTGAAGCTTTTAAGGAATTCAAAAGATAGCAATTTCCTTTCCTAACATTTTATTAAGATCTACAAAATAATTCTGCAACTGTAACTTATATTGTTTCTTTTTGTGCTCGCACTTTGCTTCAAAATGTAATACCATTTTATGGTGTGTGAAACTTTACCAATATTATCTCGAATATTTTTTAAATTTAATTTTGAATAATGTAAAACAAAAATTATTATTGAATAATGCATCATTGAATAATGCATCCCTCCTCATTTTACCAGCAGGCACCAAGCCTGCTGGTAAAATGAGGAGGGCATCATCTCAATAAGAACGTTTTTATTTCGCTTCAATCACATAAAATCCAACAGGGCGGCCCTTTGGCCCGCAACCAGGTGGTACAAAAGACAATATCTCGGCGAGGAGTCACCAGCTAAGCCTTTTCGAGTATGCATTCTCCTTCGATATAGGCTTTAAATAGGCGTTTCTATTTGGGCATCTGGACTTTAAAAACAGTCCTCAATCCCATATCAGGACAAGTCTTTGGTGCAGGCCATGACGAGAGTGGAGTTTTTCTTTCTGCTGAGTGGCATGATGGTGATTGGTTGGTCGATGGAATCCAGGAGGCGTGGCTACGCTGCTTCTTCTGGGAGGAAACTTTTTAGAGTTTTTTGACGACTGAAAGCTTAGAGGCTGCTCTCTTGTTGGATGCTGGGTATAGTGAGCATTTACTCCAATTGGCTGCCCTGGGGTCTGGAATTCTCAATCGTCAGAGCTCGCTCCCCCTTTAAATAGGCTTATTTACCCACAAATCCTTACGCGATGGTAAAGAGTTTGCTCTATTTTCATTTATTACTTACTTAATTTTGAAGCTAAACTTTTCAAACCTGACACACACACACACACACACACACACACACACATATATATATATATATATATATATATATATATATATATATATATATAATCTCTACATACCTTTCAGTTTGCCTTTATCTGCATGACCTCCTGTTAAAACATGAAACTTTTCTCATCATTTTATGCTCAACGCAACAGTACTTCAGTAGACAATTAAATTTCTTAAACCTAGTTTAAATAAATAATTTAAAAGAATATTTTTTACTAAGAACCATAATTGAACGATCCAAAATTTAATTCGAAGTGGTTAGATTAAGCACATATATTTCAAAGTAGTAAGATAGATTATAAATATATGGCACAAGAAATTTATTTCTTTTAGCTTTCGATATTGCAAAAATATGAGTAATATTTACATTTGAATATAAAACTTGGTCATGAATAGCGAGAAATACTAGTGTATTCATATTAGATTTAAGTATTCGGCAGACAATTTATCTTATATTATTCTGCTTGATAAGAGATCATAATTTTTTTAATTAATAAGTGATTGTCAAAAACACAATAACTCAATTAAATTCAATAATCATATAAATAAATCAAACTCAATAACTACTTTTTTGAAAAGACTTGTAATGAACTCAATATGATGAGCAAACTGTGAAAACAATTTTAACTAATTTAGAAAATGTTAAGTATATGCTTTACACATTATTACCGCTCTTTTAACTTAATAATCTAGAGCATTAAAAATGATGCATCTCTAAAGTACCATCCTACTCAAATCAATTTCGTACCAAGTATACACCACATGTTGGGAAGTACGAAACTTAAGTATTTCAATGTAATTGAACACAATACATATAGAAGCAGCACCCACAGATAGGAAGAAAGATTTCAATTTTCTCAATCAGAAATAGTATTCAAAAAGCTGTCTGCGTGAGTAAAAGTCGCTTTGGGATTGGTTTGATATGAACGAACTCTTCTTATGACATGGCGGCATCTTTGATTGACAGCTAATCGATCCGATTTAAATAAGTTACAGTGCAATTTACAAAGTTCACCTTTCAAAAAATGGCAGCAACAATAAATTTCATTGTTTATTTTGATGACTGAATTGTACTGAAAAAAATATATGAAAAATGTACATGAAAAAAGTAATTATCATAGCTTTTATTTTAAAGAAATGGACATTTAAGTCGAAGTAGAAAATGGGCAAAATCCAACTTACGTACTTTGGTGCGTACGCTATGCGTATGATTGTTAATCAAAAGCAATTGCTGGCAATTTCATTGGCAATGTAGAGGAGTGTATAGAAATTTCTTTGAGAAATTATTTACTCTATCCATTTAGGTTCCAGATATTGGGTTGGATGGAAAGTGAGCTGATACTGCTAGATCGTCTCAAATTGGCTACCAGTGTGATCCAATGATTGTAGAATTAATTGGAATTTAAAGACTATGTATTTGGAAGACATGATCCACACACACAGATCAATCACGAGTTACCTGAGGAAGTCACACCTGAAGAAGGCTATTTTCTAGCTCTTTCAGATTGATGCGGTGTGCAACTGTCCACGAGGACCAAGTTGTACTATGACCGTATCCTTATACGTAACCTTGGCCCCAGAGGTGCATGAGCAGATGTTCCAATCGGGTTGTCAGCCTGACGTGAAACCCCCAGTGTTAAGTCCCCAAGCTCGGTACTCATTTACGAACCCACTGAAGGGATGAGTCGAATTTTCTCAGTTCGAGGTTTGAACCTCGGAACTGTGGTGTGGAAGCGTGATGCACTACCTCTCAGCCACTGGGCTTCAAAATCAGTATATATTTCAGCATAAACTTGAGTATTTTCTTAGTGGTATTTAAAAATATAATTCTATATTGATATTTATAGAAAATGTAATTTACAGATATATATTGGTAAGTACCAAATATTTTTCGTTTATTTTTATTTATAATACATCTTTTTTCTTAATTTTTTTTTTTTTGAAATACATCTTTTTGCTCATGAAAGCAAGATTCAAAAACATTTTTTTCAGAAAAATAAATGTAGTGAGTTGCGTTTGATTGCATTGATTGTTTAATAGGAATTTGTAAGAAATATAAGCTTTTTTCTATATAATATTGCATAAATAATTTCCTTTATTTAAGCAACGTCTTTATTCGTCTTTAAAAAAGTTTCTACAATGTATTCATTTAAATCTATTCCTTATAATTATTTCTCATGTCTATATGCTCTCGTGTCAACAACATTCACTATAAAACAAATAAAAAAATCGAACACACTAGACTTTAATTATACTTCAATGTAGCACTTTTAACCAAAGGATAGCAAAAACATTGAAGGAACTTTAATTGCATTCCTTACTGGAAATTCCTTTCAGAGAATTCTAGTTATTAGCTTCTTATTCAGTCTGGAAGTTTCTTTCCCTTTTTTTTCCAATACCTGCGATTAAAAGATGTAAGAAACAAAGTTTTCTTCTCTCAATATCTA
Organism: Trichonephila clavipes; assembly: GCA_019973935.1. Classification (NCBI taxonomy): domain Eukaryota; kingdom Metazoa; phylum Arthropoda; class Arachnida; order Araneae; family Nephilidae; genus Trichonephila; species Trichonephila clavipes. The sequence goes on from BMAU01020376.1 coordinate 411,966, forward strand.
AGTACATACATTGTATAAAACATTTTATTGATATTAAGTTTAAGATAAATAAAATACTGAAATTATTGAACTGTCTTTGTGTGCATCACTCTAAGTTTCTTCATTATAATTACAGATTAGCAATGCTAATGTCAAATGTGACACTCTTCGCTGCAAGTTATTTTAGTAAATATATCTTAAACATATAGTTTAAAGTCTACTCAAATGGAAATGAGATTTTTTTAATAAAAACAAATGATTTAAATAAATCCCAACGTTTACACTCCATATTAACCCTAGAATACCACCTTTTGAAAAACTTATGGGAATTTAACTCATTCATCTCCCAGACGACCTGGGATTTTGCATGCTTAAAACTTAATTGAAAAGTTTATAACATACAATTTATACTACCTGCAGATAGTTTCTCATGGCATCCAATCTTCACGCAAACAAGAAAGCAAAAATTTATTTATCTTTGAAGAAATTTTATAAACATATCAACAACACGTTCTGGAACAAAATAAACAAAATTTGCGTGTCATTCTTCGTCACTTACATGGCCAACAACCACACATTTTCCTTTTTTTTAAAGTTTTTGATTGCTCAGATTGCTTAATGTTCAGTTCCAATCTCAAAAGTTCACAAATAATTGTCCTTGTTGATCGGGGCAAAGTTGCTACATTTAGAAGTTTTTTCAGCCATTGCGCAAGGAGATCTTTATTTAGCTTTATCGAAAACTTTCTTCCAGATAATGCCTTTTTAGATTTGCGAGTCATATTATGCACATATATACAATGTGCATTTACTCGACTGATATTTATCATGCCGTAAAATACGCAATGAGGCAATCGACGTGTTTTTCTACTGCATGACATGTTGTTGCACATCTGATATAATGTGTCTAAGGCTCCTTTTGGGTGTTGCATTGTAAAAGTCAATTATTTGCGGTTTTCCACTTCTTTCATTTACGTTCAGTTTTTCATGCAATGTAAATGGAAGAACAACTCATGCGTTTTATTTTGCTTTAAACGATGAAAGACTTTTAGCTTGTTCAAAACATTGCATAGAATTGCTTACACTTTGTGATTGCAATTCTAAGAGTTTAGAAGGAATTTCTTGTTTGATTTCCCGAATAGTTCCAGCAACTGTAAAATTTATGAGAATCCTCAGCATTTTGTCAGCCTTCCGCGTGATCCATCCTCAAAAATAAGATTTTCTCATCATTACTCAACTCTTTTAATAATTCATAGATAGCTCCCAAAGTTTTCTCGGTGGAAACGTTTTGACATCGTCGCAACAACGCAGAAAAAATACTAAAACAGCTTCCCAATTAAGAACGTTAATGCTACTCATTCGTCTCTCAGACTAGCATTGTTCTAAAAATACTACATGCGAAAATATTTTGAGAAAAATAAATATCCTTATTTGTAGCAGCCAAGGTCATATGAAGGTACTGAGTAGTGCGTTACGCTTCCTGCTTTTGGGGAAAGAGTACAAGGTCTTTTGTTACATGCGTAGTCTGCTAGACGAATGGGTAGCAATCTAGGGTTGATAAGATATACCAAAAATTATAACGTTATACGTTACATTAAAATCGAGAGATTTTGGATAAATTAAAGTATATACCTTTTAAAAGTATTTATTTTGAACTAAATTATACTATTATTCATTATTTAATTTTTAAATAACATTCCATTTCAAAGGTTTTTAAGAAATGCATTTAAGAATATAGGGACTTTAATTTGCACACATTATAAGTCGAATGGTATACAATGTGTACAGTACAGTTTGTATCTTTTCAGTGATTTAATTATTATATAGTTCTCTTTCACAATATGATGCATAAATAAGCGTTGTTATTGAATAATAGTTGGAAATTAGTAAAGTATTGCCTTGCGAAAGAAAAAAAAGACCCACATTTAAAAGTTTTAAAAATTTTAATTTCAAATAAATAAATTCGGTACCTGGATTATATGTATACCTATAGTTTGTATCTTTGAAGTGATTTAATTATTATACAGGGAATGCACATAAAAATAAAATCTGTTTCTATTTAACCATAAAAAAAATATATAATTCGTAATGTATTGATGTGAAAACGAGAAAAAGAATAATTTTAAACAACCAACATTCTGATTTTCGTTTGATAAATTTGGTATCCACATTAATTTGTATCCTTTCATGATGAGATTTATTTTTCGAATCAAGTTGGGAGGAATATGAAAGCTTATGCTATAGATTTCATTCGATTACTTTCAGAGACAATCGAAAAATTTTGGAGAATGCATTAAATTACTTCTTCATACGCTATTCATATTTTTTTCCCTTAGTTTTCATTCGGGTTGAATGAATTAACACAATCAAAGTTTATAAAATGATTCTCTAATTTTAGAGGAATTCTCAATCCTGTTTTGACATGAAATTTTTGTTCAACTATTGAAAGGAATTGTAAGAAGTTTTGAATGTAGTGATTTTAAGACAGGAGAATCAAATTGCTTAAATATTTTACATTTCCATTTCCTTGCAATTGCCTTTATTAGCTCGTATTTCAACAACAATATCACTTTCTTTTTACATTTTTAAAAGTTTATTAGAAATGAGAAATATCTACTGTTTGAACTAAGAAGTTTCGAAAAGATATGGAGTGGATAATTTTATGCCATTAAATGTAGTCATACCCCCGGGCAGTGAGTATCATCTTTTCCTCATCCACGCGACCTAAGTCTCTAAGGATAAAAGATTGTCCCCCTCCCCTCACTCAAACCATCCAAAATAAATTTAGTTTATTATGTCTCATTTATATTAAGCAATGCAACACAAGTAGTATTAGAGGCTAATTATCAGGAGTGATATGACATAAATTACAATTCTTAACAAATAGCGCATTAAATATTACTCACTATCTTTATGATAAATTAACCAATAATTCTATATTTATAGACGATTCCTTAACTTATTAGAGTCCGCTCTATCATTAAAGTTAAATATTATATCTCATACCGATATTCGACAGTGAACAGCTACCAATCTTTATATCTTCTATATAATACTGTAATCCAACTTGATCCGGCAACTGGGCAACCTTCTGGCTTCGAACCCCCTGCTATATGATTCTTATATTCCTAAGACTTTCTAAAACCTCCTCAGACTTTTAAGACTCTTCTAGCCTTTTTCGCGAATGCTAAAGATCCAATATACATAATCAATCCTAATCTGCATATCGCGTTTTCTTCTTGAGTTGGTTGGAAAGAAATGCGATTCTGGCCCCAAAGATTCCCCAAGAGGATTTTAGTGAAAGGCACGATAAAGCCCCGTCACAATGTTTGAAAAGTTTTATTCAATATTAGGGAACCCATTTTTAAAATTTTGTAAATTTCAAAGTCACAGATCATTTTGCAATTTCGATTATTTCGTCAAGAGGTCAGTCAACCTAAAAAAGCAGCTCTAAGGTGATAATTCTTTTACAAAGTTAACGAGCTACGAAAATTAATTCTGTTTATGAATTAATTTTTATTGACATTTAGTTTTCTTACATTCGTTCTACACGACATCAACAGCTACAGGAAAGTAAATAGATATCCGACAATGTATTTTAAATGGAGAGTTAACTCAGAAAAAAAATTAAAGAAAGTATTAATAAAATATGAGGAAAAATGGCCTCCAAGGAATAAATAATTTGAGAAGAGTTATATTAAACACTTCATATATTTGATGTATTTATTGAATATTTTTTATTTGAAAGGTAAATATTAATAATGGTATTGAAAATCTAACAATGCGTTGAAATACTAATCTATATTTAATCAATAGTTATTCTCGGCAAACCATCGACTCATATTATTCATGGAAAAAAATCAAATATAACAATTTGATTAAAATTAAGTTTACTCTTATATGATCATTATTTAAGAAAGGGGGATTTATAAAAAAGAAAACTATGAGATTATTTTTTTTAGTAAACTATGGTATGTGGAAATTTGAAAAATCAGAAACATATATTAAGAACGTGGTATTTTTAAATACTCATAACAGGTTAATTTACGCTATTAAAGCATAAATTAGCGTTGTCTTGAATGGTTAGCGATCTGGGCATATGAGTTGCCATAAAAATATCGAATCCTTTAGCACAGCGCACTATTTCTCGGTGCTTATGTGGCTGCGGTAGCCTTGCGGTCAAGTTAACGGACGCGTGGCCGGCGTGTCATGAGTTCAAGCCCAGTACCGCTGAAGATGTACGTTAAGGTAATGTACGTTAAATCTGTCGATGCTCAAACCCCTACCGTTGATGTGACGTGGAAGTTAGGAGAGGTGGGGCCAACTCAGGTATCGTCCTCGTCACATGACCATGGGTGAAAATTGCAACTACCAACGCCAAAAGCCCTCGTGTAGCTGAATAGTGCGACGCTAATATTCTCCCACTCATTGACACACTTTATATTTCAATATTAAAAACTTTACAGCAATTCCCCGAATAATTTCATTTGATGAGATAGTTAAAAGTATTATCTGTGTATATAAGTATATGAAATTCTGAGACAAATTGTAAACTTAAAATTGAATTATATTATGATTAAAAAAATTCGTTTCAATTTGTTTACTTTGTGGTATATATTGAAGTACCGTAAAATCCGGCGTACAACGTATACTCCTATACTTTCATGCTGATTTTTTTAATGTTTAGGTATAGAGAGAATTGAATAGGGAGAATCTGTTCTCCGTTTCAATATTGTTTCTTGTTTCTTGGGAAGAAAAGAACGTATTCGAAACCGAAATTCTACACTTTGCTCCTGGCCATAGAAATATCAAATATAGGCTTGTCTCGTAAATGTCATATGAAACTCGAAAATACAGATTTAAAAATATTTTTTTCGATATGTGAAAATCATCCTATCGGAAAGGAGGCGCTTGTCAAAAAGTCCGAAAAGCTCGCTAAAACTGTCTGAATCCTCACTCGAATGTCATTCAGTGACCTCGGGTTATGACAAGAAATACAGATTTTGTATCTGAGAACTGGCAATGACACTTCTGGGACTGACACGTGTTATCGATTCAAATCGCCTACAGGAGCAGAGTCGACTACCTTTGCAGAGAACTAAAATAGGAATCATGGAGATGAAAATATTTAACTGCGTATGTTTTTATTTATTTATTTAGTCCCAAGTAGAGGTGCAGAAACGAAAATTTTCGTCTAAACGGGCTGTTGAGACTGCCGTAAAATAAAACATTTTATAAACTGTTTCTTTTCATAAATACACCAATTCTATGTGATATAAAAAATTGAAATGTTTTGTGCTTATTTTTTGAAAGAAAAGTGTCCTTAATTATGGTAATTATAAATTTCTTTACTTTTAGAAATACATTTTAAGAGCATCAATTTCGTTTATAAAGAATTTATGAATTCTTAAGTAATTTCAATGCCTTTTCTTTTAAAGAGAATTGACATTATGTTCATATCTAAGAATAATTTTCAAGATTTGGCGAGTAATTCCAGATCCTATTTCCAGATTTGGTGATTAAAAGAATAAGTTACAACCCTATAAAAGCGAAAACGTTTGCGTCAGCAATTTCTTACCTTAGTATAAACACTTCTCTAGTTTTTCTGAAAATGGAAATTAAAAAGGACTCGTGCATGTGAAAAAAAAATTATGTTCTAACCCAGCGTTTCTCAAACTGTGGGGTGCCTCCTGCTTGGGGGGATGATAACCTTACGTGGGAGGTGCGAGCATATTGAAAAGTCCGGAATAAAAAATTTATAATATTAGTAATTTACAGAGCGGAAGAAAAAATACATTCTGACATAATAAAAAATAAAATTCATATTTACACTGATATAATACACTTATACATATATCAGTACGCTTTAATCCCAATGACATTAATTTTGTCGTTAATCATTTTATTCTCTTGTATTAAGATATTTTACTTTTTAATTCGATACAATATAAAAGCGTGTTTTTTAGCTTTTCTAAGCTATAATTTATTTATTTATGCTTAAAACTTTGAAAAAATTATGAGGTCAGGCTCACGAATTTTGACCCTCTAACACGTTTTTCAGTTTCTGCATTTATGTAAAATGTCATTTTTCATCCCTCAATTTGTATCTAAGTTATCATTTTACTTGCAGTAGAAGAGCTAGCAGAGTGGCATGGTTGGTTTGTAGCTGGCCTTCTGCTCCAAAAGTTGCATGTTAGACCCCGGCCCGAGTCGGTGGATTTTCATGATGCAGAAAATTGATAGCGTCCATGTCGTATGATTATGCGGCAAGTAAAAAATCCTTTGAGTCCTGTTTGGCTTGAATTCAGTCTGCAAAATTGAATTCCTGGAGCACAGTTCTTATCGTCAGAGCTCAGGTGTGCCTCCCTCTGGGGAGGAAACTGGGCGTGAAAATTGCATGCGTAAATATGGCGATATGGTAATATCAAATATATAGCAAATATGGCGCGACACTAAAAAGTGATACCAGTTCCTGGGGAAATGCTAGGTCTGCAAAGGTAAAAAAGTATAAATACGCAGCTCCATTAGAAAAAATTGCAACTGAATTTTGAAGTATTTGTAATAGTTTTCTCTTAAAATGTCTTACCAAGCCACGCTTACACATACACAAAACAGTTTTTTTTCTGCGTTGAAAGCTTTTGCTCTTTCCTATTGTTATTTAAAATGTTCTGAAAGGTAACTTGTAGTAGAAGAAACGAATTTATTGTTCGTTTCTATTTTAAACAAGTTGTTTGAATGTTTTTAATTAGCTTCTACTCTTATTAGAATTTTGAAGTTTTGATAGACTCGATGGTTGATGTTAGTTTGTGTGTGGGATTAAATTTCTATTTTTAATAAATAGAACATCAAGATTCGACTATCAAATATCTTAAGAAATGTAAGAGTGGTGTATTGTAATATCTTTCAAGATGAAGAAATCGAATGTAGTAAAACTTAGGAGGTTTCTACTTCCAACAGATACACATTACAACAATTTCCTTTAATAAAATGTATGTAACAAAATTATAAACGTGGCTTTTCTGTCTAAAACTATAAACTATAACGAGAATGTGAATAGCATGTCCTGGTCACGGATATCTAAAATGTTTTAAAACTACTCGACACTTTGGAAACTGAAATGCTGGAAGCTATTGCCTCCTATAACCCCTTAAGCAGTTTGCCCGTACAGTGTACGTGCTACCCGAAATTGGCCTCATCTGGTTTGCCCGTACGGCGTACGGGCATCGATATTTTCTCCATTCCTTTTCTGGTTTGCCCGCATTTTTCATTATTGAAAAAGACTATTTAGTATTATTATTTTTCAGCAGATGGCGTGGCTTGTCCATGTAAATGAAATGCTTTTCATCCGGGTTTTTCTATGTGAAAGAGACAAATAAATATGCTAAACAGTGCATCCAATCCAGTGTTGCAAGACAATTCTCAAAGAGTAAATTTTGGGGGGAAACTACTGTGGAAGAGTTGCATATATTTTTCGCTCCCAATATACTTCAAGGAATTGTAAAGAAACCTGTAATTGACCATTATTGGAGCAAAAGATATTCAACTAATACACCTTTTTTCTCTAAAATAATGTCTCATCGCCGATTCTACCTTTGCAATGCTGCTTGCATTTTTCTGATAATGCAGCATTTGACCCACAAAATCACGAATGCCCAAAATTAGTCCAAGTTTGGCCAGTTCTGAAACATCTCAATGAGAAATTTAGTGAAACGGTGACACCAGAGCGAGATGTAACAGATGCAGAATGTACTTGAAAAAAAAAAACATTTATAGGGGTTTTGTGTCCAAAATTGTAAAATAAAAAATGTTGTAAAAGCATTAAAAGTGAAAAAAAAATAAAAAAATTATTAATATTCTTATTTTATTAAGTATGGTACTTAATTATATGCAATAAAAAATACGCCTTTTTTGGAAGCATTTCTGGTAAAATAATTGACCGCTTAAAGGGATAATGCAAGGAACATCGGTAAATGTCATGTTCTTTTAACACACGTTTGAGATATTTTCCGGTTTTTACGCAGCTCGATCAATGACAGTATCTGATCGGGAGATATTACAAAAATAGAATTTTGACATTTTTTGCAGAAAAAAGCATCCTAGATTAAAGAAGCAAGGGAGAAAATTAGTCAAAAGCAATGTATATTAGAGGAGAATTTAATGGGAAGAAACAATAATCCAAGCTTTGGTGGGGTGGCATAGACTAAATACAAGTAAATTTTTTTCTAAAATCTATTTGATCAAAATTGTGTTTTTTATTGTACAAAGAATGGTTTATTTCTAACTGCTGAATTTAACTGCTAAAAACTTTTCATAACTAATAATGATTCTCCACTACATATTTTGATTAAAGAATTTTTTTAAAAAAAAATATTCAGTCCTAACATAACATGAATTATGAAATTTCAGCCTTTTTAAGAAGGAAACACAGACAAGCTCAAATATTGGGTTGTTTAAAAAGTAATTTATCTTTTTTTGTGTGAAAATGAAGGACAACTTTCATTTAGTGAATAAATATTTTATTAAATTATATATTGCTCATTGATCCAATTGCGTTTGCCATCTGTCTGGCAGCAGCATGATTCCACGGTGATAAAAGATTTGTTCCTTGCTGGCAAAAAACTAATCCAGGTTATTTTCGACCTCCTCTTTTGAAGTAAAGACTTAACCCATCGAGATTTGTAAATGTTCTAACATAGAAAGAATCCCTTTGGACCCCATCATTAAACTATAATACAGCTATGAATGCACCAAACTGAAATGTCAATAGTTCAACAAAAGTTTCTTTTAGTATTATGCTCCACAAAAGACTATTAAAACTTTCATTGGCATTTTGGGTCTTTCCATGCAAGCACTTTTTGAGGTGTGATTAGTCATATAAGTCCATATATGTGTTTTTCACAGTGTTTAATACATCAGTTAGTAAACCAGGTGTCATTTGCACAACTTTCTTTTTTGCTTGGCCTTTTGGTACTTGCACCAAAAATCGGATCCAGAAAGGCATTATCCATGCATAGGTTTTTGGTCGTTAGAGCATCAATGAAAAAATGCAGGAATGACTGCAGTCTGCATGATAGAAAAAACTTTCGACAGTACTTCTGATTGCAATTCCAAAAAAAATAGGTGTGTATCGATGAATTTGCCTTTCGCCTCTAACACTTTTGTAGCATTTTCTTCAGTTTACGCCAACGAGAGCTAACTTTCTTCTGCACATGTCTTATTGCCTCTTATTTAACTGAGCTATGAATCCCAAATATTTAACTAAGATTCCCATTAGTGAAAGACATTTATGGGAATCTAATTAAAACATTAATCTCATCTATGAATCTCCATCCCTATAATATGATCTGTATCGAAAACTGCGATTTGCTTCGAACATTTCAAAACTTCTGTAAGCACCGATTGTATCCATATTTGATTGATTGATTGAATATTAACGTCGCACTGTTCAGCTACACGAGGGCTTTTTGGCGACAAAACACGTAATTTTGAACCATGGTCAAGTGACGTGGACGACACCTGAGCTGGCACCCCCTCTCCTAACTACCACACCACACCAACGGGAGGACGTTTCAGCTCTCGACATATCTAACAGCATCGCTGCCCTACACGGTGGGTCTTTAGTGGTACTGGGCTCGAACTTGTGACATGGCAAGCCACGATCCGATACCTATACCACTCGGCTATTGCGGCTCCGTTTCCATATTTGTAGCTGACCCTTTGTAATTCTTACACATATGAGATACCTGTATTACATTTTTTTGGAGTGTCCAGATGTTTTTTTCCAGTTTTTGTACACACTCAACAAAAAAAATATTAACTCAACACTTCAATATCCACAATTTTTCCAGAATCCACAGACATTGCCAAAACACATCCACTCAGTGAAGAGTAACCACGGTTTTGCCACGTAACATCTGCACAAACGCTTCACTTATCTGAACACGCCACAAATGGATGTCGCAGACTCCTGCATGGAACTATTAGCAGTTTGTGGCGCAGTAACTTAATTTCTTGTTGTCGGAGTGAACATTTTGCAGGATATAGAAAAATTAGTATGATGAATAGTTTCTTTCCAGCTGAAATTCCTTTGTGAATAATTCTCATTCCAAAAACAAGACGATTTATAGGACTTAAATTATTCACCTTTGATGCGGAAAAGATTTTTTTTTTTTGAAAAAGAACATCTTTTAGATTTGAGACAGAAATTTGACTGCAAATGAAATCTGGAATCTTCAGTCAAGAACAGTTCTAGATTAAAACAAGCAAGGTAAGAAAGAATAGTGAAAATTGACATCCATATTTCGAAGTCGAAAATCCTATTACCAGAAAGAGTTCCTGAATCAACATTAAATAAACCATCACTTAATCCTCTTCCCAATTTGTGTGAACTAATAATCCTTTCATTTTTTTTAATTTTCTTTTGGGTAGTGCAAAAATTTCCAGTAAATTTTTGCTTTTTCTGGCAAATTTTTCTTCCGTGTCCCATGGCAAAAATATAAAGACTATTTAAAATACAGTTTTAAGAAATACAAAATGAACTGATTTCAGTAAAAAACAAAATGCAAAAATTAGCAGCAATATCAAACGATGTTACGAAGCAAATAAACACACATCCTGAAATTGCCAGAATAGAAAACTTACTTTAAAAAGAATAGTAAGGGAGGCTTCATTGTAACATTTAAATAAACTATTAAAATATACTTCAAAATATAACTTTTTAAAAAGTGGAAGGAATTCGAAATAATTTTCATTTTTGGTTTCAGAATTCCCCGGTCATCATTTAACTACCGAAAGTGTCATCTACTTTTACTAAAACAGTTGTAACTTTTGTTCTAGAGAATGAAAAATAAAAAAATGTGGTATTTTTAAAAAAGATAATAAGTTGGCCTACAAAATTAACTCATTAATTTTTTTTGTCAGTTTCTGACAAAATCCAAGATTTTAGGGTAACCGGATATCTCAATTGTCGAATGTAACTTTAAGTTTGATTCTAAATATCTTGAAAGGTAGGCAATTTTTTAGAGTGTGCTATTTTTTAAAAGAAAAGTGCTTAATGGATTTAAGAACGTGTGCGTCAGTATGTGTACGTTTGGAGTCTGGGTAACTGTAACAACAAGATATTTTTTAAGAAATGCAATTTAGCTTAACGAAAGTGGGAGTACAAATGTTAATTCTGGTTCCAACAATAAACTGTTCACAAGTACTGTTAATTAACTAATAATTATGCGAGTCCTTTCGTTCTCATATGAACTGTGTACGTTATCGTAATTGAATTATTAATTTTGTAAACGAAATCTATACGTGTCCTTCAGCACATAGTTGAGCTAACATATGGATTTGTGACAAGTGCAAATAGTCTTTTAAATGACTATACAAATGAAATCAAAATATTTCATTATACAAAGTATTTAAAAATTAATACACATGATTTGTTATGAGTTTAAATAATTTCAAAATCGGCGAAAAAATTTCTAGTTAAAAAACAAAGAAAAAAATATTTATACTAAAGCTCACTTTCCTTTTAAGATGAATGAAAAAATTATTTAGAGATAAATATTCGAAGGAAAAGTCTTTTAATTTCCTTTCTTCTGTTTCTTCATTAACGTGAGTATTGCAATGAAATTGCTGTGATATGAATAAAAATATTAATGAAGAAATTTAGAAAATAATTAGTTCTAATACACTTTAATTTGAAAGTGTAGAACACGCAACTTATGTAATCTTAATTACAATTTATATTCCGTCGCCTTCACTGTTCAATATGAAAGGTAAATAAATATTTTTTTAACTTACATCATTGGCATTCATCATTCAGTTTATATTTTTAGAATTTCTTTCTCTTCCAGGATTTTTTTTTCACTACGCAGGAATACCAAAGAATTTCACACTTCCATAATCTAATTAGACAAGACATTCTTTCAGAGATCTACGCGATTGCAATTAAATTAAATAAGAAAAGAAACGTTATAATCCCTTTTTTAAGAACTACATTACATCAAATTTAAAACTTTTGTTTGCATATTTTAATGAAGAAATACTATAGATATTGAAAGTATAGTTTTATATTTCAATAGATTGTAATATTACTGTTGCTTAAGGTATCCGACTACGTTCGGAACCATGATTTTAAAAAGCACATAAATGGATAATTTTCCTGATATTTAGTGTCACTCAGATTAGAATACATGCATAAAATAGTTTTAAGGACATTTTGACAAAAAAAATGTAGTTAAATATAATATTTTGGAAAAAATTCACTTAGAATAATCTCTCTTTTCCAAATGTTCTCCTTTTGTGAAAAATGGTTCTACTATAATAATATTTTTCCTGTATATAGCTCAAACCTCTCTAAATTCACATTATTTTTAGAGTTACCACCAATTGAAATAATTATTGGCGTTTTTTTCTTAAAATTGCTCCTCTCTGTTGTCGTAAAATATGAATAAACCCACTTCTAGGTTATATATTTCAAAAATTCTAGTTGAGCCTCTGAACTGAGCTATATACAGGCAAAATATTATTATAATAGAAGCATTTATCACAAAAGGAGAACATTTGGAAAAAAAGATTATTCTGAGTGAATTTTTTGCTAAAATATTGATTTTAAATAAAATGTTGTTAAAATGTGCTTAAAACAATTTTATACATATATTCTAATTTAGGTGACACTAAATATAATGAAAATTATCCATTTATGCGCTTTTGAAAACCACGGTTCCGAACGTAGTCGGATACCTTATAGAAGCAGGAAAATATTTATATTAAGGTATTAATTATAACTAAATATTATTCAATTCTAGAAATTTATATTAATTCAGGATATTTTATCGTTTTTTTTCCTAATTAAGTGCATTTTTAAAAGCCAGAAAAATGACGATATATTATTTCAAAAATAAAGTTTTAGAGCCACGTGAGTATATTCATCATTGTTATCATTAACAATAACTGGGTCTGTTGTTTTAGTGTTTTAATTGTTCTGCATTTAAAATACTTATTTTATTTTGATGTATTTTTAATTAATTATTTGCACTTTTTACTCCCACACAGATGTTTCCTTGTATCCTCCTTTAGTGCGTATTTCTTTGAGATTGAACAAGATCAGAGGGGAGCATTAAGTCGACCTCCAACACGTTTTAGGGTAAGCACTTTAAATAAGAGCTATTACTCGCATACTAAAATAATTTCTAAGGAACATCGACGCCAGCTAGACTGAAGAACTGGTTTTTCACAATATACGACTGACCTACGTGTGTAAATCTGCATTTTTAACTATGGGTATAATTAAGACAGCATATTGTTCCCGTTTGACAGACGACCACTTAGAACTCAATGCAAGATTGGCAATTAGAAATTATATACCGAGAAACAAGATTTGTGGACAGTATGCAGACTAAGTCTTCTACTCACTATAACTACGAGAACTAACTTTAAGTGAAAATTATTTATTTTTAATGTATTTTGAATTGTTTAATAAAATATCCATCGTATGATTTGTGGGTATTATTATTATGTTTGTGTCTTGTGTTTTACATCAAATGTGGTTTAAAACAAAAAAAAAATTTAATGTAGTTATGTTGTAAATATATATTTTGTATTAATTATTGTCATAATAATAAAATTGTTGACTTTTTTTTAGCTCACCACACCTATGCCACTGGGTGAATCGCAACACCTTGTAAAAATAAGTAGACCGTATCATGTGTAAAAGTCTGCCCTCCCCTGAACTGATGTACTTAGAAAAATTTTGAGTGTAATTTTTTTTTGTTCGTTGTTTAGTGGTCTTATCAGTTCTGTGGATTGTAATTTCTTAATTCTTATGATTTGGAGGGAAAAAAAACACCTCATAGTGGTTTATCGGGTTTCCATAGCAAAAATACCTTTTTTTTCTTCTAATGACATCTCTAAAATAGTAAGTCAATTATGCATTGCATTCTTCGGACTTGTTTATTTACGATAAAGTTTTACTTGCAATCAGGAAAATTCTGTTTATTAATCAGTTAAAGTTAATTATTTATCTTGCGAGAACTCCATCGAATTAAGTATGCAAAGTGATGACACAATGAAGAAAAATGGCCAGCATTTTCTCTAAATATCGAAGATAAGACCAAGGCTCTAAGAAATAATCAACCAAGAAAAAACAGTTATTGGGAGAACGTGAAAAAGCAAAATCAATAATATATTTTTTGAACTAGGGAATTAGAAGTGTTTTGTTTAGTCTCTTTGGAGAAATTTTTATTTCATCGCTATTTGCTCTTAATTAAATTTATCAGTGCTAAAAAAAAGCATTCACATTTGGTTCCATCATTAATTCAAGTTTCATTTAGTTGTTTCCCCTTCTAAATATTTGAACCAGAAAGAAATATTAAAAGAAATAATGAGATAGAAAAAGGGGTTTTTTTTCTCTCTTACATGTATGTTCATAGCGTAGACATCGCAACCAAATGCAGAAAACGTAGAACTTTTTCAGCAAAATAATTATTAAAAAATTACCTGTGTCTTTAAAATACATTTTATCTAAAATGTTTAGATAAATTAGGATCTATTCAAAAAACCACAATAAACAAAATATTAAAGTATTTACTTGGGTCACATTAATTTATGCATTTTTATTTACTGTTTTTATTATAATTATTATCATGTATGTTTATAAGATATGATTCATTGTTCATAATCCAACAGCACACGCAAATATAAATTTATTGTGATTGTCATCCCTTATAATTACTTTGAGTACAGTATGTACATTTTTAGGGATACTTTTCGTTTTAAAGTAAGCCAACTCTTATCAAAGTAAAACATCAGCTTGTGGTGATTTAAATAAACCAACGAAAACTATATTTTATTTAGTATTTGGAAAACTGTTCCAACAAAAAGCATTTGAGAACAAACTGAAAATACTTATGTTTACTTACCGAAATGTTTAATATTTTTTGAATATTTAAGCCAAAAACCAAATAAAACTCTGTTGCACTGAAAGTTTGATGAGTAAAAACTAAAAAAGTTTAAACATCAAAATTTTGTAGTAAAATATACATCATATATGCTGTTGTAGCTCAACAAATATATAAGTGTATGTTTCAGCCACATTTATGAAAAAAATAAGATTAAATTGAGACACATATTCCGGTAAAATTTTTGTTCTTTTGCAGGAACATAAGTAGAGCCAATTTCGAAACCGTACAGATTTGTGGATATCATCTTGTAAAATACTATAGAAAATAATAATATATAAGTAAATTTTTGAATATAATTTATTCTAAACCTTTTCAAGTGAAGGTAAGATAAAAATAATCAATGATAAACATGTAAGTCATTTAATAAAAAGGATTACAATATTCAGTATGAAGATGAACATATAATATTAAATGTAGAATTTAAATCTAGACAAGTTAAGTCAAAGAACTAGTTAAAAGCTTTAAAGTAAGAAAAATATATATAACAACTTTTTCCTGTAATATTTAATATTACTAGTTAGCAAAAATATTAGTGAAATATTATTTTAAAAAAGAAAGGATATTTTAACAATTAATTGTAGATTTTATTGTAAATTAAGCGTTAATTAATGTTGCATTTTGAAAATACGTAAGGTTTATTGGTGACTGACCTTGTAACTTTGAACCACGATCAAGAGACGAGAACAACACCTGAATAATCATCCCTCTCTCCAAACTTCCACAACTCGCCAACGGAGCTCCACAGATTTGATGTAGGGCCTCCCCTGTACGCAAAGCAATTTCAAGCAGATTGAAATATTTAGAAAAGATCGAAAACCAGAAATCAAATGTCATTGTAATAATCAAATACATGGATTGGATAAATAAATCGTTTGGTTACATTTTCTTATTCCATTCAATAAATGAATTTCAAATTTCAAAAATTTAACAGAAAATACAGACGTAAAGCACACCTATATCAATAAGCCGAAAGTTAATTTTTTTGTAAGTATTGCAATCCAGTGACTCCAAACAATAATACTCTCTATGATAGAGCAGCGGGGAATTATTTTATAGAAAACTCATTTTTCTCTACTTTATACTTAAGATTATATTAATTTATAAAATGAACTAATTATGTATATATACTTGTGTTTGGCTTAATATATCCTGAGAGGATTCAGTGCCAAAAATTAAGCCCGATCAATTTACCAACCGCGTCATTCAGTGTAAATGTACTAATAACTATCATAAAACATTATAAACACAATAAGTTAAAGTTTTTTACTTTCCTTTGTTTTTTCAAGCATGTTAAAAAATAATTTACTCCAAATATATAAACAATAAATATCTCTGAAGCCCTTTCTAAAAAACAGAAATTACTTTTTACGATGATATTGCAATTTTTTTTGTTGCATAAAATGAAGAATAACTATTTGAAGGTGGCTAGGTTTTACTTGACAAGTTTTAATTAAGAATTGTTTCCTTTCTTATGTGTATATTATTATTAGTTACTTTTAAACAAAGATAAATAAGCTTGAAAAAAAGAGCTAAATTTATACATATTTTTTTTAATTAATGGATTTGAATTTTTTGGTACTCTTAAGCTATTATCAGTAAGGCAATTAAACTTTTTATACAGGAAGATATTTAGGCATGAACTTCTTGGATCGGTTTTGCAATTATTAAATTAGTTGTCGAGGATAAAAAAACGAAAAATTATACATTTATGGTAAAATGTTTAAAAAATCTTTGTTTTTGCTATATTTTCCTAACAACATTTTTCTTTTTGAAATATTGTAAAAATTTAGTCTCTAATTTCTTATCAATATTATAACAAGCGCACAAAAATATACATAATTCATGCTCCTAAATAAACGACTTTTGGAGTTTTATGCTTTTAAAAACCCTGCCTTTATGAAAAATCCCACTAAAGAAACGCAAATTAAGGAGCCCAAATCAGCAACAAAAAAAACATTTCTACATTTTTTGTATAATGACTAATTAATTTTCTTTTATATATATACCTTTCAAATAAAACATACTATCAATCTGAATATACTTAATACAGAAATAAAGCTTTGATTAAAAGTTTGACTGAACTCAAAACTACGAAAAACAGGAAAGGTCTTTAATTTACTTTGCTTAGTGGGAAACAAATGAAAAATATGTTTAGAATTAATTAAAATAGATTTAATATACAAAATGTACAGTTGAAAATTAACAGGTTGTAGGACAATTAATTTTTAATTTTTTTAACATATTAGATAAAGCACAAATCATTTTTACCCAAAGATGTTCCTTTTCCAATACTTATTTGCTTAAAATGACCTTCTACATAAGAAATCCATTACTTTTAGCTTCTACTATTTTTATATTGCTCTTTAATGAGATCAAGACCCGATGCTATTGGCATTTTGTGGATGTTTTCTAAACAGTCGATTTCGAAAATCTATTGTTGTAACAAGTTATTTTGTAGTATTTCCTATAAGCACGCGTAATGCTTTGTATTGTTCCATATTCAGAGTTAAATTCATCAAACCCCGGCAGCTTTTGCTACCACAGGCTTTTTCCTCTGCTAATTCACAAAATCTTTTTAGACGCATTGTCAAAATCATGATTTTGGATTCCACATCGCTTAGCAATCCATTTGAAGCAAGTTTTTGGAAGACGAAAAAATTTAGGGAAGAAGCTTTTCACTTGATTGCTTTTCCAACATTCATTTTATGATTAGCAATTTTTTTTCTTGTATTAACTGCCGGCAGATAGAAATAACATTAGTTCACTTCTGTAGGACACTTAAAATGCAGCGATTAAGCATCTGAGAGAATGATAGGCAACAAGGTAACATATACCTATATTACTATTTTCATAGAATTCACATTCCCTTTATTTCTTATGAAAAGTGTATAGGTAAGTAACAAATAGTTATTGTCTTAGTTATAGTTTCTTTCAAACTGCTTATAGCAGTGTTTCTCAAACTTTCAATATTTGTGACCCAATACTCAATCATAATTTTCATCACACACCCCTACATACAATAACAATGAATTGAATTCAATAATACTATACTTTGACACTGGAGCTACAATATGACTTTAACATCTTTTGTACCACCGGCGTATATAAACGTCTCGCGCAATCGGTGCTTTAAATTCCTCGTACTTATATATACGTCTTTCCGAAGAACGGTGCGCTTTTCTGAGCGCTGCAATCCCTAAAATTACTCCGAAGGTTTCGGAATGCAATAAAAGGACGTTGACAGTGTTTGCGAAGGATTTATTTATATCAGAGGATTCCTTACTTTATTCCTTTTCTCCCCCACTCGCAATATATCCCATACGGATGCCTATGGGGAATACGGAGGCATTGGGAGCGAATTGAGAAACGTTTAATCAGTAGTGAAAACGATAGTTTTTAAATCTAATTAAATATATATATGACAAGTGCAGGGGACACTGGTAATCATTAAAAGTTTGTTTTTAACTTAGCATTGTTAAACTAATTATAAAATACTTTGTGTAGTACGGATGCATTTATAAGTGTATTATATCAGTGCAAACGTTAATTTTATTTTGTATTATGCTAGAATGTGTATTTAGTTTACTTCCAGTAAATTGTTTATTTTTAAAATAATCTTTGGTTTTTTCAACTTTTCAATATGCTCTCGTCCCCTTCGTAGAGTTACCACGCCCCCCAGGGGGGGGCGCACCCCACAGTTTGAGAAACGCCGGCTTATGGACTTGACCACATAAAAAAGTTGCTTGAGCAGGATAGTGTTCCACCGCAGATTCCAAGGCTGTCCCTAGTCTTTTACTGAAATGAATCACGCATTCTTCACTTAAATTCCAAGTATACATTCATATCGTAATAATTTTTCTCACACAAATACTTGTAAGCTCACAATCACTATGAGTTAAAAATGATTTAACAAAGGCCGAGAGTCAATGTATTCACATAAAGAGAGAATGTAGATTCCAATTCCATCTATGCAGCGATTTATATCACTCTCCCTTTAATAGCCTTCTTTTCATGCAGTGATTTCAATAGCTACATTGCAATAACGACACACCTTACTCATTTAAAAACAATTGCCTACTCCTAAATGACATAGATAACACATTCTACTCTTAGGAGTGATGTGTGACAATGAGTTTTAATTTTCACCATCAAACTAACGTTCGAATCTGCGATTTCAGTAGAACTAGATAAATTATTTGGATACGCATCATAAATTTCCCCACAGATATAAATAAATACAGTGTCAGATCCTAGAGAAATTGCTAAGTCCAAATGCCTTTTCAACTTTCCATGTGTTTTTTGACTGAAAAAATTATCAATATTCATCGCCATGCAAACATTTTTATGGCTAAATGTCATTTTCTATTATTAGAAATTGTTTGAGAAATTCATAAATTTTCACATCATGCCTAATAGTAAGTGATTTCAAAGAAGTATTTTATAGTTTTGTTTCTTTTAACAAAATTTCATGTCAGCTCTAAAACATATTCGAAGTTAATTCGAAACTCAAGTTTTAAAGTTGTTTTTCAATCTCTTGGCACTTACAAGAAGATGATTACTGGTTGGTTAAAAAGTTTTCACAAATATCCCTTAGTTACATAGTTATCTCTTTTCTTCCTTAGTTTTTAATTTTTTCAATAATATATTAAACATTAATAAATGTGCAGTCTCACGGAAGTCTACATTTTCATTAAGTCGTCACTTGTTTTTTACTTCAATCAAGAAATGAATGTTTCGTTGGAAAAACAGCAATGATAATAAGAATTTAAAAATGCTAATATTAATCACTAATAATTTGCAAAATATTAATTTGGAGTACAATATACCAGTATTAATAAATACTGTTTTACTTTTTGTGCAAAATTAAAAAGCAATGAAGCTAGAAAGCCCACATTAAGCAAAATTACGGAACGGTAAAAAAAATCTTTGCTGATAATTACAATCAGAGCTTAGTGAATATTTCTTTCTTACGTAGATTTCATTTTATAAAACTTGGTGGTTATTAATAAAATCATTGGATGGGTATGCTTCCAAAAAGATCATTTGGCTGTAAGAATATTTAAAATACGTTTAAAAATGTCGCAGAATTATACTAGTGTTTTAATTAAATTTTAAGCTGATAATGGAAAAATCGATATTTTTGAAATTTGATAGATGTCTAGTCTTCTTAATGTAACAAAAGACACGGCAAAATCGCACGTTTTCTTTTTAATAGCTGCATTTTCTGGTAACACTGTAATTTCTTATGATATTGCACCAGTGGTGCACACAAGGGGGGTGGGGTCCTGGGTGTCCGGTCCCCGCCCCAAGCCCTTGATTTTTTTCCAATTGATTATGATTCTATGTATATAATACGTAAAATTTAATTATTTATTTGTTATTAATGATTACTTTTATTAATTGATTCTAATTATTTATTCAATAATTAGTTTTTACTGTATTTTGTTCCCGAAAATCGACAAAATCAAAAGGAGCATGATACAAGAATGGTGAACTTTCGACCCCGGACCCTCCCCCCCCCCTCTTTGAAAAATTTGTTGTGCGCGCTACTGTATTGCACCAATTCCATTTGTACACTTGAAATGAAAAGATTATTGTTTTGAAAGCAATGTTTTTCACAGGTTTTTCATTTACTACCAAATTCTCTCCTTTATTATAATTTCCGAGATCATAAATTACTTTTACGTTTAAAGCTCTTCACCACAAATTTTATATTTTATTGACAATATTCTAAATTCTTCTATATTTTTGAATTTTGAGGTACTCTTTTGCAATGGCGATGTTCTTTATCGGGCCATTTTCGTCAATTCATTGTAAAAATCTCTTGTGAAGACTCCACATATTTTTCCTTTGCCTTTAGTATAAAAAAGAATAAACTAATTGAAGAATGCAGTCAAGTTTGAAGCAACGGTTTGCCTCGAATAACAGAGAGCGTAAACAAAGAATTCGACCTTGAAAGTCTACTAAGAACTCTAATAAAAGAAAAAGAGGTCCCCCCACACACTTTTCTTTCAAAGCAATTTCCTTTTATAAACCAGCTTTGTTTCAGAAAATCCTTTCGCAAAACTAAGTAGATTATCTTGCATTTAAAAAATGTGTCAAAAACTACTGCTTTAAATTAACACAATTAAGTGAGCTTTTGTAAGTGACGCCATGATATGCATTTCATTATAGCTTCATGTGCCTGTTGTTATTTCTGCGAAAAATACAGTAGTGTGCACACAACTGGGAGGAAATAGGCGAACTGTTTTTTTTTTTTTTTTTTTTTTTTTATGTAAGATTAATGCAATTGGAAAAAAATGAAAATAAATTGAAATATTTCGATAGTCTGGAGTAACACAAAAAATCCCATTGAATTGTTAAGAACTTCTTTGTCTTTTTTTAATGGAGCTTTACAAAATAAAATTACTTTACTAATTTAATGATTAACTTTATTTATTTCTTTTCATTTTTTTATTTCTTGAAACAAAACTAGTATCGTCTTTTTCTTTTAATTATTACGCCAATATGCCTCCACCAGTTCGCAGTATGTGAATTTTTTTTAAATCCTTTGTAATAGTACTTAATTTTTTGTTAACAATTACTTAAACAAATTTGTAAGAAAAATATTCCAATTACCTTTTATTTAAATTCCATTTTTATGATATTTGGTTTTATGTATGAAATATCACAATGGGATTTATTTAAGGCCAAAACAAAAAGTAGACTGATAAGCATGGAACAAAACTAGAAGAGATATATGTATTTGTATAGGTAATAAGTTATTTTATATTTCATCAATCATCAATTAATTGGAAATAATTAATAACTAATTTGATTAATTATTATTTATTAATTGAAATTTAATAATTTGTCCTGGAATTGATGTCACATGCGGGGAATCCTTCAGTAAAGCAGTGGTTTATTTTGAGATCCAAAACAAGGTTTATTTCTGTTTTGATATTGATTCATAGAGCGTGCACACACACAGATTCGTGATCTCTACGGGGTTTCACGTTAAGCTCTTGCAGAATAACAACGCAGTGACAACCTACTCAAAAGCCCCCTCTGATCTGACTCTTAGCACAGAGCGTCGGGGACACAATTTAGAATGTAGCTGGTCCAAGTAGGTATTTAATAACCTAACTAGCCCTGCTCTCCAAACAAGGCTGTGAGAATATAACCAAACTTAAGAGAATTATTTATTTTTGCTGATATCGAAGAATACTGCACATAGGGGTAAAATTTATAACCATAAGGTAAATAATGTGTACTTGCAAAGCTATTTACATGGACTATTAATAAAGCGTTAGAAAATTTTCACCATAAGGAGTATAATGTAAATAAATACCGTTTATTTCAATATAGATGTAAACTGTGTACAAACAAATAATGATAAAATAAAAAAATACGTTTCCATTTCAACTATAAGATAACTCAATGAGAGCACTTTAAAAATAAAAGAAATAGTAGATTATATGTTTAAAGTGTCTAAATTTCTGAGCCGAAGATAAGCCTTAATGTATGAAATGATAATTTAAGGTATCTGAACACGTTGAAAATGATCAATTTCAGTCAAGACAGATATATTTTTTTTATGTTATTGAATAGAGATATATTTCGGCGTTACACAAAAGCATACTTTGCTTTGTTTCTATGCTACCTAGAGGTAAAGTTACAGTCAATTTTCTAAAGTTAGGAAAATTGGAAGTGGGTCTTATATCTACCAAAAGTGGATATTTAAATTGCTCAAAATCTTTCATGGCGAATCTGATAACTCAAAATGTTACAAATGTATTTTTATAAAAAATTTTTGAACCTGATATTTATGTTATTTTCTAGAGAATATACTAAAATATTTCTTATTTTATGAACAATTTTTGAGTTATGGCTTGTTACTTAAATAAAGGTTTTATAAAAAATATCACATTTCTTATAATTTATTAAATTTTAATAAATTATTAAAATTTTAGAACATTTTCAAGATAAATGCATCTGATTTGTTTTAGCAATACTTTTACTAATATAAGTTTATTACTTTTTTCTCTGATTTGAAGTCTTTCAAAAATTTTGCTAAAATTTCACTTATATTTGTGATTTTTGTAAAATTTATAGGCATATTATTTTAAAAATTATTTGTTAAATATTAGTATTTATTGGTAATGAGTCCTAAAAAAGCATTTATAATGTTTAAATGTGCTAATTTGTTAAAAAGTACTCTGAACGTGTTCGGATACCTTAAGAAAAACAAAATAAAATGCATTTATTATCTTTTAAGGTTCAAATTTTTAA
This sequence comes from Trichonephila clavipes, assembly GCA_019973935.1. Taxonomy (NCBI): domain Eukaryota; kingdom Metazoa; phylum Arthropoda; class Arachnida; order Araneae; family Nephilidae; genus Trichonephila; species Trichonephila clavipes. The sequence goes on from BMAU01020376.1 coordinate 435,167, forward strand.
AGTTTCAATATAAGAAGCAAAAAAGTGAGGAAAGTGTTAGAAAAACTATAAATATGAATATTTATAATGTATTAATTAAGTAAACATAAATAATATTAATTTACTTAAGGAATGCTGTAAGAAAAGTAAGTTTATGACATTCGAATCAGAAACAGAAAATGCATTAATACAATAAAGGAAAGACTCGTCTCTCATTTTTGAAACTAATATTTAATTCAGTCGAGGTATTTTTGGAGCATCGTGTACATAGAGAGAATAAATCTAATATATATTATAAATGTGAAAGTTTGTGAGTATCTTTGTGGGTCTTTCACGCAAAAACAACTGAATGGATTTTAATGAAACTTTACAGTAATATAGCTTATACATCAGAATAACACATAGGCTAAAATTTATAAAGATATTGTGAGAAGTTTTCAAAATATAACGACAATTGTCAATAAAGTAGGAAAAATTTCTGCCATTTGCAAAAAAGCCCGTGACAGCATTCATCCATCTTTTTTATCCCTTCTGTTTTGTTTACGCCATCTCTCAGTGCGCTTTCACTTTTCATTGATTCCCATCAGTGTCGTCGCTGTTTTTATTTCATAATAAAACTAGATTTTGAAGGGAGAGGTGCTGGCAAGATTTTAACATAAAATAAATACAACAAAAAGTAATATTAATGTATTACACTTCCTGATATAAATTATTTACACTATTTTAAGCGTTCATTACACAAAAGTTTTAGCTATGACAGTGGAAGGAAAACTATGAAATTAAAATAAAATATCAAAATGTTTTTATCATTTAGTTTTTTATTCTTTTTGAATGTTTTTTTTTCCAGTACATGTAAATATGTATCTACGCATCCCCCATACTGTTTTTTATAACTTATATATGTTTTTAAAAGTATTTCTATTAATTTATTACTAAATTAATTATTTGTTAATTAAAAAAGTACATAGTCTATTATTTTAAATAAAAATACATTTCACAGACATTTTTAAGCTAACTAAAGAATCGTTTTCTTTTTATTGCTTCACATTAATAATTTTTAATTAATGCTATATTATGTTTTAAAAGTCATAGATCAAAATTTGAAGCTATATTTTATCTGTGAGGGGGAGGGGAAGAGGAAACAGTAATTTTGCACTAAAAAAACCGTGTTAGGCCGGGCTAGAGGGAGGGGAAAACAACCTGTCTTAAATCGAAAATATGTGGAACACAAATTTCGAAAAAGGGAAATTTAATGAAATAATTTTAGAAATCACTCACATTGCGCGCGTACAAACACACACATAATTGCTGGCGTCATGAGGGAAAAAGAAAGCCCGTGCAAAGCCGGGTCATGCAGCTAGTCTATCATAAATATGTAGCATTGAGTTCTTAAAAGAGGGAGCGCCACATCAAAAACAATTTCAACATAGCAATGAGAAAATACATGAATAAAATTTGATTACAATACAATATAATAATTTTCAGGTGATGGTAAATTGTAAATATGTCTAGTAAACCAATAGAATCATAAAAAAAAATGTATTTCCAATCATATGGATAAGATTTAGTAAACATTTTAATGAAAAATTATATGGATAACATTCTATAGTTGTTGATGTAAATTTTATTGTACATTGATCTATTTACATTCTTTTAATAAAAATAGCTTACATCTCATTTCTTACAGAAACAAAGCTGAATATGCATGCAAACATTTTAATGAATTGGACTTAGAGTGCTTAACGGGTCTCTGGATATAAGAAAACAGTATGCTAAGCTTTATTAAATTTGTAAGACTGTTTAATCAGAGAATTTCTACGCCGGTTAGCTCAAATCGTCTTTAATTCATTTTTTTCAAATGCAAACTCCTCAACATTCAAATATATCACAGTTACTAACATATCAAACAGTTAATAGTATAAAAACAACGAGCAGACATTGGCATCCGCTTTCCTCGCTGAGCTGGCAAGCCTACTGGTTACGTAAGTATTCACTCAGCGAAAAGAGCGCGTAGTATTGTCCATCTATTACCATTCTCGTTAAAATTAATGATTTTTTTAAACATTTCTAACAGTTTTATTATTTATAGCAAATTAAATATCAAACATATTTTCCTGGACTTGCCTTCGGGAGTAGAAAACCAATGAAACACTTAGGGCTAAATTTACCCTTAATGAAAATCAATAACTATTTTTAAATACAAATTATGAAATATCACTTAATATATTGCACAAATAAAACTTCTTTTTGAATCTATTCCTTTATTGTGTTATACAAATAAATACAATTTTCTTGAGTATTCTTTTCATTTTGTTTTCTTTCAAATTGAAAAATAAGTTAAAAACAATTAATGTTTTATTTGCTGATCTCTTACCAAAATTAACAAGAAACATTCGAAAAACTCTAATTGCATTCCTCAGTCAGAAATTCCTTTCAGAGAATTCTAGTTATAAGCCACTTTCTTATTTTTCCCTCTGTAAATGATTTTTTTTTCTTTTAACATCACCTGCAATCAGAAAAGACCAAAATTCATTGTTTTGCTTTGCTACCCATTGGAATTTAAAGAAATAGTATTCTCTCTTGTTTTACTTTTTATTTCACATTAATTTCTCCTTATCTTAAGTTCTTAGGACATTGTTTCTCTTACATTTGTGAAGGTCAATTATAATTAACGTAATATTTCACACTTAGTATAATAAGTGGTATCTGTAAAAATATTTATAATGCACTTGATAAGGTATTTTTCAATAAACTGATTGACTCTTTTATCCATATAAAATGTGAAGTAAGTCCGTAAACTGTTCCCGGAAGCATTAGGACTTTAACTTGAATTATAATGTACATAAACTGCACGGGAATGGAAGGGATATCAAGGATTTAAGAAATAAAACCTGTATATAACGAAAAGATTTATTATTTCCTGTGTGGCTTTTTTCTACATCTTGATTTATTTGTAAATTACAATAAAAAACTATAGCTTACAACATCTTTTGACTAAAAATATTGCTCAGTTCGTGTGTATTATTAAAAAGTTTTTGAATTAAATAATTCTTAATAGGATATTTTTTTGTGATTTATCTAGAATAAAAGTAATGTCGCATACTAATGAAGCGTAGAATAAGCAAAAATATAAAAAAAAAATGATCGATGCAAGCTTTCCTGACGTTTTAAAAGAAAACTTTCAAAGTACTGAATTGTTTTAAGTTAAAGAAAACATTAGCCCCTTTCCAGTGTGTCAGAAAGCTTAACCGTAATGGAAGAGAATCTATTGGAAACTTTTGGAGAAAGTACTGGAAAACTTGATCTGAATTCTTGAATCGTAAATAAAAACTGTTCCAAAACCTTTATGAAAGGATTTGGAATACAACTTATTCATCCCGAATATTGTAATCCGTATAAGGAACAGTAGTATGAATTACTTATCCATATATTTCTGAGCCGTCTATGAGTCATTCCTAAAGAAGTAACGAAATCTACCACCAATTATAGAGAAATTAGCTTACTTGTCGATGCATAGACACTACTGTTCAAAATTAATCTGCCTTGCGGAGGAGCTGATGTCTATTCAAAGTCCTCTTTATACAGTAGTGTAGAAGACGTACAGTGGAGTATCAACTAAGTGATCACTCGGCCATGATTAAAAATTACGAGGAACGTCACTATTTTCTCTCGAATTAATTTAGTTAGAACAGTGTTTCTTAAATTGTGAGGTGCCCCCTAGGGGGTTTGTATTGAAAAGTCGAAAACAAAAGTTTATTTTTTTAAAAAAATTATTAATTTACTGAAAGTAAACAAATGAAAACATTCTAGCATAAGAAAAAATAAAATACACATTTACATTGATATAATACACTTATAAATGTTTCAGTACTGCAGGATGTATTTCATAATTAATTTAGCAATGCTAAGTTAAGAACAAGTTTAATTACTACCAGTGACTCCATGGGCTTGCCATATATAAATTTGTATACAACTAGTAACACTTTTCTTAATAATTTGTACGATTTAAAATTAATCCCTTAACAGTGTTGATTAAAAGTTAATCGATTTGCTCTCCAATGTCACCGTTTACATAGACACGCTGATGTGATCCATGGAGGGGGAGAGTGAGAAAAAGGAATAAATAAGTAAATCTTGTAAACTAATTAAATCATTCGCAAACACTGTCAATGTCCTTTTATTGCATTCCCAAGCGTTCGGAATAATTTTATGGGTAGCACTGCACAGAAAAGATCATACTTCGGAAAGATGTCTATATACGTCCACGACAATTATCGTTTTGGCTGAGCGAGACGTTTATATATACAAGTGGTCCTTAAGAGGTCAAAGTCGTATTGTAGCCTTAGCATCAAAGTATAATATTATTGAATTAAATTTATTGTAATTAAATGAAGGGTAGGGAATGAAAATTATGATTGAATACCGGGTCACAAATATTGGAAGTTTGAGAAGCGTTGAGTTAGAATAATACTAAGCAGTAATTATCTCAGGGGTCGATGAAGAAGAATGCGTCAGAATTTTACTCCCTGTCAGTGAAAAATGTTCTTATAAATTGAAAATTCAACTTACCCATTATTCCATTTAAATCAAATGAAACATACTTTCATGAATAATTCAAAAGCCACTAACTATTTTAATGTAGCTTTTTGTTTAATTCTGTTTGTCTGCTACTTATAAGGATAATATTTTTCTTAATATCTCATTTAGGAGCAGTTGGTGGCGTAGTTTTAGGTTGTGTTTCACACATCATTCATGCTACTTGAAGACTTTTTAGTGGAATCAAGCCTAAAATCCATAATTCTACCAAAAACTTCGGCCCCGGGCCAGGAACCAGGACCACATTCACCCAGCGCGACGTTGTTTTCTTGGGAAAAACCACGTAAAATTGAAAACGCTATGTTAAGGTAAAACAGAACCTTAAAAATAATAATAACATAAATTTTTCTCTTATTTTTCTATGGCTCATATCTTCCGAAAGCATGTCTCAAAATTTTAAATATGAAAACCAATTGGTTTTAAGATATTTAAAGTTTTCTGAGCCTAGATTTCGATTTTGGTTTCATTTTAAAGCCTTTTTAAAAATTTCTAAATTGAATAAATTAAAATTACTTTTGAGTACAATCAATTCTTTTAGTGTGAATTGGCTATTAACTGCAATTTTCATTTCTAAAATCATTTCTGTTTAATTATATTTTGAGTGTTTTAAATTCTCACATAGTTAATTATTAAGATTGATTTCAAGACCAATATTTATTCTTACACATATTTTTACTGTGAAAATGATAATCCTAAAATCCAGCCTTCAGCTACTACTTCAATGAAAAAGTTCAGAATACAAATATTCTGAGTACAAATATTTTTGAAAGAACTGAATATTTCCTTGATGTAGGAAGCTATATTTTATTAAGTGTATTATATAGTACTACATTACCATATTTTAAGCCACGCAAGAAACATTTAAACTTGCTAAATTTCATCTAATTAAAACTAAGAAAAAATTGGATAATCTTTACAAACTTGAGAATTTCTGGCATAAATTTGTATCATTATTATTTTGTGTCTGTTTTGCGTTGGAAACTTTTGTAAAAATATTAGGTTATAATATCAACCGCCGTAAGACAAAAACAATCAATATTATGCAAAAGCATATTTTGAACTAAAAAAATGTTTTCAGTCATAATTAATTAAAGAAGTATTTTAATATAGAACATAGGTTAGGTCTGCCTCCCACCCGGTATAGGGGTTAGTGACCTGACTACGGTGCCGTAGGACTTGGATTCGAATCCCGGAGAAGGCATGAAGTTTGTAAATGTATAGTGCCTTCGATGCATAGGGGTACTCTAAATAGCCGTCGAGGCGCAAGTCCTCTCGCAAGGTTGGTGAAGGGGAAGAGAGGTGGAAAGCCTCTGACCACTCCAAGGTGTTCTTCCTCTAAATTGGGGTGGAACCGAGCAAAATCGTTATGTCACCTGCATGGTGCTCAAAGCTGAGGCTAACGCTAGGCGTAAAAATCTATCCCTTCACCACGTTAAATTTAATGGACTTGGATTTGATGTTACTGTCGATCAGATGTCGTAAGTAACACCAACACATAAGTTAGAAAATAGCATTAAAAATTTGTGCTTTACAGGTATTATTAGTTTCTGTTTTGTACTTTTACAAACCTTAAATGTGTTTTCTCAGACTTTTAATTTTGAATATTTAAGTGTTTTCTAAACACCTAAGGATTTGTTTCTGTTCAAAATAGTCTTGAAATTTTTTATATGTACTTCTAAATATATTTTCTGTAAAAGTTATTATGGATTTAGGTAAGAATGCTCTAGTTATTTGTTAAAAATCATAAAATTAATATTAAAAAAATGTGTCTAAAAACACGAATCACTTAAAAAATTTAACAAATTTAAAAATTCAGCATTTTATATAAAAAAGTTGAAGAAACTTCAAATAAATTTAATATTTTATGTCTTTGAAGTAACGGCTGGTTAAACTGACTTCTTTTCAGAATCGGTTTGATAATATAATCTGAGTGTGAAACATAAATTACTTTTACTGTTACTGAACCCAAAAAATTATCTTGATAAAAGGTGCTGTGTCACCTTAAGTAAACGTGGGTGGAGAATTAATTGCAACCTCAGTTAGCAAAATTCACAACGATCTGATCTTGAATATTTCGGTACTCAGAAATCTGTCACAGAATTGATGTAAAATTATTCTGTATTTTTTACATATTCTTCAAATGATGTAGAAGAGTTACTGAATACATTTTTAGCGATAAAGAAAGTATTTGTCTGATCTTTTGTTAATTGTTTAAGAATTAATAATTGGCTTCAGTCAAAATCAAGTACAGATCTATGGCAAAAATGGATTTTCTTCAAAACGTATTTTTCCTTTGAGCCACATGTGTTTTTAAAATTACGTTTAGTAAATGGTGATATTAATATTTCTAATCAGTTATTCACGTTACAAAACACAGAGAAAATGTTATTTTTACAAACATCTGTTTAATCATTAAATAATTTTAAAAAATTTCTTTAGTCCTATTTTAAACAAGTAGACTGGTACTCTGAATATTTTTTAAAAGTCAGCATTGCTTTTGTTTTGTGCTTTAGTGCGGTGCCATCGATAAAAATCTCTCCAGAAACATGATTGTTTTATTTCTCTATATCACCACAGATTGTATATATGCTACAGAAAATATTTCTAATTATTTCTTGAAAAGTGCATTTTAAAGGCAGGATAACTGTCACCCTTCTGAGAGCATAGAGCTCTGTATTTTTCAATAAAAGTATTGGCTTTAAGATATTTCCTACTTAGATATTACTCAAGTATAAAAATCAGACTATACTATCAGCCATAAAACTATCATAAATCCTGGGGGAAATAACGAAAGTGTCACATAACTTCTCTTCATGTGCCATGCGGTGTTTCAAGACACACAAACTCGCACATATAGATTCTGCAAAGTTTAGCTCACCCGTTAAAACATTTTAAAAAAAACCCTCTTATTTGAAAACCGTAATTTTCTTTTTCATTTTTTCTGCATATCCATAAATAACGTCACCTTCCTTTTACAAAATGAGATGTTAAAACTAAATAAAAATCATTGATATTTATAAAAAAATAATAAAAAAATATCTAACTAACAGGATTAAGCAAGCTCATGTTATAATACTTTTTTAGAATTATCCTTTTTCGTATTTCGACAAATTCAAAATTATATTTGCATTAGAGTAATTCTTATTAAATTACCCATTTTATACTTCTGATTCCTTTCAATTAAAAAAGGTACTTAAGTAAATTGAAATATCTGCACTAAAAAGAGATAAAAGTTTTAATATTTAAGAAGCTTTGTTAATAATGGAGCTATATAATATAGAATTGCCTCATTTAATCAATTTTTTTCTATAAATTTTTCATTCGCATTGCTATTAAAGATACTGAATGCATCAAATGCTTTTATTTTTTTGTAAATCCATTCAGTTTGTTGCTAAGGGATTCAGAGTTCTTAAGTGATTTATAAAAAAAATAATGTTTTACTTTTTAAATTAAAATAAGCAATTTCTTTAAAAAACTCCGGTTCATGAAGAAAATAGGAGGCTAGTGGTGACTTGCCTCGTAATCTTGAATCTTGGTAAAGTGCTGAAGTCATCCGATGGAATTGATTGAAATTGCCAAAATATTGTTACGTTGATCGAGGGTTCGAGGATTTTTTGCCAATCAGTCGCAAAGAACAAAACAGTTCTTTAAGAGCGATGAGAATTTATTGTAGAAAATCCAATCCTTTAAGTACATGATTCAGCAGCGGTATTCCCAAAATAAATCTCAGAAGGTGTTTACACCTTCAACAGAATCCAAAGGGTCTCGAACGCGCCAAATTGGTGGCCTTGGTCACCAAATATGATGCCAACTTGGCTCTATCGCCAAGACCTCACCCAGCTCCAATTGGACCACCATTGTAAAGTAAGGGACGGCGTTGGTTTGTGACTATTACAATTTTAACATGAAATAAATAAAAAATAGAGTAGAATAAATTCGTTACACATCCAAATACAAATAATTTACTCTATTTACGCAAAATTCGTAACAATATAAACTTATGACTTCCCTAGGTGGAAATTAAGTGAAAGGCGATTCGTCATGATAAGCAAATAACATCTTTTCAGTCATGAAACTATCAATTACATACGTTATACAACTATGAATTCTTTGATGCCAGTAATGAGAGGTTTATATTTTGCAATGTGTGCGTAAAACTCATATTTCTGAAGTTCCTAGCAAACTGTTCTGCTTCAAATAAGAACTTATTAGTTGGTATGTAGATTTTTTATTTGTTAAGTAGTGGATTTATGTTTTTCAGAAAAAAATTCTTGTCTTTGCTCTCTAATTCTTGTGTCTAACAATTTTATTTGTCCACAGTTTCCGCATTTAAATGTAGCACATTGTTGCCTTTGATGTCCAGCTATTATTCTAAACGCAATTCCTCTTCTATTCTACAGTTTCGGCACTTTTAGGTTCTAAAGTCTATTAGGAAAGTACCAATATATAATTATGCTTTTTTTGCAGATTATTTAGATATAATATTTTAAAATGTTACACATAAGGTATCCAATATGCTACTGTATAATATACAAAAATACTTGATTTCTTACTGTAATGAGATGGACGCCTTCATCACACTAGAGATTTGCATAAGAGCATTTGTTGTTTTTCAATTGGTATTTCTATTATTTTATCTAAATCCTGCATATTTCTGTCAAGTGGAAAAAATTTGTACATTTGGCACCTTTCATTTCTATTATCAATTTGAAAGGTAAAGTTTTTCATTTCTCTTAAATGTTTTTAAAATTAAAAGCAAAATGATGATTTTGAATTTTTTTTATATTAATCCTATACATATTTATCAAATTATGAAATCTAAAAAGAAAATATTTTTCACTATTGGGTAAGGCAAGTTTATAAAACAATATTTTTCTTTAATGATGTAATGTATTATTAAATATTGTTAACTAATTTACACTCATATAGTTTTTATTCAGAAGATTCATTTATTGAAAAACAAGATCAACTAAGCAAGTTTTATAAGACCTTTAAATGGCGTTTCATATGCTTACGTAGAAAATAAAGATAGAATTGCATTTTGATCATTTGTATATAAGAATATGCATCAAAAAACTCAAACCATAGGCTTATCAGGAATAAAAAATGCGTTTTAAAACTAGTTATAGGATTGAATTGTGCTTCATAAGTTTTAAAATGTGTATGAACTACCATGTATTGCGTTAAATTGATTATAAAAATTCCATTTAGAAAGTAGCTTCAATATTCAAAAATATATAAACCGTTCTAAAATATACAATTTACAATTAACCATCAATAATATATTGGAGAACAGAATAAGATACAAATTATTAATTAACTTTTTTTTGCTTTATGCTTTTTTCTAAATCCTTAATAAAAACTTTGTCTTGAATTTGTACATAATTGAATAATATTCTTTAACGTTTTTTCATTGAATAAAAAGATGAATTCACATTTATTTTCAATATTAATATTCGTTTCCCGAAACACTCTCCACTTTTATCAGATGCGTAATCATCTTTATACTTGCATTCAATATACTTGTTTTGTATGTACATGTTTCTAAAATAATAAATATCCCTGTTTTAAAGGCAATAAGTTGTAGGAAAAGATACTTTTGTCAAAAACGCCGAAATGTCGAATAAAATGTTCGAATGTCATTCATTGACCTCAGGTTGTGACAAGAAACACACACTTCATAACTGAAACTCGGAAAAAGCACTCCAGGGACTTCAAATCGCCCAAAGTCGCGGAATCGACCACCTTTGCCTTGAAATATGGGAAAAAATGGAACTGAAAACACGGAAAATATTATGGTACTTCTATTTGATTTCTTTTCAGGATAAAAAAGCAGAACACAAGCTTTCCATCAAGAATTTAAAGATATACTTCCAATAAAATAGTGACTATTTTCCTTGTATACAAAATCTCTTCTTTCGAAGGAAAAACAGATTGCATGTATTCATATTTAAAATTCATCTTTTGTTTCGTTTTATATTTAAGGGGTCACAGGGGTGTTAAATTTCCCTGGAGGTCTGAAAATATAAACAATTTTCAAACAGGTATAATTTCTTTAAATTTAAGTTAAATAATTCGAATCTTTTACACATTACTTACAAAGGAATGGGGCTTTAGAAAAGTATAAAAAGTTTAAAATATAATTATAATTTTCAAAATTATAAGCATATGAAAATAAGAAACTTCTCTATAAGAAATATTTATTAAGTTTTACGTCGCGGATACTATTTTCTAAAAGAGTAGGTTTAATTACTAGCTATATATAAGTTGATTTATAAAGACAAATGTATTCTTAATACTTTGTAGCTACTTTTATATAACTAGAATAAAAACTTACATATTTTAATAAATAAAAAAATGCATTTTTAAAAAATTTTTAAAAAATTACAATATTTTACAAATATTTTGAAACACAAAAGATATATAATACTAAAATTAGGTAGGGTTTAAAGAGTATGATGCATTGTATAATTCTATAAAGTTCTATACATCAGAGGCTAATATTTTAGAAAATAGCGTGCGCAAAGCAAAAAAATACTTAATACTTATTATAAAATTTTCATATGCTTATGACTTTTAAAATTATTATTATATTTTAAACATTTTATACTTTTCTGAAGACCCATTCTATTTTAAATAATACTTAAAAGATTCGAATCATTTAATTTAAAGTTAAAATAATTAAACGCGTTTGAAAATCGTTTATATTTTCAGACCTTTAGAGAAATTCAACGCCCCTGAGACCTCTTAATACCAGAGTTTAATCCATTGCTGATTTACAATTTGTTTTAAACCAAAAAAGTACATGTGTGTTAATGTAATATCGTATGAAAAGCTTTATTGGTTGTATTGTTGTATATGATTAAAATGTACAATGATTGCTCGGCAAGTGCTATAGAACGTCAATAATTTAAAACCAGAATGCAAAAGTAAAGCAAGTTTTGCCTTGGAATCCAAACACTGATTTGTAATTCAAAAATATAATATACTCCTGTTTATGAAAATTGCAACACCACGAAGGACCTACGCGAGTGAGCTGAAATTTTCAGGAAATGTGTGTGTGTGTGTGTGTGTGTAAAGTAGGGCATGATATGCAAATGATTAGAATTGCAGACCGGTAGCGCATGCGTATGCTGAACAGCGCCCTCTGAAGGGTAGATCAAACCAAATATAAATAGACAGCTGTAGCGAGGCGTGTATTATTATCGGTGGTTATATGCTAGTGTAAACGTTAACTGAATCTTTACTATGCCTCGTCGATGAAAGAGAGTGAAATTTGAGCAAATTTCGATGTTTGAACGGGGCAGAATCGTCGGCCTTCGTGAAGCTGGATTGTCTTATCGTGCAGTAGCCGCTCGTGTGCAGCGTAACATCAGCACAATCATGCGTGTTTCGAAGCAGTGGACGGACGAGGGTCGGACAGCTCGGAAATCCGTGAGTGGACCCCGAAATGTGACGTCAGCTCGCGTAGACAGACGCCTGGTGCGAATGGCTCAGACGGACTGCACAGCTTTTTCTAGACAACTGGCAGCAAAGTGGTCAACTGCTACACATGGTTCATTGTGTGCTTCATCAAATCAGAGACGTCTGCTGTAGCGTGGGCAGCGCGCAAAGATTACTTTATACAGGATTCCTCTCACGCAAAACCATCGCCGCCTGCGACTACACTGGGCCAATGTGCATAGGAGCTGGCGTGCTGATTGGCAGCAGGTCGTCTTTTCTGAAAAATCCCGCTTCAATTTGTGGCACCATGATGGCCGAATTCGTGTCAGGCTCTATGCCGGTGAACGGCGCATTCCGGAGTGCATTATCGAACGCCACAGTGGACGAACACCCTGAGTTATGGTCTGGGGTGCCATAGCTTATCATGGATGATCATAATTGCTACGAATTGTGGGAAATTTGAACAGTACTCGATACATAAACAAAGTTTTACAGCCCTAAGATATTCCTTTCCTGCAAGAATTGCCAGGGGCTGTATTCCAGCAGGATAATGCACGTCCACATGTCGCCAAGACTGTCAAATCCTATCTTGATTCGCAGCAGGTGCAGCTTCTTCCTTGGCCTGCGTATTCGCCGTATATGTCACCGATTGAACATGAGTGGGATATCGTTGGGCGGCGTATCGCTCGTGATCTTCGTCCTGTTGCTTCGACAGACGAACTTTGGTTGCGCATACAAACAATATGGAATACTCTTCCGCAGACAGATATTAAAAATTTGTTTAATTTCATGCCGTGTCGTGTAGCAGCTCTTATTGCGGCGCGTGGTGGCCACACAAAAAACTAATTTCTATCTCTTTTAATTGTTTGTTTGGTTTGAAAATGTAATCATTTATCTGTACCATTACCCCTCAACTGTGTATTAAATTTCATTCAACCATGATGCTTTCTTCATGGTGTTGCAATTTTCACAAACAGGAGTTTATATGTCTGTAAGGTAGATGAAAAATAGGGTCATAGCTCTTCGGACTATTTCTCTCTTGCGACTGATGTTTCAGATATAATGTGTACAGAAACTATTGGCTGTGGCCTCGGAATTGGAAACGTAGAAGGCAAATTGTAAAACTAGTAAAGAAGAAACTTTATAAAATAAAAGGCGGTGCTTCAAAAAGCAGCTATCTGAATGGATTTATGTTGCAACTTGATAATTTTACGGTTTATAAATAATCTCTTAAGTTCAATTTAAAAGTTACGCGATTCACTCCCCAATGCCACCGTTTTCCCGTAGGCGCGCGAATCTAATACATATTATAAATGCGAAAGTTTGTGAGGATGTTTGTGGGTCTTTCACGCAAAAACAACTGAATGGATTTTAATGAAACTTTACAGTAATATAAATTATACATCAGAATAATACATAGGCTATAATTTATAAAAAGTGTCAAAAATATAACGACATTTGTCAAGTAAGTAGGGAAATTTCTGTCTTCTGCAAGAAAATCTGCCTTGCGCTGCAAAAAAATCCCATGTCAGCATATATCTATCATTTTTTTGTTGAAAAACTCTTTTTGTTTTGGCTAAGCAAGGGGCCCGCTTCTAATTAGTTCCTGTGATCAGAATAATGCCTATTTTTTTATTTCAGAATAAAACTAAGTTTTGAAGGGAGAGGTTGTGATAGATCTCTCTTTATTTTAATGTTTTTTTTATGGTTTTATTATTCAAATTTGGTAGTAAGAAATTGATCTTTTTTCAAAATAAATGCTTTTATCGGTTCTGGTACTTAAAGTAAATAAACTTTCTCTTTCACACTACATCATTTGGACAAATTTTAAAAAATTGTTTGTGGTTAGTTGTTAATTACAACGCTATAATTTTAATTGAATAGGCAGATATTGCGTTCATAGTATAAAAATAATTATAACTACTGTACTGTATTTTTTGGAGTGAGTGATTGAGTGAATATTAACGTCGTACTGTTCAGCTACACGAGGGCTTTTGGCAACGTATCACGTAATTTTGAACCATGGTCAAGTGACGTGGACGACACCTGAGCTGGCACCACCTTCTGCTAACTACCACACCACACCAACTTAAAAGGAATATTCTACCAATACTTAGCAGGAATTTTCTTTGAAATCCACTCTTCCAAGATATATGGCAGTACGGGTTCTATGATGAGTATTTTAGAGGGGAAGCCGAATAGTTTTGTAGCTGATATTGCGTTTTACGCTGACGGCGTTTTCAGTGGATTGCAAAGATTATTATTTTTGTCCCGAAAAAATAGTTTATGTCAAAATTTAAGTGTCTTAAGCTTTTGTATATTAGTGAAGACCTTAGAAAATGATTTGACTACTTTTTTTAAGTGAACGGTGTATATAATTAATTTTACAGTGGAATATCTTTAATTAATTTATTAGCTCTAACGGATTAAATTTTCCAAAGTGGAGTATTTTGTTTATGTATATCCCTTAATTTGTAAATGTAGTGTTCCAAAAAAAATATTTTATGAAAAAAACTGCAGTAAATCATAATGTGGTTATATAAAGTACTAAAGTGCATTTCTCCCATACACGGCGGGTCTTACAAAGCTGTAATAAAGCTCGAGCTACGAAAGTAGCTAGGCATTTGCCAACTTGACTCTATCGTTAACATTTCGCTATGTTTTTCATTGAATCGCCATTGTAATTAAAGAAACGGCGTTGCTTGCGAATATTACAATTTTAAAATAAAATAAATACAACAGAAAGTAATATTAATGTATTACACTTTCAGATATAAATTATTTACATTACTTCAAGCGTTCATTACGCAAACCTTTTAACAATGTGTTACTTTTGCTGAGCAGAGATCGGCTTAGGGAGGTATTTTGAAAAATCGCCCTCAAAAGTGTTACGAGAAATTATAAATAAAAAAAAATCCTTTTTATCAGCTATTAGATCTACATACTTAAAATTTAACAAAGGTGTTTTTTTTCTTTCTTTTTTTTGTTTAGCTGAGATATGCAAAAAGCGTTTTTTGTTTAATTAACAATTCAGATAAAATTAACTCATTAAAAACTTCTTTTCCCTTCAATCTGTGTTGTTTAATTTTTAGTTCACCCGTGCGAAGAAGGGGTATACCAGCTAGTGAGATATATTTCGGAAAGGGAGAAAATGAATAAATGTGCAAATAATTTGAAATGAACAAATATTTCGCAAAAACTGCCAAGGTAATTTTATTGCATTCCAAAGCCTTCTGAATAATTTTAGGCATAGCAGTACACACAAAACATCGTACTTTGAAAAAACGTATATATACGTCTGAGGCAATTAAAGATTTGGTTGAGTGAGATGTTTATGCACACTGGTGGCATTTAGGAGCTTAAAGTCATATTACAGATTTAGTATAATATGACATTCATATTAATAGAGTCAAAGTATAGTATTAATGAAATACAAACATTGTTATCGTAGGGAGGAAAATTATGATTGGATATTGGGCCACAAATATTGAAACTTTGAGAAGCACTGAACGAGTTAAACGACAGTGCCAGTCGTACAGTCAGTAATTGGACTGTGCAATGCTCGCTCTACCGTGTGGATTTCTGGAGCCGTCGACCTACGAGAGTACCATTGCTCAATGTTCTCCATCGGGCTGCACGTCTTGCCTGGGCAAGAGAGCACATAGAGTGTAGAGGACTGAAAACGAATAGCAGGGAGTGATGAGTCTTGATTACGAAGCTTAACGCCGATTGGAGGCTGAGAATTATGGCATCAGGCTCATAAATCCACGGATCCCTCATGCCAGATTGGAACTGTACAAGGGCATGGTGGCTCAAACATGGACTGAGGTGTTTTTTCGTGACACTGTTTGGGATAGTTGGTGCGTGTATCAACTTCTCTCAATGCAATTCGGTACGTAGAGCTGCTGTATGATCACCTCTATCCGTTCATTCTGTTTTGTTATCCGCACGGTAATGGAATTTCCAGCAAGAGGACTGTGCCTCTCTCACAAGTCCCGGTTGGCTAATGGATGGTTGGATGAGCATTCCTCTGATTTTATGTCATAAATTGGCCGCCACCTAGAAGCCCAGACTTAAATCCTATTGAACACCTTTGGGATGCTTTGAAACAAGAAGAGAAAGAGACACAGCACAGATGAACCTTACTGAATAATGGACAACTTTAGCCACTATTTGTCAAGTCATTCCTGTGGAACGTTTTCAGAAACTTGTTGAATTTTCGTCTCGTCATGTGGCAGCCATTATCAAGGCCAGAGGGGCCCAACTCATTACTAGTTGGGTATCCCTAATTCAGTGGCACGTCAGTGTGCATATATATATATATATATATATATATATATATATATATATATATATCTTATAAACACATTTTAACGATAAAATATTTAAGAAGAAATCAAATTTTAATACAAGATAACATATTATATTCCTTATATATATAATTAATTAATTAATTTTGAATTTATCCTTTAAATACACATGACTCCTTACCATAATTTTGTTTCTTTTGTAAGATTACTAAATTACTTCAAGTAATTTTCACCATATGTTCTATTTTATGCAAATATTTCAAACTGAGAAATCGTCTCACTGTCGTAAGATCTTGATGGTTTCCAACTGAATATGGTTGATATTACAATTCTTTATTAATATCTGAATACATATAAATTACTATAATACATAAATGGATTGAAAAAGTTTTGCTTAGTTTGAAATTTGAAACACATTTACACATTTGAAACTAGTCAGATATAAATTATTAGTAGCTAAAACAGTAGCCCTATTGTGGTTAATTAGGGAAATAAAGTTCCATTAAATTCAAGCGTTTGGGTTTGGGGGCTGATTAGTGTCACAAACAAAAGAATAAGTATACAATTAAAATCCTCAAACGATTCATCTACAGATTTTTTTGTCTTTTAATGAAGCTGGAAGGAATAAAAAAGGGGTTGTTTACTTTAATTTATATTTTTTTCTTCGCATTACTGCAAAGAAAATAGGAATTCCTCGTTTTTTTTTATTCTGCTCCATTTTTTTCACACTAATTCGTTTCCTTGAAAGATTACATTGGTTAAACCAAATATAATTATTAATCAAGCAGCCAAATTTGTTTTTGAAACTATATTATGAATAATTATTAATAATTATCCAAACTGTATATTCTAAGTATCCTGAATCACAATTTTCTTTCTTCAGCTCAAGAGTGATTTACACGGTGATTTTTAATTAGTAATCCAAGTTTTGCATATTATTAAACAATTTACCAATGTTGTAAATTCATCTATAAGAGCCGATATTTCAATGCTGGCGTATCATTTTTGAATGATGTGTTACGATGCTCTTATTCTTTGAAACTACTCTTTGTATGTCCAAGTGTCTATGTATTTATTTAGTAATCCAAAGTGACATCTTTGTGTGTTTGTTAATTGAATAATTAATTGGAAATTTTTTTTCAAGTGAACATGCACATGTCTACTTCGTTCGATCTAACACATGTGCTGCTTTTGGTGAACTTTTTAAAGCAATATTTGATGAAATTCAAATGCAAACAATTAAAACTAATAGCAATTTTTAATTTGATAATGGAATGATGGGCAATTTCATAGAATGTCAGGGAAGATAATGGAAAGGGTTTCAAATACAAATGTCTGCATACTTTGCTGTAATAACCAGTGTTCCTATCGTTCAAAATGGAAATAACTAGATCCATGAAACTATCTTAATGGAGATAACGTTTGAGCAAAGTTGCTGAAGGATACGGCAAAAAAAATCCCGGGAAAAATTGGAAAAACACGTCTTTAGATACAATGTATTCAGAGAAAAAGAAGGGAATGCAAATATTCGTCACAAATATTTTCTTACCTCTACATTTAATGAAACAGAAGAAGAAATATTTGAATGATAGAAAGCATGTTTAAGACCAGTTATGCTATACCAATTAAGTTCTAATTATTTACTAAAAAAAGATATTAAAATTTTCTTTAAAAAGTTACAAAGTGCGTGGAAGCGGCTAACAAGCTTGTACTCACCAGTTAAGGGAAAAGCAAACATCAAAATGTCTTTTAAAACATAATGCAAAATTTACAAAGAAATTAGACAATCTATCACGTTCCTAAGGTCTCATGAAAAATTTGGGACTCCAAAAGAACAGACATTGCTATGAAAATGACTAAATTATATAATTGGTTCACTCAAGATTACAAACTGAGAGAACAATTAAATTTGTTGGCTATCTTAAATTCGTAATACAAATAATTAAAAACTTAATTGATCTTCTACTCCCTTCCAGCAAAACTTCCGAAAGTCGCTTCGTTAATCTCCTTGCGTAATGACTAACTCCAACACTCATTTCGTACTCCCAAACGAATTAACGCATAGGCTCGTTCCCTGAAGGAAGGAAATTATGACAATGAAATACTAAGACAAAGATTTGAAATAATCATGAAGGAGTTCTGCTATACATTAATCGTTCTTTAACTTTTTCTAACAAACTTTTTCAAATTTATTCTGATATTTTTATGAACATTTTTCGCATATTTTAATCGGTCTTTTTTATAGTCTGAAACGAATTAGAATTCTTATCAATGTGTGTAAAATTCAAGAGTTATTTTAAAACTGAGAGACTCTTATTTAATTTAATCACAATATAAAGAGTAATAGGATCGAAATGAGCCTCGAATCCCAACTAATAGTAACAAACATTTGCTTAACCCATAAAAGATGCCTTCAAGTCACAACCCCATAGGCTCGATCTCCAGAAGCCCTTGCTTCTCTTATATGAAAAAGAATTATTATGCAAGCTTCATGCTAAAACTTGATACAAATAAAAATACACTACTTCTCCAATTCACAATGACACCTGAAATTATAATCTCGTAATCCTCTATTTTCTTACTTTAGATCTATTTAAATAACGATCTTAATCCACATTTCATGTTTCCTTCATAAAACGGAGTACTCTAATCAAACAATCAACAAAATGGGTTACCCATAGGTTAATTAATTGAAAACGCGTGAGAGCCCTCTACAAGACTGACAATTCTTTTATTAGCAAAAAAACACAAAATAACGTATGTGTTTGCACATACGTACTACGAGATCTAAATAAAAGTATCTAATTGAAAGATCTTCATAAGTAAAACGCAAATTAATTTAAATTTTCACTCAATTTGCGTTACCATTTATTATAAAAACCGGAAGCTGTACAACATTTCAGTGTACTGAAGCAACAATTCAGATATCATCGTTGCTTATAAAAACGGGATCTAAAACGTCGGAATATTTTGTCTACCTTTGAAATGGTGTTTTGAAAAGATATTTTCGAAAAAAAATTTACAAGGCTAATTTTTTTTATATGCCAAATGGAAATTTACACACAATTCCGAAATACGGGGAAAACAAGTACATTGCCGAATAAAATCAGAAAAATGAAGCTCTTACGGCAATTTTAGGCATCTAGAGGCATCCTATTGAAAACGGAACTCGCTTCAAATGCTCTAAAATCAGTAAAAGTGTCAAAATTTTCGCTCGAATGCTTTTAGAAACCTAAAGTTATGAAATAAAATACAGATTTTGCATCTAGAACTGACAGTAGTGGGCCTGGGACTGGACATACGAAATCGATTGAAATCACCTAGAGATTTGGAATAAAATGACGCAAGTCCGAGTTGATAGCAAGAAAAGCCAAAGAAATACTTCAGTCCCTGTGCGTCGATTCTAACAATTCTAACGTCTAGACGGCAGGAGGGTTTTTTCTTTGCAAAAAGGATTTGCTCTACAATATCACGTCACGTCTTCCTTTATAAAGATGTAGTCATCATACCATAGAAAAAGAGTCGATAGAGACATCTTTTGTCACAGTATCAGTCACTTTTTTTCGTTTTGACGTACCCAGCAAGAAGTTGCAGACTTATCGTCAAAATAGTTAGCAATACAAAAATAAATATTTCCTGGTGAACTAGTTTACTTCGTTTCGATTTTGCTTAATTCCTTAACGTATAATGACGTCTAGAAGACATCACTAATTTCGTATGCAGTTTCAGATTTTGAAATGATCGAGACTTCAAAAAGTGTCTCTGGTAGTCCCCCAGAATTTTGCTTGGATTATGTTTTATGTTATTTTTAAATTTTCTCAATGATTCCAGAAACAAAATCACATCGCGGCAAACAACAACAACAAAAACACCATTGAAAGCAGCGTTGAATATACACATAACTGTTTAGTTGCACTGAATTAGATAGCATTTTCTCATCATCAAATTCCATTTTATTTATATGTTAAAGGGTTAACCATGGACAATTCTATATTAATGAGCATTTTCCTTGCATCTACAGAGCCTGAAACGCAATTAAGTAAGTGATTCATTGTAATTATTGATGAGTGTGTTCTTCTATTGATTTTAGTATTTTATTTTTTAAATGAAATAACTTTTAGAGGTGATATAATTTATCGTTCAGCTTAAATTGTACTTTGAAGCCCAATTCAAATAAAGCTAATGCTATATTAGGACAAAAATCTAAACGGTTAAACTTTTTCTTTCTATTGGTCTTTTTGAAATCATAATGCTCACATATCTAACACATGTTTAAATCATGTATTTCTTCACCCATAGTTAGCCATTTGTGACCTTTTAAAATACAATTATCTTGAACTTCATAATTTTGGGAGCCATTTCATGTAACAGACATAAAAAAAGGAATTTAATATAATGGTATTTTAATGTTCCATTTCTAGTTCTTTTCCTTAATTATTAGATTTTGTTTGTTTGCTAAAATTATTTACTTATTGATGTTTTTCTAAATGATTGGTTTTTATATTATTTTTAATTTTCAAAAATTCATATTCCTATCAAGCATATAAGCAAACAAATTTTTCTATTAATTTAAGATGCAACACAATTTATAACTTTATAACTAAATATAACATACTTCCAAATTTATTGCAAGGTTTTAACTCAATTTAAATAACGTTACAATATGTATCAAACAAATACATGACTTTTTATTAGTTCTTTAGAATTTTTGATACTACAAGGTCTTTTAATTATCTGAGAAGTTGTATTAACAACTCTTAACTTCCTTATCTAATTTTTGAGTATCCAGTAACATACTCAGAATTTTTAGAAGATAGAAAGAAAGCTTTCTACAGTATCCTGTTCTCTGATTCTAGGTGAAGTTGGTGGGATAGAATCCTTTAATTTTTGTTCAGTTTCTTCATTTTCATCTATGCGTATATACTGAGCATAAAATATCAATTACTCTTCAACAAGATCATCAGATTTTTCTAATTTAAACTGTGTGTAGCTTTACCATAGGATTTTTCAAAATTTGGTCAGTACTGCGTAATGGCATTAGTGGACTTTTATTTCACTCGTCATCTTTTCTCCTAAACATGTTGCCATTGTTTAACTGGTCTGTGTTAGTGTGATTTCCTAATGAAAATTCTGTAGAAAAGGAATAAATTTTAGGAAATTTTGGGTTCAAGTTGTTTATCACCCAGCTAGTTGAAAAGCCAAACAGTCAGTAAACAAAACCAAATTCGAGCCAAAAACAAATTGCTTGATTTTTTTTATCTGCCTCGATAACTGTTATTACATCTTGCACATAACTAAAACATTTTCTATCTTGGTTTGCGATATTACTAATCATGTAACAGATAGACTGGAATTCGACATCATTACATTTGCTTTCTTAAAATAAGATCACCCCATGCCACCGTTACTTACTGGGTGCCATTCCTGTCTAGCACCCTGCCTGAAAATATGAGAAAAAGGATCACTGGATACAGCTTAATTTAGAGTCTCAAAAGCCTTCTTTACTTCGGGACTGAAGTTAAAAATTTTAGAATCACTCGATAAGTCTATTTAGCAATAACTGAAAACCTCTAATGTATTCATGAATGAGGTAACATAGACCACTGAAACAGAAGATATGCTTTCTGTTCTTATAAATCTTGAATAGCTATAGTCTTAGTTGATGAAAGACAAATAGTGCCTATAAAATAGTGTCTAAAAATTCTATTTTTCTTTTAAGGAAAAATTCATTTCAAAGCCAAATTCTGAGGTAGTATCTAACACTCATTTCAGTTGCATTCCTCTTTCTTTGTCATTAATAGTCGCATCAATTAAATTGTTCAAATAGATTGCGATTATACAATCTTTGATAAACAATCTAAACAAATGGTTTAAACATTTTCTTTTCGAAACAGTATTTGAAAATTGATAGTCTAAAAAATGTTTTAAATAACTCGAACTGTGAAACTATTAAATTCTTATATTTAGTTGCATATTTAGATAGAAAGGAGCTATCTTTAATAGTTGAGGAATTACGTTTCCTAAAAATTCTTGTATTACAATTCTTTGTGTTAACTAGGACTGCTGATGTTCCCAAATATCGTGACGAAAAATGATTTCAACCCTTCTTTAGCTTGCTCAGTAAGCTTCGAGCTTTCTAGATGGAAAGTTTGTCTGGATTTTGATAAATTGGTTTCTCCTCTTTCAAAACAGTTTCCATCGATAGATTTGTTGTTACTATTTTCCATTGAGCGTAACCATTAATTAAATCACAGACCTCTTGTCACAACACAAGATTCTAGATGCGAGAATTTCATTTTATCATCTATTGAAACTCCACCACGTCTACTATTTTGTACAACGCGATGCCCGAATTTTCTCCCTTTTACGATTGCACTTCGAGGTTCAACTCTATCAGTTCTCTCTGGTTTTCACTATTTTGCTGTTCATCCGACTTTTATTTCGCGTCCAACTTTTCTTCCTGCCCCCAAATTAGGCGGGATTTTATTTTCTATTCGAATTTACAAGAAGGTTGAGGAAATTGAAATTCTACTTACAGCCAATAGCTATCAGAAGCCTTCAGTTCAAAGCAACCCCGTTCTCTGCACAGGAATAATTGAAAGAGATGTTACTGTAGGTTTTTTTCCGAAAGAGTATTCGAAAATGAACTCTTTTATGACTAACAATCGTTACACCAACATCAACCCGATAAAGATAACTTTGTATTATAGCTCGTTATGTGTAATATTTTAAAAAGTTTTTTTTTTAATCTTAGAAATATTCAATATCAAATTTTAATCTTTGAATCCTAATTGAAATCCTTAATTGGGACAAAAACATTTAGCACCAAATTTTAGAAGAATTTTTGTACCACATTTTAGCAATTATGTTTCCTGGTAGGAAATGGAAATACTATTTGGGATAGTTTCACTTCTGTTGTTTGGGCAGTGTTCATTTTTATCTCAACAATCAACTTGCAAGATTTGTTTGATAAAGGCAGTGATGTTTGAGAGTGAATAAAAAGTGAAGCAATGAGTGGAATTTTTCTACTTTTGAATGAAAAAGCTAGGAAAGAAATGATTGATTGGTGTATGAATGAAAGAATAATAGTATTTCGGTATGAATATCTGAAATTTAGAAAGAATATGCGTTTGTTTGAGAGAGAGAGCGAATGAGTGATTATTAGCGTCGCTCTATTCAGCTACTCGAAGACTTCTGACGTCGTTCCTCGTAATTTTGAACCATGACCATGGGACGTGGACGACGCTGAACTGGTACCTCTCTCTCCTAACTTCTACACCAACGGATGGGCATTTGAGCCTCGACATATTTATCATGCATCGGCCCCCTTTGCATGGCAGGTCTTCAGCGGTACTAGGCTAGAACTTTGCTTGAAAGAAAGGGAGAACTAGAAAAAATTCTACAATTGCCCATATTTTGCTGACAATTTAAGTAATGTGGGTCGGACTACTGGAAATATGGGCAGGTTGCATTATAAAAAAAGTTAAGAGAAATTGTCATTTCTACTCTTAGCATTTCCAAATAAAAATACATTTTTACACTAATTACGTATTTGACATTAGATAAGAAGGGAAATTGAACAAATTATAACTCAAAATATATATAGAAGTTTCTATCTATGAATTAAAAATAGTTAAATGGGGGGGGGATTAAGTAAATTTCTAAATTAGCACAAGTACTGCAAATTTCAAGAAGAATAACACTTAATGAGTATTTGCATTTGTATCATACGCTACACTCATAACAATAGAAGGAGTCACCCTCTAACTTGACACATTCCTCATGGAGCCAGGCTGAACAAGAGGCACAACATTTCACCCATTCCTGTCCTTGATTTTCATCATAGCAGTTAGCAACGCAAATAGGACAAATGCATGATGCATTGTGTTTGGTCGCACTTGCTGTTGCTCTGCATTTTGCTCCTACATCTTCTCTGCAATCTCCGTTGGCAACTCTCTTCTTCGGAGAAGCCTAATTTTCTGCATTTGTTAGCTCTCTCGCAACATTCTTGTGACTTCCACTATGTCCATATCTTGTTTTCAGTGTTGGAAAAAAATTTAGTTTTTTAGCCGCTGACTGCGAAAATACATTAGGGACAATTGATGAACTATCTGTTGCAAAAATCACTTATTTTATAGCAAAATAGCGCAATCAAACAATCAATCTCATTTTGTCTCATGAAAAAAAATACCATAACATTTCGGTGCAGCTCATATTACCTTTCATATTACAGGCTATTTAAACTGATTGGAGTGAACGCTGTTTAAACTGTCTAAGCGTGTCCTATATATAGTAGTTTCGGGTGTGTGTCCATTGTTATTTAATATGATCTGCATAAAATAATGTAAGAAGATCTATCACATCCAACCAAGCTTCATCGTCCATTTTCGCACCCCTACATCAAAAACGTTTAAATTAACAATTTACAAAGCTTCTTCGGTGCAGCATTCCATATATATATATATATATATATATATCGAACCGAATATAAATAGACGGCTTTAGCGAGGCGTGTATGATTATCGGTGGTTATATGCTAGTGTAAACGTTAACTGAATCTTTACTATGCCTTGTCGACGAAAGGGAGCGAAATTTGAGCAAATTTCGGAGTTTGAACGAGGCAAAATCGTCGGCCTTCGTGAAGCTGGATTGTCTTATCGTGCAGTAGCCGCTCGTGTGCAGCGTAACATCAGCACCATCATGCGTGTTTCGAAGCAGTGGACGGACGAGGGTCGGACAGCTCGGAAATCCGGGAGTGGACCCCGAAATGTGACGTCAGCTCAAGATGACAGACGCCTGGTGCGAATGGTTCAGACGGACCGCACAGCTTCTTCAAGACAATTGGCAGCACAATGGTCAACAGCTACAGGTGTTTCATTGTGTGCTTCATCAATTCAGAGACGTCTGCTGTAGCGTGGGCTGCGCGCAAAGATTTCTTTATACAAGATTCCTCTCACGCAAAACCATCGCCTTCTGCGGCTACAATGAGCCAATGTGCATAGGAGCTGGCATGCTGATTGGCAGTAGATTGTGTTTTCTGACAAATCCCGCTTCAATTTGTGGCACCATGATGGCCGAATTCGTGTCAGGCTCTATGCCGGTGAACGACACATTCCGGAGTGCATTATCGAACGCCACAGTAGACGAACACCCGGAGTTAGGGTCTGGAGTGCCATAGTATATCACGGACGATCACAATTGCTACGAATTGTGGTCAATTTGAACAGTACTCGATACATAAACGAAGTTTTACAGCCCCAATATATTCTTTTCCTGAAAGGATTGCCAGGGACTGTATTCCAGCAGGATAATGCCCGTCCACATGTCGCCAAGACTGTCAAATCCTATCTTGATTAGCAGCAGGTGCAGATTCTTCCTTGACCTGCGTATTCGCCGGATATGTCACCGATTGAACATGAGTGGGATATCGTTGGGCGGCGTATCGCTCGTGATCTTCGTCCTGTTGCTTCGACAGACGAACTTTGGTTGCGCATACAAACAATATGGAATACTCTTTCGCAGACAAATATTCAAAATTTGTTTAATTCCATGCCGTGTCGTGTAGCAGCTCTTATTGCGGCGCGTGGTGGCCACACAAAATACTAATTCCTATCTCTTTTAATTGTTTGTTTGGTTTGAAAATGTAATCATTTATTTGTACCATTACCACTCAACTGTGTATTAAATTTCATTCAACTATGATGCTTCCTTCATGGTGTTGCAATTTTCACAAAAAGGAGTTTATATATATATATATATATATATATATATGCAGGGTATGTCTAAATGCCGCCTACAAACTTGGAGGGAAGGTATAGAACATCCTGAGGAGCCATAATTACATAGGAAAGCATGGGCGGAAATGTAACTCTAAGGCAACAATGCAGGATGTAGTGTAAAACAGTAAGATTTGGGTCCATAGCATGTAACACATCCTCTTGAAAAAGGAGCGTTCGTGCTGTTTGCGGTGACCCAGTAACTTCAATCGGAGCTATGAAAGATGCATGTTCTTCTAAATTCTGAGGCAACTGAGCGAATGTTGAATGATTCGGTTGCCACCTCATTGGATATCTCTTCCCTTACAAAAGAACAGCAGCAGGTCCATTTCCGTTGGCTAGGTGGTAAATGAAGTGGATATTCTTTAACTCGGCGTTCGCATAGCGATTCATGTTCATCGGACGCTGTCCGTGACTGAAATGAGGAAACATCACGTGCCGACCTTGCGTGCTCACTTACAGTGTCACCTATCGCTTTCCGCCCATGTTTTCCTATGTATATATGGTTCGTCACGTTATTTTATACCTCCCCTCGAAGTTTGTACACGTCATTCAGGAACCCTCTGTTTCAAATGAGCACAAATTCTACATAGAGATACTTCTTGAAATTTAAAGAATCTTAGAATATAGATAAGATTGAAGTTAGATTTACGACATTTCAGTATTTTGATTAGATATGCATATATAGCATATACAATCTATAACAAAAAAAAACGACGCACCAAGAAAGAGATCCCCGATTATAGTTAAATTCTGTTTTTGAAGACAGTTGTACAGAGCATGCAAATGATTAAAATTTGATGTCCAACGAATAAATAGCGGGAGCTACACAGCATCGGAAACGCGCACTCAGCAAGTGTCTATAAGAAGCAATTCTCAATCTGATGGCCACAATTTCTGTTGTATTACGATTTAGGATGCCTTTCAACGGCTGAAAAAATGCCTCGCCACATGATTCGAGCTCATTACGAGCAACTGCCAGAGTTTGAAAGAGGTCGTATGATTGGATTGAAATAGGTATGTTAGGCAAATCAGAGAATCGCTCATCATACGGGTCGATGCGATGCGGCCATTAGACGATTTTGACAAGAATGGGTGGACAGTGTTAGATTTCAGCGTCATGATGGTAGTGGGGCTACAGCAGGTCGGGAGGTTAGATTGATTGTCAGATCAATTGTCACAGCGCCTGATTCATCGTTATCAACCATCAGACGTGCAACCCAGACGTGAGTGTCCAACACAGCTATTCTATCCTCTGATAGAACTAAATGTATTCTCGTACCAACCACTACACCACCCGCCCCTTTACGACTGCACACTGTCGAGCTAGATTACGGTGATGTTTAGTTCGATTAGGTTGAAACCCTGCTGACTGAGGAGGTATAGTGTTTAGCGACGAATCCCGCTTCCAATTGTGTCCTGACAATCATCAAAGGCTTGTCTGAAGACACCCAGGGCAGCCTGTCAATCCTGCTTTCTCTTTTTCGCACCACACAGACCCTCAACCAGGAGTTATGGTCTGAGGTGCTATTTCTTTTGAAAAGCTGCACCCCTTTGGTCATCATTAGAGGCACAATTACAGCCCAACGGTGCATCGAAGACATTCTGAGAACTGTTTTCCTACCGTTCCTTTTGCAGTGCCTTGTCCTTATTTTTCAGAAGATAAGACCAGACCATATGGGTCACATATTGCTATGAACTATCTTACAGCTTGTCAAAATCTTCGTTTGCCAGATAGATCGCTAAATATCTCTTCAATAAAGCATGTCTGGGATATGATAAGAAGGCGACTGCATCTAATAGGGAATATTAATGATCGTGCCTAATAATTGGAGCAAATTTAGCAAGAAATACCACAGTAGACGATCAGGGTGCTTCATCACTCTATGCCTCGTCGTGTGGCAGCTTGCATCCAGGCTAGAGATGGATCAACACTTTATTGGCTTGTTACTTTGTAGGTATGTAAATCTGAAATAAATCATTCGATTTTTCTGAAATTTTAATAATTTTCTATTCCGGTCAAAATCTTTCTACCCACCAATTTTTGTCTTTATCAGACAATTTGTTCTTGGTGCGTCGTTTTTTTGTTGTTGTTATAGAGTGTATATGGAGCCTAAAAAACCATGATGCAAGAATTTAATATAGAAGCATCTTTATTTTACACTTGTAGATCGAAGTAGAGTTTTGCATTTAAAAGAAAATCTTACCTTTCAGTTTGTACAAAAAGGAAAAAAACAATCTAGAACTTCCTCAGATAAACCCTGCACAGCGTTAAGTAAAAGTAAACATTTTGTGAATTTCTTTTTCAGAATATTTTTTAAAGGATTTGCTTCGACTGTCTTCAGAACTTTTTACACAAATGAGAAGAATTTTCATTATTATTTTACACCTTATTTATAACGAAATGTGACTAACAAACCTATTTTTAACATAAATTATTTTCTCAGAAAACTTATTTCTCTTTCTTTTTTTTTTTACTTACTTTTCCAAATTTCAATTCTTGAAATTTATTAACGAAAAACTGATGGAAAAGGGAAGTAGAAAGTTCAATCGAAAGAACATTTTCCGTAGTTTATCTCAGCGTTTTTATTCTCATGTAAATGTGATTTCTTTGAAATATTGATTGGAATAATGAAATTAAATAAAAAAATGAAATCTTGGAAAAAAATCTTTATTCTCAGAATTTGTCTAAATTTAATGTTTTCTTTTTCCTTTTACTTTACACGAACTACAGTTTTTGAGAAATTTTTCCAACTGCTGTTGTTTATTTTACAAAATAAATATCTCTATTTCTTAAAAAATATCAAATAAATTATAATTTTTCAAAATCAAGCAAAACTTATAATTTTATTGAAAAACGTACGATCAACTAAAAAATGGAAAACCCGGAGAAAGTTTAGTTATTTCTCTGACTTTTCCGCTGTAACAGCAGATTCAACTGAATAAAAAATACTGATATTTTTATTCTACTTTAAAAAAAAGATTTTGAGAAAAATATTTTTTATGAGATACGTGATTTATGTAAGGTTAATATTTAGTACGAATGAACACAGCGAGCATATATCTCGATGACTTACTTAAAATTGAAATATTACTATGTAACAATTTTATTTTTGCAATACTTTAAATTTTAGTTTTTTTTTCTTTTTTGCAAATAAATTCATTTATTCTGTTAATGATTTCTTATTACAAAAAACATTTTATGAAATGCGTTTTATGTAAAATAAAATGTTGTCGTATAGTTAAATAATTTTTATTTCAGAAGAATTTTTAAAATTGTCACTTTTAAGCAAATTCAAAAAAAGTAATTTATAACACAAGAATTGTCCAGTGTTCTTATCATAATAAGCTAAAATAAATGCTGTCCATTAAACAAAATGGGATCATTTATTAAATCTACGTAATGTATTAATGCAGTGCTTCTCAAATTTTCAATATTTGAGACCCATTAATTAATAATAATTTTCATCGCACCCCCCTTCCATACAAATAACAATGCTGAAACTCAATGATACTATACTTTGACGCTAAAGCTTCAATGCAACCTTAACCTCTTAAGTACTACAGACGTATATATACGTCTCGCTCAACCGATACGTTAAATTCCCCGAATGTATATGTACGTCTTTCCGAAGGACATCTTTTCTGTGCACTGCTACCCAGAAAATTATTCCAAAGTCTTTGAAATGCAATAAAAGGACATGGAGAGTGTTTGCGAAGGATTTACTTATATATCAGAGGACTTCTTATTTATTCATTTTCTCCCTCTCCCAATACATCACACACGTGTGCATACGTGGCATCAGGGAGCGGATTGCGTAACTTTTAATCGGCAGTGAAGGGATTGATTACAAACAGTACAACTTATCAAAATAAGCGTTAATTTTTGCGTTAATTTGTGATTTTATACATGACAAGCCCATGGGTTCAGTGGTAATTATTAAACTTGTTCTTAAGTTAATATTGTTAAAGTAATTATAAAATACATTGTGCAGTCATTTATAAGTGTATTATATCAGCGTAAATGTTAATCTTATTTTTTATTATGTCTGAGCGCAATTTGCACGTTTACTTTTAGTAAAATAATATTTTTTTAAAAAAAGATTTTTTGTTTTAGACTTTTCAATGAGCTCGCACCCCCCTCGTAGAGTTATCACGGCCCCCTAGGTGGCGCCCCCACAGTTTGAGAAACACTATACTAATGTATTAATCTTTATTAGTAAGAAATGATCTGTATTTTGCTCATAATTTTTTTATTAAGATCAATAATATATTCGTAAATAATTTCAAAAGTTCCTTAATAAAATGGTCAAAGCATTCCAAAATTTGATTTAATTTTTGCCGCTTCTTTTTTTCAAAGAACATTAGCTTAATTGTAAGGAGAGTAAAACCAAGTGCACAATAATGCATACAAAAATATAAAATGATTTTTTAAATGAATGCTCCTATTATAAATAGTTTAAAACGAACTGTAATTTTAAGCCTCACAGAATTAGCATTTAGAATTAATATTAAATAAGGAAAACGAATGAAAAATTCCAATGAAGAATAATTGTGTTATTTTTAATATTTAAAGCTAGAAACCTTCAAAATGTTTTAACCCGGAAGCAGGCGCCCACTCCACACTAACGTTAATGGTCGCGCGATCACTTTACCAAGTCACCCCAATCTTTTTTTATAATTATTGTTTCTGTGCTCGATAAAAATCACAATTGCAGTGAATAATTTAACTAAGAGAAAATATACTTACCTACTTTAAAGGACTTTTTAATTTTTCTTTGATCATTTGAGAAAAAATCCAATAAAACTAAAGAAACCGTTCCAAATATGAGTGACCTTAATAAAGAACATAAATCACAGACACTTTTCACTAACAATACAAGAACGTTATTTGTAATCAAAACTGTCATATTTTGCTCACGTTATTGTAATTTTGCTATTCATTGATGATCTACAAATAGCATGTGTAACCTTTTCTTGTTTGTGTCTTTTTGACAAGGCAAAGTGTTACATTTATGGCTTCTTAGTTTTCTTGATAGAGTTCTTTAGGCAGCATTTGAAAATTACAATTCAACTCAAACGTTTCATGTCTATCATTTTTGTCATATTTACTTTCGCTATCACGATTAATATGCATTATTTCATCAGGTTCTTCAATTGCTTGATCAGTTTCATCTTCCTTCATTAGAGAGATCACAGATGCCCATTTTTTTATATTCCGCTCATTTACATTTATAAACCATAATAAGTTGTACAACACAGCAATTAAAACCACAAAGTTAATCGTAGGGGAAAGTATAGCATATTCATAGAAAATATTTCTGAACAAAAGTGGTCGTGAAGGGAACTCGATCATAACAAGTACCTTGATTGTAAAAAACCGTTTGCCACTCTCAAAAAAGAGGCATAAATGTGACAAATTCATTTTAGTTTCCAATAAGACTGTCATATCGGAGGATACAGTCAAGAAACTGTTAACGAATAAACAGTTTTTCCAGAATTTGGAGTGATTCAGCACCTCATGCGACCGCTCCCATGAAAAAAATGTATTCGATACAAAAACATCGATGTCAGTTCTAAAAAAATAATTGTGTAAAACGTTTTTTATAATGCATTATATATTTCAGATTACTCATAAAAATACATCTTGGCCAATTAATTCTTCAAAGTGCTCAATATGCTTATCCATATATCATAAAACTCATTTACATGGGGGGAAAAGCAACAGAAAAATATTATTTACAACTTTCCTCTAAAAGAAAAGTAGACGGAGTTAAGCATACCAGTAAGTTTGAAGGTCAAAGATATGATAATCAAAAGTACTATTTTAGGGGTTACAAGAAACGTAATAAAAAAATCTCTCATCGCGGGATTACAGCAAAGCAAACAAATTATCTTTTTTTATTTGGTTTTAGGATCAAAGATAGCTAATGAGCGTTTGAAGTGGAATCTTTTGAAAGTGGAAAACCAGATGATATATATAATTTATACTAGTGTAAATGTGTATTTTTTATTTTGTCAGAAAGCGTTTTGTTTTACTTCATTCAAAAAAAATAATTTTTTAAGCCTTCAATATTTTCAATATGCTCGCGCCCCCCTCGAAGGGTTATCGCCCCCCAGGGGGGCGTGACAAATCAACAAGGGGGGCGAGAGCCTATTGAAAAGTCGAGAACAAAAGATTATTTTAAAAAATTATTAATTTACTGAAAGTAAACAAACAAAATACATTCTGACATAATAAAAATTAGAATACACATTTACACTTATATATATATATATATATATATATATATATATATATATATATATATATATATATATATATATCAGTGTTACACAATGCATTTTATAATTACTTTAATAATTCTAAGTTAAAAAATATTAATTACCAGTGGCCCCATGGGTTTGTCATATATATAATTTTTAACAAAAATTAACATTTATCTTGATAATTTTTGTACGGTTTATAATTAAACCTTGACTAACGATCATAAGTTTCGCGATTCGCTTCCCAATGCCAACCGTTTTCCACGTAGGCACGCGTATGGGATGTAATAGGAGAGGGGGGAGGAATAAAGGAGTAAAAATAATCTGGAATAAGTAAATCCTTCACAGACATTTTTATTGCATTCCAAAGTCTTGGAATAATTTTACGGATAGCAGTGCACAGAAAAAATCGTACTTCGGCAAGACATATATATATATACGTCTGGAGAAATAAATGGTTTGGCTTAGCGAGACGTTTATATACACGAGGGTGGGGGGCGTTAAGAGGTTAAAATCGTAACGTAGTTTTAGCGTCACAGTACATTGTTATTGTATGGGGCGGGGGGGGCGCGATGAAAATAATGATTGAATATTGGGTCGCGAGTATTGCAACTTTGAGAAGCACTGACCTAACTCTACATTTGAGGGAGCCAATTGCACTTTATCAGAATGAGAGTGTCCAATTACATACTGAACGCTTGCTAAATTTATCTGTAAGATATATAGATGTTTCCCTTGCTATTTGGACTATGAATGAACTCTGTATGCATGCCGTGCCACAGCACGTTCAAAAGCTAAACTGTGGATGGAAACAGTAATGGTTATACATTTACGTGGAACCTTAGTAGAAGCTTTATTATCCATTTATCAGAATTAGTTGAAATAAGAATAATTTGTTGAAGCTTCATAAAATCGATAGCAATCAACAATGAGTGCCGCGTAGAAACGGTGGTGGAGGTGTGAGTAGGAATCTACTCTTCCAGCTGATTTAGTTTCACTTTCAAAGGAGAGCGAAAAGAAAATGTTATCACATCTCCGTGGTAACCAAGCTCTTCTTTCGATTGGCTGCCGCAACTCGACATAATGGGGAGAGAAGGTATGAATTTCATTAATAGAAAGGATTAAAGAGAATACTATTTTTAAGTCCGTTACTCGTCCTCTTAAATAACTGTGCATTGTTATTGAAAGAAAATTTGAAACAACCTCTTAGGAGAAAGTAAGAGAGTAGAGAAGATTAAAATAAGATTATGAGAGGGGAAAACACTAAACGAGTGCAAAAGCTTGCATGGTGGGTGAGGGAAATAATTAGAGCTAATGAATTCTTGCAAAAGAAAGCAACTATAAATAAATAACAATCAAAAGAAATTTAAATAAAGAATTTCCTAATTCATTTTAGGACATTATCTTCCTTTTCAGAGCTGGGAAGTGTTGATATGATTGGTTAATAACTGCCTTTGATATCTCAGAAAAGAGCTAGGTATATTATTGTCCTAAGCCGGAATTTCCTTGATGGATTCTGCTGAAACAAAATGAGTCATCACTCAGGGTCATTCGTAATTTCATTGGCTCTATACCCAGACATGTTGCTTCGGGAATCAACATTCATGATGGTTCTTTTGTCTGCAGATGTGACATTTTTGTCGCTATTTGAGTTTCAAAATAAATATCATTTATTGTTTCTTGTTGCTTCTCTGCTTGTAGAGTTCCTATAATTTATCATGTTTATGTTCCTATAATTTAATGTTATGCTACTCCTTCTTGGCATAACATTTCCAATACCACGTAATGTGTTAAAACTATAAACAACAATCCAAAAACGTAGCTATTCTAGAATAAGAATTTAAACGAACTGTTAATTAAGAACTAATTTATTATTTAACTATTAATGTAATTATTTTACGGATGAAATACAGTTACTTGTTCTGTCACGATTAAAAAAAATATCCTCATCACAAAATTTTCATCTCAAAAATACAATTTTACTTATTTTTATGGAAAATATAATAATAACCCTATACATATTTTTTGAAAAATAGATAGGTGCTTAAAAGAAATTGAAAAGGTTTTACATATTTTTTTTCAATTTAAAAAAATTAAATATACCCTTCCATAAAAATTGTAAATTTTAGCGATTCTAAAACGTATGCATATACATATACACGGTTCTGAATTCAATGTAAAATAAAGTAAAAGAACAAAATCAATATATCATTTTTTTTCAAATTAGGGAAACCTCATATAACTCTGTGCATATGTTAATACATTCTAAAACGGGTTTTAATTGATCCACTATGCATTGTATGATCCAGATGATGCTTCTATACAATCAACTATTGTATAGTAACATCACCTTTGCTTGCTAAAAAGCCCTTTGTTTTAGACGAAATTTTTAAGATGACAAATTACCTAAAACTGAATTTTCAAAGTTTTTTCATATATAATTAATGTTATCGTATCATTCAAATGCAAAACAAAAACGCGAAATTATTTTTTTTTGTTTTAAAATTCTTCCTTATATTGATTTCATACATTTCCCTTTGTGACTTGGAAACTTTAAAAATGTTTCTGAAACTTCCAATGTATCCGTAGTGAAACTGAAATTGACTTCTGGCAAGAAATCTTTGAATCCAGAGTTTTTGAATTTCATAACACAATCGGAGCATGTAAAGTAGACTGAGCCCTCCACTGAAAATGAAAGCAAAGAAAAGTCATAAAAGATGGCAAACTAGAATGTTTCAGAAACGTATTTCCTTTTTTGACATGAGAACGGGAAAAGAAAGTCCATCATTTATTCACACTTTCATGGATTCCTGAATGAAATATGCAAAAGGAACTGATATTTCAATGACAGTGATTACATTTTGTTTGTATTTCTTGCAGAACAGATTTTTCTGCTGCGGCCGATTGTTGAAAAACTTCTGTACGTGTTGCCATCCTACAGAAAATAATGCTACAAACTTTATTTCTCGATAGAAAAAAACGCTGTTTCTCTTATTTAACTTTATTATAGTTTTCATACAAATTGCCAAAATAATATGCCTCATAACTTATTTGTTATGAGTAAAAAAATATACGAGCTTCTTTAAATTGTGAAGTATTTTGAATGTCCACAAAATAGGTTTTGAAATACAAATAACACTCTAGGAATACAATAAAATTAAAACCTAATGTATAGAATAAAGAGAAAATGTCTTTCTTCCTTCCTCAATGACTCTACAGCAGTGTTTCTCAAACTGTGGGGCGCGCCCCCCTGGGGGGGCGCGATAAACGTACAAGGGGGGCGCGAGCATATCGAAAATAAAAGATTAAAAAAAATTTATTTACTGGAATGAAGTAAAACAAAATACTTCCTGACATAATAAAAAATACACATTTACACTGATATAATTTATATATATCATCTGCGATATTACGTCATAAAAAATAAAAGCTTCTACTTCAAAACCTCATTTTAGCTATCTTTGATACTGTAACCAAATAAAAAACCTTTTATTTGATTTGCTGCAATCCCATG
Source organism: Trichonephila clavipes (assembly GCA_019973935.1). Lineage (NCBI taxonomy): Eukaryota > Metazoa > Arthropoda > Arachnida > Araneae > Nephilidae > Trichonephila > Trichonephila clavipes. The sequence continues at coordinate 471,052 of BMAU01020376.1, forward strand.
ATGAGATATTTTTTTTTATTACGGTTTCTTTTCAAACCAAAATGCGAAAAAACAAAACCCAGACCCATAATCAAAAAAAAATTTTTAGGAAGATAAACAATTCATCACTGTTATATTATTGTCATTAGCTGTAGGCCGCAGAATGTATTTACTGCGGTTTGACCTTCGAATTTACTTGTACGGTTAGTTACGTCCCTGCTCTTATGTATTTGTTTTTTCATTTAGGGAAGTTGTAAATAAACTATTTCTGCCGCGATTTTTTCCTTGTAAAATATTTTTATGATTTTTGGAAAGGCACAGAGAGCACTTTGAAGGATTACTTGGCCAAGATTTATTTCTATGAGTTATTCCCAAACATATAAAGCATAATGAAAAACGTTTTGCATAATTTTTTTGAACATCCATATTGTAATAAATACACTTTTAATCCGGAGCTGTCACGCCGAGCACAGAGTGCACGAAATCGGTAATTCTGGCAAAACTGTTTAATTGTTACCAATGGCTCTGACACTATCCTTCTGTTTGACAGTCTTAACGTGTGAACTAAAATATATTTGTCACATATCTCCTTTTTTGGGAGTGACAAACGTTTTTTTTTACAATCTTAAGGTACTTTTTTTGACTGATTTCCCGGTCTGATAACTTTTTTTCCGAAATATTTTCCAAGTCCTTGAAAGTAGGAGAGTATATTTTCTGTTAATTAAATTATTCACTGGAATTACGATTTTTATTGCGTACTAGAAAAATAATTATAAAAAAAGGATTGGGGTGACTCAATAACCCCACTCGACCATTAGTATCGAGTGCGTGCCTGCTCCAGGGTTAAAACATGTTGAAGTATTTTCACTTTAAATATATTAAAAATAATACAATTATTTTTCTTGGGAATTTTATATTATTGTTCATTATTCAACATCAATTATAAATGCTAATTCTGCGAGGCAAAAAAATTACAATTCGCTTAAAACTAATTATAATTTGAGCAATGTTTTAAAAAAATCATTTTACATTTTTGTAAACATTGTCGTGCCCTTGGCTTTACTCACCTTAAAATTCAGCGATTATATCGATGTTTTATTTTCTTATAAATGAACTCGTGCAAGCGGGTACTTCAGCCGGTATACTTTTAATGTATCAGTGCTGCACAGAGTATTTTATAACTAATTAATTAATGGTAAATTAAGAACAAGTTTAATAAGTATTAGCGACTTCCATGGGCTTGTCTTGCAAAGCAAAGTTTTTCAAAGGAATGCTTATGATCAGAAACTGACCCTCTGAGTTATTTTTCTATATTTAGCAGATATCCATATTTTGTCTTCTAAGCAGTCACCGCATTTTGCAATATGTTCCAATTTAAAAATTAGAGAAAGGAAAATAACATAATAATTATCCTATTACTTAATTTTTTTTTTTTTTTGCTTAAAAGCAACATATACAAAATTTAATACTTATGTCATGAATTTGTACGGTTTATAATTAAGATTATTGCTTTAGAGTAAAAATAAAGTGCATTATTATTGCATTCAGTACATTATTAATGTATAAGGGGGGCGCGGATAAAAATTGTGATTGAAAAGGGGGGCGCCACTATTGAAAGTTTGAGAAGCACTGCTCTACAGCCCAGTGTGGGCCTTGGCCTTCTCAAGAAACCTTTTCCAGGCCAGCCTTCTTCTAGTGTTCCTTCTAGTGTTCTAAGCCTTCCTTCAGCTAGTGTTCTCGCATTTCTAGTTGTCAAAACTCGGAGATATTTTTCTATGTCATCAATCCATCCATGATTTACCTGCCTTTTCTCCGTGTGCCAATTGGCTGAGTATTGACGACTTTCTTAGTAGTGTGGTCTTCGTTCATTCTAACAACGTGATCTGTCCATTTAATTCGTTGTATATTGATGAAGTTAACAATGTCAGATTCTTTATATGATTGATAGAGCTCTAAATTTGATCTTCTTCGCCATGTTCCCTTTTCCTGAATTCCTCCAAAAATAAATCTTAAAATATTCCTTTCGTAGATTCTTATCATGTTTTTATCTCTTCGAGACATGGACCAATTACACATGTATAAGCTAATACTGACCTTAAAAGACTTTTATAAAATAGAACCTTTTTTTAGCTTTTCTTTTGATTAATTTGATTTCATATATTTTCGTATCCTCTTAAGACATATTAGCCATAGTAAGTCTCTTTTAGATTGCAGTAGTATAATCGTTTCTATTATTAATTTCCAAACCTAAATAAGTGAAGCCGTAAACAATTTCAAACTGATACTCTTCAATTGAGGAAATGTTATATACTAGATTATTTTTTTCTGCTACTGCATCCTAACTTTGATTATTGTTGTCTCAATGTGAAGGTATTTTTTTGAAAATAGCGAAATAACTCTAAATACGTTACTTAACAAACTTTCAGTTACTGTGAACTGTCTCCTGGATGTTCATTTTTTTTTAACATTTGTAACTTTACAATTTTTCAACTGATGTTTTCACCTTTTAAAGTGTATAGTAGAACTCTTTCTGCTACGTTATTACTAAACCAATCAATCAAAATCACAAAAAAAGATCGTTTTGTTATAATCCTTTCACACACACTTCTTTAGGTTTCGTGTTTATGTTAACAGTTTCACAGTTGGAGGGGAAGAAATATTCAACGTATTTATAAAAATAGAAATATAAATAGAGTACATTGCATTTTTCATTGATCTCTCTTCAATTATTCTATTCACTAACAGTTAGTATTTTACTACATATTACTATAGATCAGTGTTTCTCAAAAAAAAATAAAATTATTCATTTACTGAAAGGAAGCAAAACAAAATACATTCGGACATAATAAAAAAATACATATTTACACTGATATAATACACTTATAAATGCATCAGCACTGCATAATATCTCATAATTAATTTAACTGTACTAAGAACAAGTTTAATAATTACTACTGATTCTATGGGCATGTCATAAAATTATATACACAATTTAACACTTATCTTAATAATTTGTATGGTTCATAAAATTAAGATCATACTGTAGTTTTGCTTCAAAGTAAATTATTCTTGAACTAAATACTTTTTTGAGTGTGGATGGGGAGGCGCGAGAAAAACTATGAATAAAAATTGGGTCGACAGTATAGAAAGTTTGAGAAGCACTTCTATGTAATCATGTAGATGGCGACAAGTTAAATTGAGAGTTAGATGGCTACCATTTTAGATAGCAACATCACTTATATATATATAGCGAAAGATGCTACTGTAATTGACGTGTATTATTTTATTTTTAATTTTAATTTACTATTCAAATACTTCAAGAATTTTGGTAAGTTCTTATTGTTTGTTCCAATATGTATCATTGTGGATTATTGCAATAGTCATTCAATTTAGTTTTTTGGATATAAATGGTCATTTTTTACACGTGATTTAACCCTCTGACTGGATGACCCGCTAATTGAATTTCACTTCGAAAGCGATCTCATTTTTTTAAGCTAGCTACTCCAAAAATGCTCCGAGAAATTTCGCGAACTGCTTCAAAAACGAAAGGCAGTTTAGTGCTTTCCCCTGTTAACGCCGCAGGAGGTCCCGATTGGTTTTGCAGGGAAGGATTTTATTGCTTTTCGGTCTCTGTGTTCTTCGAAACGGGAGGTTTCTCATTCACAGCTGTGGCCTAGGGCGAGGATTGTAAAATGTGTGTGGACATTTTCTACACTTCACGGCCAACAGAGAGTTCACCCAATTTATTGCAAATATATTTTCATATATTTGGAAAACTTGCTCAATTTCTGATCTGAAAACCAATTAGGTTTTAAGAAATTTTAATTTTCTGAGTTTTGATTTTAAATTCGGTTTCATTTTAAAGCATTTTTGCATTCCTAGATTGAATTAATTAAAAATATTTTTTAACACAATCCAATATTTCGTGTGAAACCGCAATTAACTACAATTTTAGTTTCTAAAATCATTTCTGTTTGCTCATGTTTTTAAGTTTTTGAGTTTTCTCACATTTACTTAATTAAGATTGATTTAAAGACCAATATATTTTTTGATACATACTTTATATAATTTATAAAAGCTCTTTACTTTGTTTTCATTATTTTTTTTTTCCTTTTGAAAAATGCCATGACCAAAATGTACGCAGGCTACTGTGATAAATAATACTTGAAAGGGATGGAATATGACTGAAAATGGTAAATCTAAAATGCAGCTTTTTCAGGTAATATTACAATTAGACTACAGAATACAAATGTTGCAGAATGAACTAAATATTTCCTTGATGTACCACAAACTACATTATAATAAATGTATTGTAGTACTACACTGCAGTATTTTAAAGTCATGCAACAAAAACTTAAACTTGCTTAACTGCCACGATGGGGGACTGAGAAAAAAAAAAAATAGATATTGTTTACAAACTTGGTGATTTCTGGATTACGTTTTGTATAACTACTAATTTCTATATAAATATTTTGCATTTAAAACTCTTGTGAATATATAAAGTTCTGATAAAAGTGAATAATTGATCAAATTAGCAGTTGTTATCAATGTTATGTCTTAGAATATTTTGAATTAAAAAAGATATTTCAGTCATATTTATTTCAAGTAGAATTTTCATGTAGAGCATAAGTTGGATAGTAACAGATTGAAAAATTAAAGCTTTACAGGCAATGGAATTTTTTTTATGCCATTACAAATTTTAAATATGTTTTTCTCAGATTTTTAATTTTGAAGATGAGAGTGTTTTCTAATCCCTAAGTCGTTTTTCCTGTTCAAGATAGAGTCTTGAAATATCTTGTAAATGTTCCCTTACATATGTTCTATAAAAGTTCATATGAATTTAGGTCTGAGAGCTCTAGTTATTTTTTAAAAATATCTTAATGTTAATATTTAAAAAAGTTGGGTTTTTTCCAGGTTTAGCCATAAAAATAAATATTAAATTCAACAAAGAGAGATATTTTAAATTGTATACTTTTTGTTTCCAATAATCTAAGAAATATTAATCACTTACAATAATTAAATATTTTTAATAATTTAACATTTTATAAAAGTTTTAAAAATTTCAAAACTGTTCAATGCTTTAAAATTGTGAAATAATGGCTTGTCAAACTAACCTATTATTTTCAGAATCAATATAATAGTATAATTTGAATATGAAACAAAAATTAATTTTACTGTGACAAAACTGTTTACGACTTCTACTCATACTGTAAAAAGAATGAAAGATAAATATATAACATAGTGGCAATCAAAAACACATTCATAATATGTTAAAATCCTGTCCCGATACAAATTTCAATGCATTTTCCAAACTGTAGCTAAAAACAATTATATGTTTATTAGGCCAGAAATTATTTATATTTAGATATATTTTTCCTTATTAAGTACATAATGAATAATGGCAAGGTAATTTGTAAAATCCTGAAAGATTTTAATGAAGAAAAAAAAAAAGCCAGACATAATTTTAGATAGTTAGAAATTTAATTATATAATACACAAATATGCATGTTTTAAAAGAAATAAGTTGGCTAAAAAAATGAAATTTACTAAAAATTTCCTGAATAAAGTAAATCAGATTTCATCCTCAAATACATATAATTGTAAGAAAAGGTTTTATTCAATTTACAATTAGTTACAAAAAACCTTTTATAAAAAATAATTTTAACAGGTATAAATAGCAAAAAATATCAAAGAAGTAGGAGAAAGACACATACATGTCGTTTACAGAAATGTCACAGTGTGATATTTTTCAAAACACGGCACTGCACACAGTCCAACATTACAGTCTTTACATTGAAAACGAGTTTTTCATGTTTAACGACTAAATCGTAAATATAAGAAACAACAGTCAAATATCTCGAGTGCAGACGGCGCTCGCTGATATTTGAGTGAGAAAATTAAAGCAGCATAAAAGGCGACCTCGTTTGAATTATATCTAATGTGCATATTTGGAACTGTTTAGCGTACTCGAATTAACTCAAGTGCACACGTCAAGGGTTTATATTGCATTCTAAGTCAACACGGTGGCTACTGACGAGCGACTACGTAATTTTGAACCGCGGTTGAGTGACGAGGACGATACCTGAGCTGATAACTCCCCTTCCTAACTTCCACATCACACCAACGTGAGGACTTTTGACATCGACGTGGTTAACGTGCATCAGCTCCTCTTCAACGCTAAACTTTTGTGGTACCAGGGCTCGAACACTGGACACGAGTTCATAAATACAACCATCAGGCTACCGTGGCCGCAAAAGGAAATAGCAAGGTTGAAAGAAATGTAATGGAGAAGTATATTTGAAGAAATAACTTCAAAACTTAATGAAAAACCAAAATATCAAAATTTATTTTAGGAATAATAGTGAATATAACTTCGTACACCTAAAACCACTTTACGCAGTGTATTTTGAAAGTGAACGTTTCCCCTTTTAGAGAAACTTACTATAATTATGTCAAATTCCTTTCATTTTGCTCTAAGGGGATCCCCGAAACAACGTAATTTATTTGAAACACAAAATTACTTATGGTTGAATCTAATACAATTCCCTACAAAATGAATGAAAACCCTTTTTTATCATATAAATTGTGTTTGAATAGGAGATGGTTAGTTAATAAGAACATTTAAAACGTGACGGCAATCTATGGACCTGTGGCACGTGGTACAATTCTTAGTGGCACTCAGCACTACTCTACAAATTTGTCAATTCTTGAGTGGATGGAAGTTGATAATAGACCTTATTTGACAAAAATCTTCTGAGTTATAGACATTTATGGAACTACAAAATAATCTGAAAGATAATTCTAAGGATAAATTTACAGCTATTTTGTAATAATTGAGTGTTATTGCTAGGGGATTTAATTGTTGAAAAAAGATCTGCTTTCCACTTATGATTCGGCATATCAAAGTAAAAAATCTTTCCTAATATGAAAAATATTTCGACTCCGCAAAGAAATTGTTTAACAACTGAATGCTCAGAATCGTGTCATGCATTATACCCCTGGTTTTGCGATATGAAAGAAGAGTCGTGAAAGAGTTAATTCGCATTACAATTTTTATTTAACTATAATGAAGGGAATCATTTATATTTCACTTTGTCTATTTCTTATTTAAGTAAATATGTTGGAAACATACATTTTTAATTTTTTTTTATCTTTGTTGATGAAATAGCAACATTTTATATTGTTTATTTTTATGTTAATAAATGTATTTTATTGATCCATAATTAATATAAAATAAAACTCTAAATCTAAATTATTTACCTCTATTCTTTAAATCTGCAAATATTACCGTCAGAATCGAAGGATTTCAAAAAATTTCCTACTATGTGGCACGCTGAATGATACTGACAGATTGGTTTGGCACGTCTTAGCTACACAGTTGCCGCCCCTGATTTAAAATGTTGGGTAAGATAACCATTATATTTTTAAAATTTTATAAATATACAAAAGGAGAGTATTTTGGCAATACATGTTTTAAAAGGAGTAAAGTTTACGAGAACGAAATATAAAATTGTGTTAAATTATTGGTACTCTATCAACCGTACTTTTATATATATATATATATATATATAAGAAGTACGTCGATAGAGTACCGTAGTTACTGCCAACTCGTGACGATAAATTGGAAATTAAGTTCACAATTCATTGTTATTAAAATATATAAAATTTTACATGACTTATTTTTGCATTTGTTATTTTTATATTCCTTACTGAGAGAGAAAGCAACAAATGGGAGTTAATTACCTGCCAAAACTGCAGAGGCCTGGTTTTTTACTCCACAAGCTCCTACCTTATGCTTACTCTGCCCTACTAAGTAAAAAATGCCGTCTTCTACTCGTCAAGATCATGGAATTGCAGATATTATTTTCCATATATTTTAAATATTAGTTTTCTAACTTCTACATCAGCCTTTTAATAGTCTACACTCCTGCAAAGAAGTCTGAATTCAAAACTATAAAAACTTATTATTCCCAACAATGTTATTTATACCTTTATTTTTTATAATCTATGAATGCGTTAAACTATTAATTTGTTATCGCGACTATTTATTATTAAATGCGAAAAAAAACGAATAAGTTTCAGACTGAAACTTAAATTGAATTTTTCAAAAATTGTCATCGATATTCTTATAACTTTTACATATTGTCATTTTAGCATATTACACATCTATCTTCTATGCAAAAATCTAATATAAGTTCATCAAATGTTTCAGCATATTTTTACTCATAACATGCAGTTTTCAACCACATTGTGAGGCCGCAGTAGCCTAATGGTCAAAGTAACGGACTCGTAGCTGACGTGTCATGAGTTCGACCCCAGCACCACTGAAGATCCGCCGTGTAAGGGAGCGATGCTCAAGCGTCATCCTCGTCACTTGACCATGGTTTAAAATTACGAGGTCCGTGGCCAAGTGAGTGAATATTAACGTCGCACTGTTCAGCTACACGAGGGCTTTTAGTGATGGACCTCGTAATTTTGAAAAATGGTCAAATGACGAGGGCGACACCTGAGCTGGCACTCCCTCTCCTAACTACCACACCACACCAACGAGAGGACATTTCAGCTCTCGATAGATTTAACGTGCATCGCTGCCCTACACGGCGGATCTTTTGTGGCACTGGGCTCGAACTCGAGACATGCCAATCATGATTCGATACCTTGACCACCTGATACCCCGGCCACAGGACCGTCGCCAAAAGCCCTCAAGAAGTTGAGTAGAGAAGAGAGAGAGTGCGACTTTAATATCCCCTCACTTAATTGAATTATATGAAATTTAAGGAATACTTGAAAAAAAATATTAGAAGTCGAATATATATATATATATATATATATATATATATTAATTAAAACATTAATCTAATGATAATTTTAAATATCCAAAGAATTATTAGTATTTATGGTAAATATATGTTTTTCAACTGAGTATGTGAGACACGCATAAATATCTTTTTCGAAATTCCAATGCAGAATTTTAGTGGAGCTAATACAAAATTCCTAGTTTTGCATGGTTAAGATTATAAAAATGTCCAAATTTTAATAACCTTTTCTTCAGTCAACCACTAATGGAACATGAATGATGAGGGCATATGCATAAATATATATTTTTTTAACTTCAGTTTAAAAAGGATCTTTATTTATAAGCGCAAATGTTAACTCTAAATTTGTCCAGATGCTTTTAAATACTCTTTATTTGAAGATTCAAGTTAAAAAATATAAACTTGAAATTAAAATTCTCTTTGAATGAAATTAATGTTTAGACATTCAAAATTCAAATATAATTTGTTATCTGAACAATACAAAAAAAGGGATTCTATGTAAGATGCCCTGAATATCTGGCTTTAAAATTATGAAAAACTAAAAGATTTAAATAGGGTTTTTCTTAACAATACATATAAACTTTTTGCAAATAATGTAATACAGAAGCTTAAAAATTATTTATGTTTAGAAGTGTCCGAAATTTTAAATGATTTTAAATTTTGAACCTTTTTTTTAATTTTTTTGACACATAACAAAATAATCATTTTTAAAAAAAAATCCCTGAAAGTATTGATTAAAGTAAGAAAAATGAAACAGTAAATTATCCTCAATGTTTTAATATATAATTTGAATTTAAATACTACAGATATTTTTTTAAAACTTAGACATACATTATAAAAACTTAATTCCATTTGAGAATTTTAAGGTAAAGAAAAAAATGAGAATTCTCAAATCGTTGACTCGCTATTTGTGTACACTATAGGTTGAAGATCTTATGATTGCCACAGGAACTGGTCTCAAATGGAAGTTCCCCTCAATGCCCATTGTGTCTCCCCGACCGTCTCTAATTATCTTTCAAGATCGTAAACCTTTAAAAGGGGAAAAGAATTCGGAAAAATACCACCTTACCGGTTTTGAACACATTACTTGAAAAGGAAAAAATCTGTTTGGTTCATTTTTGGTGAGTCCCCGGCCTTAGGAAAAATTCAGTGTGGTTCGTTTTTGAAGCCTCTCTAGTAGGGTGGGAAAAGCCGTGCTGTCCAACGGAGGGTTAATTAAGCTTTTCTATATAGGTTTTTTCTTCACTTCCTATTGCACTATTATGTCGAAATTTTCTGCTGGATGAGGAAGGTTAGGATCACGCAAAAAAAGCTTAACTCCATTTCACTGTCGTAATTCAGTGACTTCTCTAGAAAATATAATAATTTTCCATTTTGGTATGTTGGCTTTTTTATGTCTACTTATTTTTGGCAGGTTTTATAGATTTTTTTAAATCCATTTTCATTCACTCTTAGCTTTGCAGGAATTATAATTTTACTTTTATTATTTTATTTTAATATGATATGTATATATAAATGTATTTTCTGTTACTTATTAGATAATTAATATACCTTAAATAAGATAATTAAAATATGACTCTAAGGTATCCGACTACGTTCGGAGCCGTGATTTTAAAAAAGTGCATAAGTGGATAATTTTCTTGATATTCAGTGTCACTCAGATTAGAATACATGCATAAAATTGTTTTAAGGACATTTTGACAAAATAAATTTATTTAAATACAATATTTTGGCAAAACAACTAACTTAGTAAAATCTTTTTTCCAAATATTCTCCTTTAGTGAAAAATTGGTCTATTATAATAATATTTTGCCTGTATATAGCTCAGACCTCTCTACAGAGGCTCAAATAGAATTTTTGAAAAATTAACATTATTTTCAGAGTTACCACCAATTGAAATAATTCTTTGCGTTTTTTTCTTAAAATTACTCTCCTCTGTTTTCGTAAAATATGAATAAATTCACTTCTAAGTTATATATTTCAAAATTCTAGTTGAGCCTCTAAACAGAGGTCTGAGCTATATACAGGCAAAATATTTCACAAAAGGATAATGTTTAGAAAAAAGATTATTCTAAGTTAATTTTTTTTCCAAAATATTGTATTTAAATAAATTTATTTTGTCAAAATGTCCTTAAAAACAATTTTATGCATATATTCTAATCTAAGTGACACTAAATATCACGAAAATTATCCGTTCATGCGCTTTTAAAAATCACGGTTTCGATCGTAGTTGGATACCTTAAAAGCGCAAAAATAAGGAAATAAAATATTTATTCTGTTGTTGATGCTGCAGATAATTAATAACTAAATGTTAAATGATCTTGATTCAAAGCAAGCAAATAATGAAATAGATTACAAATTAAATGAATATTCAAAATGAGTTCTCAGTTTCAGAAGTATAAATTTCAAAACTCCACAATTAGTAAAATTTCTAGAAAGCAGTTTTAAATTCAAAAGGTTCAATGACAGTTTTGTAATATTTGTTTGTTATTTCATACTAAATAGGACGAAATCAATTTCAATTTTAAAATATAGAAGAGGCTGTACCATACTTGTAAGAGCTGCAACTTTAGTAAGCGTTCAAAAATGCAAATTGGTGATACGCAAGTATATGTGTATAAAAGAGTCGAAAAAATATCTCTTAGAAAATAACGGAGAAGGAAATAAAAATAAAGAAATACAACAAAAAAACGTATCGGTTTCCTCTTTTTGCTTCTCCAAGGTTTTTACTCAAGTGTTTCCAAACCCTCCACAAAATCCCCGACATCTTTGAAATGAACTTTTAAAAAAGTTCTTCAGCTACTTAGGATCCTCGAGGAAAATAATAATACGTTGCGAGAAAGATCTTGAAGGAAAAAGAAATAAATCTAAGAGGAAAAAAAGCAGGATTGTTTATATTCACTCTGTTATGATTTTTATGAAGTATATAGTTTTTCTTTATTTTGTTTATGGCTACTTTTAAAGAAACGAAAGAGAATACAAGATGTCTGAAAGCTTCATAATACGAAAACATGATGAAAGAAGTGGAATTTTTTCCTTTAAATTTAAAGAAAAAGAGGCGAGATTTACCTCGAAGCACTTTTAGGATAAAAAATACAGTTGGATGCTTGGGCTTACGTATAGCGCTACGCATGCACATATATATATATATGAAGAGAGGTGCTTTTTTCGTGTGTTTCATTTTCAAGGGTAAAAGTAATTTTTTGTTTTGTTTTCGTTTTAAAATTATCCATTATGATTGCCCTCAGGGATATTAAGTTTCAAGAAAATGCTAATACATAATTGTGAACTCGTATCAAATAATTTTTTTATACAAAAATGAACAATTTTTTTTCAAAATTATAGCATTTTGACTGTTGATATAAATTATCAATGTTATTGTGATATATATATATATATATATATATATATATATATATATATATTAACTAAACTTATGTAATTGGTATTTTTTAGTTCTTTAGAAACAAAGATTCTTCATTCACTCTTAAATATAAGAAACGTGAAACACACTCACATATCAAATACAATTATGATATAATGTATCATCTAAAATTATTTAAAATACAGTTTTAAAGTAGATGATGTGATAGTTTAAATATACTGTTAGTATGTCTTCTGAAAAATTACTTTAATCAGCTGCTCATACTTCAAGAACTTTATCATATCATTCTGCACTATTTTCTCCTGAAAAATGCCAAATCAAATGAGGCATTACATGCATAATTGATTTTGCTATTGTATAAGTTTCTAAGTGAAATTATTATAGTAAGTGACATCTGAAAACCATTTTAAGTCAATTTCGATTTTTGTATATATAATCTGGACTTGAGAATTTTCAATGCTACCTTGAGTAATGTAAAGCGAAATTAAGGTATCCGAACACGTTTGGAGTACTATTTGATAAAATAACATACTTAAACATTATAAATGGTTGTTTAGGACTCATTAGCAATAAATACTAATATTTAACCAACAATATTTAGAATAAACTACCTAGATTTCACAAAAATTACAATTACAAGTGAAATTTTAGCAATATTTTTGTAAAACTTCAAAGAAATTAGAGAAAAAAATAATAAACTTAAATTAGTAAAAGTAATACTCAAACAAATTACATACATTTATCTAGAGAATGTACTAAAATTTTAATGTTTTAATAAAATTTGAAAATTTTAGTGCTGATTGAGTAAACATTATAAGAAAAGTCACATTATTTATGAGACCAGTATTTAAATAATAGGCCCTAACTCATAAAGTATTCATACAATAAGAAATATTCTAGTACTTCTCTAGAAAATAGCATAAATACCAGGTTGAAAAAGTTTTATAGAAATACATTTCTAATATTTCGAGATTTTAAGCAATTTAAATGTCCACTTCTGGTAGATCAAAGACCCACTTCCGGTTTTTCTAACTTTATAAAATTGATTTTAGCTTGGCCTCTACGTAACGTAGAATCAAAACAAATTATGTTTTGTGAAAAGCCAAAAGATAGCTCTATTCAATAAAATAAAAAACAAAAATATCTGTCTTGACCGAATTTGGTCATTTTCAACGTGTTCGGATACCTAGACAAAAGGAAAAAATTGTACTAAGAAATAAATATGCAAATAAACATTCCGCTTAACTTGTAGAAGTGAAAAAATGAAAAAAAAATCAAACATTCATTTAGTATGCTTCAAGGGAATATCATTTTTATTTAAAAAATAGAAAAGGTTACATCAGTGGTTCTCAAACTTTCACTTCTGGTGACCCAATTTTCAATCATAATTTTTATCGCGCCCCCCTAAAAATAATAATGTATTCAATGCAATAATAATGCACTTTGGGGGCACTAAAGCTGCAATACGATCATAATTATAAACCGTACAAATTAACAAGATAAGTATTAAATTTTGTATATGTTACCTTTAAGTAATATATATTTTCATTTTCTTTTAACTTTTTAGTTCGATTCACTATAAAAGCACGTTTTTTGTTTGTTTTAAAACTATAATTTTTTTTATAATTATTTTTACTATACACGATAAAAATCCCAATTCCAGTGAATAATTTAATTAAGAGAAAATATACTTACCTACTTTCAAGAACTCTTCAATCTTTCTTTGATAATTTGAGAAAAAATCCAATAAAACAAATGAAAATGTTCCAAATATGCGTGTCCTTAATAAAGGACGTAAATCACCGACACTTTTCGCTAACACAGGAACGTTATTTTCCACAGCAAACCTGTCATATTTTGTTCACTTTTTTGTAGTTTTCTGTAGTTTGATGATATCTACAAATAGCATTTTGAACTTTTTCTTCCTTGTGTCTTTTTGACAAGGCGAAGTGCTACATTATGGGTTCATAGTTTTTTTTCATAGAGATCTTTAGTCAGCATTTGAAATTTTCAAATCAACTCAAACGTTTCATGTCTAACGCTTTTCTGATATTTACTTTCGCTATCTTGATTAATATGCATTATTTCAGTAGGTTCTCTTCAATAGCTTGATCAGTTTCAACTTCTTTCAATAGGAATCACAGATGCCCATTTCTTTTTAATATTCTGCTCATTTACATTTATAAACCATAATAAGTCACACAAAACTGCAATCAAAACCACAAAATTGTTCATAGGGAAAGTGTAGAATGTGTTCTAAGCAATAATTTTGTAAAACGTTTTTCATTATGCATTATATGTTTCAAATTACTCAAAAATAAATATTGGTCAAATAATTCTTCAAAGTGCTCAATATGCTTATCCAAATATCATAAAACTCTTTCACATGGAGGCGACACAGAAATATATTATTTACAACTTCCCTAAAAAACGACTGAGATAACCATACCAGTAAGTTTGAAGGTCAGCTAAAGTAATATTTTAGGTTAAAAGCGACGTAATGAATAAACTCTCTCATCGTGGGATTACAGCAAAGCAAACAAAGTATTATTTTTTAAATTTGGTTATAGGATCTAAGATGGCTAATGAGCGTTTGAAGTGGAATCTTTTATTTTTGATGATCACCAGATGATAAAAATAAATTATTTCAGTGTAAATGTGTATTTTTTATTATGTCAGAAAGCATTGTTTTATTTCATTCCAAAAATTATTATTTAATCCTTTTATTTTCATTCAATATGCTCGCGCCCCCCTCGCAGGGTTACCACGCCCCCACAATTTGAGAAACACTGGGTTACATTGATATCATACGTAACAGCAAATGCAGTATTAAATCAATCATTAAAGGTTGTTATATCGTGTTGCCAGTTTTAATACAATGAAGCTTTAATTTTAATAAAAGTAGAGCTCTTATGATATCATTATGCAATCACTCTTAGTTTATTTCTTTACATAGGTGTAAATAAAGTGTGTGTTATTTATATAAATATATGTAATAGTTAAAACCATTTAAATTTTCCGTCAAGGGATTTAATTGAATTTGTGACGGTCTTCAACACTACAAGACCCTTCTCCCGTTGCAACAAGTTAAATTATTTTTACTCCCGAGGTATATGCATACAATCGGAACCCGCTTTAACGAATTAATTGGGAACGAACATTTTGTTCATTAATTCAAGGTTACTTGTAACATCCGGGTACAAAAAAATACAATTTATTTACTCTTCCCTTTTTGGAAATTTTATAATAACCTACTGCACATTTTTTATACAGCAGCTAATAATATTATTAGTTCATTATAACGCACCAATTAATTGAAAACTTTAAAATAATTACTAATTGAGGCTTGACAATATTTTTTTAAATTCCTCGCTCAAAAGACTTAATTTTCAGCTTTACGCAGAAAGAAATACCGCATTATCTACATCCTGCTGCATGAGGTAAGTCTTTTAAATTCCAAACAGTGTAAACCATTAGAAAATGAAACAGCTTTGATAGGAGTGTATTACCAATCAGCATTTGTTTTCTTTAAAGAAAAATGTTTTCGTTTCCAACAATATGTCACGCTTCACAAATTTTTAAAAAGAATATTATCTACAAAACCTTATGTATAATAAACCTCAATTCTCTCTCAAGAAACAGATAATCTGCGTTGTGGAGTGGAATTAAATAAGAAAACAAATCTGTCGTACTCAAAACAAACGCGATAGGATACAGCCATGAATCATTTAACAATGCGCAGCATCCTTTCCTGTCAAAATTTGTTGCTTACAAGAAAATTTTTGTTTCTTGTTCCGGAGAAAAAGGATGCTAATTGAAAAGAAATCCATTTCTTTCTAACTAATAATTTATTTTCGGGATGTTGAAATAATTCATTAAATTCGAGTTTATATTATTATTTAAATATGAATTTTGTAAATTGGGGTCCAATTGTATATAAATTTTAATAAGTTCCACATGATATACTAAAAAGTTATATACTGCAGTAATATAAATATTGCGGATTGAGAGGACAGATTTTTACATATAAATGTAAGTTTGAGCCACTTTTGTACCAAGCCAATCTTCCCTTTTTCTGTTTAAAATATTGGGTGAAATTATATAAAATATAGTATATATAAGTTTTAAACCAATTATAAATAAAGAGTTAATTTTCCTGAAGATTCATTCAGAAATGCTTAGATCATGAGAGAGAGAGAGAGAGATGATTTAAAGAACTATAAAGTAGTATTTGCCAGATTTACTTGGTCTAATACAAATAAAAAGCGAGAAAAAAAGTTTTAATAAGTACGACATTAGTATTTTATAAAAATAGTAATAAGCTTAGTAATAGTACTTCTTGTAATTTCGTTACTGTTATACTAATGGGGAGACGAAAGAAAGTTTAATGGAATATATCAGTTTTAAGAATCATATGCTTTAATGCTATGTTATGAACTGAGTAGGGAGAATATTAAATGTCGTTAATGTAAGGAAATATGAATATATATCATGTATTTATCAATAAAAAACGGCCTAATGATCTAAAAGTGAGAATTTAATTCATTCAAATCAAAATTGAAATTGGATATTTTTTATCCCAACAGTACTGAATGAGATGATAGCTTTAGATTTTCATGAACATTTCGATACTAGAAATGTGTTACGCTGTATTGTAATATATAATAAGGTTTCAGAAAATTGAAATATTTGTTTATTTTTCTAGTTAGAATATTCAATACTATTAAAGTCAATTTTTTTCTCTTGAAATGAATATTATTACTTACTACATTATTTTTAATTGTATTTCAATAGCTAGAAAATTTGTATGAAAATCGTTACTTTTTTTGTATGAATAATATAAAGATAGCACAAATATATGATAATTCAATATACTCAAATACTAAATCGCTATAAATATAAGACAGAAATATAACAAGCCAGTATAGATCAAAATTAGGTGACACCGTTAATATATACCCAACTTTTCTTTTTTTTACCCGGTAGATACGTTCCTTAAAAAAACATGCAAAACAAATTGTGTAATAAAACATGAGACTTATCGTATATTTGGGAATATGTTCAAAAATTTTAAAAAGTCATGCAAGTGGAAAAATATTTTCCCCAAAAATCGTGCAAAAAAGTAACAATAAAACCCATGTTAGATATTTATAAAAATAAAATAATTCACTTATATATATATACATATATATATATATATATATATATATATATATATATATATATATATATATATATATATATATATATATATATATATATATATATATGTGTGTGTGTGTGTGTGTGTGTGTGTGTGTTAGACATTTAAAAATAAAAAACATTCAAAATATTTTCGGATCTGAATTTTTATTGTAACGTCGTCAGAAGGTAGCGTGAAAATAATACATCACAGCAAGGTTGTGGGAGTAAAAAAAATACTTTTAATTTTTTTCTCCAATAGGATAATCGTTTTAAGTTAGATTGTGAAGATAATAGTTTCCATGCCTAGCCAGTATGGTAGCCCCGTTTTGAAATCGCTCACTCCACAGCTTGTCTCGGTCCAGTCCGCAAGGCGTTGTTTCTCATACGCGTTTTGGATTCCTGGTCAGCATCACGGAACAAAAAACTCTGGGATTCTCCTCTCCGCTTCCTAAAACGACCAGCCCTCGTCTTTTTTCGAGCTCTTTTCCCTCTTTTCCTCGTTCTCTTTTCCTTTCTTCTTCCCTCTCTACCCGTTTTTCCAACCTTTTAAAACATCAGGGGCAGTCCATTTCTCCCCCCTCAAGTCTTCTCATTGGTGGACCCATATAAGTCGATCCTTGAACCTCAACTCAATAGAGCCCATTGGTCCATAATCCGCCAATCATCCACTCTCCCGGTTTCTTCACAAACCAGCAGGTGTCCGACACATGTTCCCCGGCCGAACCTCTTCGGCCCACTGTCGTCGTTTTACTGCCTTTGAGGACAATTCGCCATTATGTATGTAAGGCGACAGTCCGCTGCCCCGGAAGCCATCTCGTCCACAGTAGAATGGACAGACAATTGCCCGCCTAGTCCAACTGGCACCAAAGTCCAGACGCTAAATAAGCGATAATGAACCCCAGCTGCACGTGCACCTAAAACTCTGTCTAGTATTGTCCTGAAATAGTATTGTCCTGAAAGAGTGAAACTCGTTTCGAAAGGAGAACGTCACACCTTCCTTCTCCCCAAAAAAGTTCCATTTCACGGGACTGCTGTGGTCCTAGTTGTATTCAGTCCTTAGAAATCACACACATAAAGATCGTCCCATCAATGAGATTGATCAGGGCAGCAATCCCGATATTAAACACAATAAAAAAATAACATAATACATGAATCAAAATTTCAAAAAAAATGTACACTTTACACAATTAGATCTTAAAATCCGAATCTGAGATTCTTTTTCTCCTTTAAATTATAATTTTTAAGCAAAATGCGTCAAATGCCAATCTCTTACTAACCATCTACACTTAATCGTGCATGACTACAGAAGTAAACATCTGTTGGCCTACGGTTGACTAAGAGACATCAGAAATTTTCACTAACATCCATTTTTCTTCCACAATGTACACAGATACACTCATACACATACAAATAAAACAGTAATTTAAATATATATAATAATTAATAGAAAAATCCACAAACTACTTATTCCAATCTACTTAGGCCGTCCGCGTTTCCATGGAGCCTCCCAGGTTTGTGTTTGATTTCAAAATTAAACGGCTGTAAACTCAACGCCCATCTTTGTAACCTAGGATTAGTACTCCCC